>VZTG01002166.1:519208-730318 GCA_013397845.1 Melanocharis versteri | reverse complement strand
GGAGCGGAGCGCAGCGCGTGGGCTGTGCGCGCCCGGGCTGGCAGCGCCGAGCTGCCTGAGCCGCGCGGGGCGCCGAGCGCGCCCGGCAGCGTCCGGCCCGGGCGGGCAGGGCGCTCCGGGTCAGTCGGGCCTAGGAGGAGGAGCAGGAAGGCTGCTGCAGATGTTGGGGGAGCTGCCGCGGTGCTGGCTTTGCTGGAAGCTCCGTCTGTTCGCCTTGGGAAATTTCTTTCTTTCTTTTCTCTTCCACTTTCCTATTAAGCCCAAAAAGGGAGGAGAGTAAGTGAATATGTGGAGATAGGTTCAAGAGGAGTGGGAGTTTAACTCACAGGTGTAGGATATATTGAGAGCATCAGAAAGTGTCACAGAGAGACAGAGTTTCTTTAAATGACCTGTGATCTCGTAGTTACTGCAGCTGTAGACGTCCTGCTTGTGAGAGCAATATATGCTTGTAAGCACCCTCCTCTTAATTCAGAGAATACAGCATTCTGTATATGTATGGAGATTGTAGTGTCAGGTTGTTAGCCTATGATCAGTTTGTATGACTTGTAAAATAAAAAAATAAAAAAAAAGGGTCAACTGTATCTGTCTATCTATCTATATCTCCAAGTTCACCAAACACAAATATGGAACAAATATGTTTAAACTATTCTTTTTAGTAAAAGAGAGAAAAAAAATACTTGCTTTTTCCAATGATGTTTTAGTTTATAAAGTCTTTCCTGAAATAGAGGCAGAGAGGAAAACAGTGCCATCACATCTTCCTGCAGTTGCTCTTGATGGGCCAAGTGTGTGTGTGTACTAAAAAGTTGTGTCAGTGAAATAAGGACTAATAGGAATGAGCCAAGACTTCTGCTGCTTATTTTACTCTGGTGGCTTTGTTCTTATTGACTAAAGCCCGTTAAATTTCTCTGTGATGTTTTGGTTTCTGTAGAGTTGTTTGAAATCAACTTGTGGCTAACTAGTTGGGGATGTCATTCTTTCTCCTTATCCCATGAACTGTGGGTGCTCTGGTGCCTTTCCAAGCGAGGCAGTACAGAATCAGGTGGTGTGCTGACAGTGTATGAGTTAGCACAGAGCAGGGAGCTGATCAGTCTGTGAGCAGTCCAAATTCAACTGACCTAACCAGAGACCATTACTTCTTTACAGTGTTTTGATAGCTAAAATCCTCAAAGTGAAAAATCATTTTGCTTTTATGCAGCAAAATGCTTTGGACTCACAAACGTAGAGTGGGGCTCTATCTGGTAATCTGTTGTGTAGTACTTGAAGTGAGGATTTGGGAAATTGAACAAAATGGTTTGAAAAGGATTCAGTGTACATATCAGGTACCCTTTCTGTTTCTTTCCTCCTATTCCTCCCTCCTGTTCCTGTGGTGATCTGGCTCCATGGTTGATATCACAGCACTCCAGCTGTATTTGCTGAGCTGATGCTCAGCAGCTTTGGGGGAGCGCCAGGAAAAAAGTGAGGTGGATCTTCCCGTTGTGTTGAATATCATTCTGGCTGAGATCTAGGGTAGTCAGTACGTGTTAGTGGAGATTTGTGGTTCCTTAGTATGGTATATGAGTGACTCCTTTGTGAATGAAGTTCAAGGACCTTTTTCTTTCAATGTAATGTAGATAAATAATCATGGATGAGAAAGCACTTGTTTAGCATGTCCTAAACATCTGGCCCAAGGCATAACTACCCATGCAGTCTCTTCCGAGGGCTAAGGCGGTCTGTCTTTATTGCAGCTTCTTTCTTAAAAGTTTTGTTTGTATAGCAGAGAATATGTACTTTATTTACTTGTAAACTGCAACATAATGGTAAATGCAGACAAGATTAAATGAGTATTGGCTTTTTAATACCCATTTCCAAATGCTGAGGAACAGATAGAGAGATTAGTGATTTGAGGAGTGGTCTTTAATGATACCTGAAAGTATAGGCCACTAATAAAAGTTTAGAGAATTTGGAAGATTACAATTGTTAATGGTAATTGAAATTCTGATGAGTTATGTTGGATATCTGCAGGTCAGATGAAGAATGGGATAATCTGAAATTGTATTCTTGATGTTGAGGATCCTTGTAGGATCTCTGTTTTCAGAGTCTAGTGCAGTAATTACGCATTGCTCAGCTCATTGGTGGGTATCCTAATGATATTTTTGTAAATAGGTTACAGTTGCTTGTGTTACAGATTTGCAGAAGGAGCTGACTGCAGTGATCCTTGTGGAAGGATTAAAAAAAGTACGTGGAAAATTTGGGGCATTGGGTCATCTTTGTCAAGTCTCTAGGCTGACTGTAGGTTGGATGGAAGGGGCAGACCTCTTCTGAGATTGACCTTCAGAAAAGGATATAAAGAACAAAGTAGGACAACACATAAATAATTACATACTGACTTAAAGTTGGCATGGTTGGTAGATGTAGAAGGCGGTGTAACATAAGAACAAGTGTGAAACAGGGCCTCTGGGTTTTATTCCAGATTCTTACTAACTGGCTGGGTAATTACTCATCTCTCTGGGTCTCCTTCTGCCCATCTGGTAACTTACCTAGCTGCCAAAACTGTTGCAAGGCTTTAACTAAAGGTGAACTGCGAAGCGAAGCAGTTGGTGTCTGCCCTTTGGTGTTCTCTGTGATGTGTAGCCATGCCTGTGATATTTTCTTCCCCCAGCTCTATAGGCTCTTTGCATCAAGTACGCCAGCTATTAGGAAAGGAGGTTACAAATATTTCACCAATTGTACTTACAAACTGCCTGGTAGTGAAAGAGCAACAGCCACCAAGGTTAACATTTGGTAAAGTTGCCAAATGTTAGATTACTCAAGAATGAGGAAAAGTAGAGAAAGGTTTTATCGATGTAGACTGCGCTGGAAGAAGAGGACTTTGGTGTGCAAGGTGAGCGAGAGAACACGGAGTTGTGAAGGAAAATGTTTCAGGTCTTTTGGGAGATTGCTAGAGAAGGTAACACTTCTCTTTTCCGTCTTCTCCAAAAAAAAAAAGAGATGAGTAGCGGGGTAGTAAACTGTAGTAAACTGATGGTACAAAATCTGGGAGGCTTTGGCAAGGATTCCTGAAAAATGGAAGGGAGGAAGAGAGCTAAGTTTGTGGGAAAAATAAAAGGTATGCTATTGTCGCTTAGCAAGAGGAAAGTGTGGATTCAGTGGCTTCCATCTCAGAGCAACAGCTGCGTGGTGCTTGCGGTACGGCAGGGTGGTGTGTGTGTCTCTGGGGTGCAAGTAGTGTGGGCTTCCTGCGCTTCCTTACACGCATCACCTCTTCAGGGCATCAATTATTCTGGGGTGTGTCACTGAGGACAGTCCCAGCTGGATTGAGAATGCCCTATTTTGCTTTAGCTAACAATGGACTAATTATTTTGTTAAACAGCTTTGGCTCTTACGATGAAGGATATACTGACTCGCACAAGATAATTGCAGTTATGAATTAAAGATGTCTCTGTTTGGTTTGTGTGTTTGTGGGGATATGCTCTTACTGCTGTTTATAAGACCTGTACAAAACCTGGATTACAAAGGGTTTTGTGATCAATATTTATTTCAAGAAAAAAAAATCATGACGAAATACAGGCTTCTTTATGGTGTGTAGCCAAGCCTGATTTTCGCTGCAATTTTCCCCTGGACAAAGTAATTTATAATTAATTAGGCAAAGAGTTTTTAAGGAGAAACAAATACGCAAAGGATTGTCAGACGTGTCTGCGCTCTGGTGATTGTAAGTAAAGTGGAAATACTGTCTAACTAAATACAAATCCTCACATTCTCAGTGACGTTGTGTGCAGCTTATATTAAGCCAAGTAGCCTTAATGAGCTCCTCTTATTGGGAGTAATGTGGCCCTGATAGGAATTAATAGGAAGAGACTGGAAAGATGATGGGAGATGTGCTCTACGTAGCTTTGTTTTGAGAGATGCCTTTTGTGCCATTTTGCCTAGAATGTATGTCTGTCTTTATGTGCGATCACGACTGACTGCTGCTGAAATCCCTCACTGTGTTGTCTTTTGGTATTAGACTTCTCTAAAACTAAATGAAAACTTTCTGAGTGCACAGGGCTGTGCAGCTGTTTGCCTTTTTCCAGATTTTTCTCTTCAGCAGCAAATCATTGTATGTTACTCTTTAACTTCCAAACTGAAAATCCAAGGACTTACATGGTTTTATTTTTCTTTCGCTTTTCAGATTGTTTCAAGAAAAAATCCAGAGGATGTCCAGGAGGTAACAGTTTAAACTTGTGCAGATGTCTTTATGTATCACACTATGCCTTTTGAAGCATGTTTGATGTAATTTAGCAGTTTCTGTTTGTTTTGTTATTGTAATTGAGCAAACAATTTTTGTATGTTTCCATTTGTCTTTAGCTTTTATAGTTAAAAACAGTGGCTAGTGTAACATGATGCATTTCATCCCTCAGTGATGAATGGTGACTTGAAACAAAGTCTTAGGGAGTTAAAGTGTCTTTTGATGACAAAACTGCTTTGATAACTTTACAAGCTCCTTTCTCGGGGCTGGAATTGGCAAATTGGTGGTTACTTAACTCCTACTGGTAAAATTAAGAGATCAGTCCACAATTCAAGTCTTAGGTCTCAGCTGTAGGTACTCTTTTCCTCTTTAACCAATACTTCTCTGAAAAGCCTACACCATTACTGTCTATTAGTGAAGAGGGAAAATGGAGGAGTCCAGGAGTTGTTGAGAGAGATTAGACTGCAAGTCATATGTGTTATGCCTATCTTTCTGAGGCTCCTTTAGTATTTTCCAGTGATACACTTTGACAAAACTTTAAAATTGCTTATTCTTTGCCTCTTCTGAAGAGCCTACAAATAAGGGTCTGCTCTATTCTTGTGCCTCTTAAATGCCTCAAAATCTGTCACGGGAGCCATTTATTGAGAGATAAAAATACACCATGTGTGCATATGTTGTGGATTTTTTTTCTTTTTAATTAAGAAACCTTTTTTCCCCCCTCTTGATTTTTTTTCGGGACTAATGACTTGACATGGTTACTATTACACTATGTACCTGCAAAATCTTCCCTTGAAAGCTCAACCTTATGGCTTTTCAGACATCATGTAACGTGTGCATATGTTCAGTTTCTGGCACAGTCTCTTACTGCAGTTGAGGAGAACCTGCATAGTTGATGAAAGAAGAGCTCATAACTGAATTAATTGCATCTCTCTGTGGTCAAACATGAGTTACTGATTAGTGGCTTGGCAGAGGTGAGAATTGGCTAATACATCTAATACCCCTTTACTGCATCCTTCTTTGAAATCTTGAGAATCAGGCAAGCATGAGCATTTGGGCTTTTTGCATTTTTTAAAAAATCTCTAGGAGATTAAAATAACCTATCAGAATAAGAGATGATCATGATCTAGTTTAGAACTGCATTACTGTAGTTTGTAGCTTGATGTTCACCTTTTCCAGGGAGCCTCCTGAATTGAACCTATCCATGAGCACATTCTGCCATTACCTTAATCTTCATTTGTGAGGAAAAGCACTTTATAAGAGCTGTTGATGAGCCCATTCATCAGAAAAATATATTGTAAGTGTCTTTCAGCTAGAGTATTGCATGAATATATGCTAACTAGTTTTGACACAATAGCAAAACCGTATCTTCTAGTCCTTACTTTGATCTGTGGCTGTAGGTCACCCATGCAGAGTTTCACATGCTCTGAACAATAAGAGGACATAAATATGAGATGAACTTCTTGATAGTCGCCCTTTTCCACCCTGCATTGTACCATATTAATTATTCTGCATGCGATAGCATGTTAGGTGTGGGGTGATTCTGTTACAAGCATTATCTGAAAACAGTTGGTTATTACAAGGAGTATCCTAGATGGGTAACCGTAAGGGGAAACTGTAGTCAGAAAACCCCGTGGGTTGAGACCTTTTCTGTTACATGGCCTCTTACGATAAAAAAAAGAGCTGTGGGCAGCCTTTGAAAGAAAAAGAATATGCCTCTAACCTGCTCCCACTGAAAATAAATTTACCTCAGTTTTCCAGAAGGCTCAGTTTGAAATTCAATAGAAAATTTTGTGCACACAGCCACCCCATTGCGCTGGGGTCTGTGTCGTGCAACCCGCTTCCCACATCAATGTAGGACCACTTAGCTGTGCCTGCCTTCTCCTTCAGGAGTCTCTTAATGCCACTGCTGTGATGTTAATACATTCTTTACATATGTGCAGCTGCACATGAGGCTGAGGGCTGTGACCTCAACTCCAGATGCCAGTTTTCTGTCCCCTCTTTTGGCTGCCCTTTGGGATACAAGTCTTTACTACTGCAGCCAGTTACAACTCAGTGTACTCCCAGCTGTTGGTGTTGAGGCAGGAAGGACGAGAACCTTGTAAGGGCTTCCCTCAGAGAATGAAAGAAATCAGTGTGAAGGTTTGTGGGGGTGTTAGTAGATACAGAAAGGCCAGCAGCCCTAACTTTTAACTTCCTTGCTTCTGGGGACTGGTGGTGGCAATGTGGTGTGTAAGGCCAATGCATCTAGGATAGTCCTATGGGGTTTTTTCCTTTTCATTTAGGAGAAGGGCTCGTTCATTGTGCAACAGATGAGTTGCATGAGTTAATAGAGATCTACTGGCTCTTGCCATGACAAGCACCTTATTGCATTACAAGTCTAACATATGTTTTATGATATACTTGCTGTGCTTCGTTGGCCCTCAAAGTACAATGTGTCCTTCCTCCAAATCTAATTTCTAATGAGGATGTTAGACTGGGAACTTTGCTAACTTTGCTGGGCCACATGTACGCAAAGGCATGTTTTCTGTGAGCTTCTGAAAGGTTTTAGGATAAGCTTGACTGCTTTTGCTATGCAAGTTACTTATGTATATTCAATTTTTTTCCTCTTGACTATTGTGTGATCACTTGTAGCAGTGAAAAATGATGCTTTTTTAGTGGAATGAAATCTCATGCTCTTATTTTCTGGCAGCTTTTCTGTCTCCAAGTACTTTTTTGTCTCCAAGTACTGACAGTACAGTAACTTAATGTTTAAACAATTCACCATCTTAAGCAATTTTGTGTTCTATATGCGCACTGCTCAAGAAGTGCTAATCATCCACTTTCTGGCTATTGGATTAGATAAAAGTATGGCACTGAAAAATTATTATTTCTGATAGCAAAATGACTAGTTTGCCTTCTTGAGATTCCTCACTTGTGTGTTAGACTTCACTAAGTACCAGCTGTAATTAAGTCATGAAAATGTGTGCCAATAAGGGAGTCTGAATCACGGCTGCTGGTTCCAGTATAGCTAAATTTATAAGGTGGGTAGAGTGTTGCTTCACTAAAGCTTTGCATATTCACTGTTAACAATCCTCTTACCTGCATTGTTCTGTAGATACGACTTGTATCTGCTGAAACTTAGAAGGCCTCTGATTGCAGTATTTAAAAAAAAAACAACCACAAAAATGCTCTAAATCTAAACCTTTCGCTTAGTTCTAAATCTGGTTTGCTTGAAAAAAATTTCAACTTTTTCAATTATGATTGCTCATGAGAAGGCAACCTGTTAAATAATTCAGAAATATATGGAATATTTTAAGTTGTACTAAGTTGAAATTGAGACATTTGACTGATACAACTGTGGAATCAGCTTCTGAATGCGTGCAGTCTCTCTCCTTGTTTTTTTCCCTTCTGTTCTACTTTAATCACTTTACATTAGTGTTGAGGTTTATTGTGATGGCTTAGTAAATCTGACTAAAAACGAGGTCAGGATATAAAAAAAATCTTTGTTAATATCTTTTCGTCCTGACAACAAATCCACTAGCAGTCAATTGTAAATTTTATTGTTTACTTCTTTCCTTGGTTTGATTTTCCTACTGGGTTCTCCTCCTTTCTTGAATGGAAAGAATGGGATGGAAGAAGGATAAGGTAGATACCTGACTGGGAGATGACTACTTTCTGGAAAGGATAGATCAGAAATAGCTGGTATAATGAACCAATCTTTTTATTCCTAAGATGGAGTTTTTGTCTAGATTACAAAAGGAACATACTCTTTTTTTTTTGTGTGTGTTATTATGAAAAGCCATTTAAGATGGGGGCTTGCATTTGCATCTGATCAACACCTTACATACACAACTTAGGAGCTGTTTTGTAGTCTCGGATGCTTAATGTACCATCACTAAAAATCCCTTGCTTGTATTGATTTCTCTTCCCTGGTTTTCTCTTTTGCTGTTGTGTCTCTTCCCCACACCTGCAGCTGCACCAGGCGCAGTGTGCTGTTGAATGCTGGATAGTGCAACACTCCTGTTCAGCATTTTTTCCTCTCGTACTGGCTCCCTGTGTAGGTCTGGATCTCAGAGTGACTGAAGCAGTGCTGCCTTTGCCCTCCTTTCAGCTATTACTCATTTTTTTTCTATGCACTGTAGTGTTGTTAGCCAAAATGCAGGTTGGAGACAGATAACGACCATTTTTTATTCATTTTAGTTGGCAGTTCAGATTGTATATTTTTGTTAAACAAATGTGCTGAAGTTAGTGGTCTGATGTGATTAAACCAGTGTATTTGTGGTGTGATGTAATATGATCAATGAACCTCACTAATACTTCTCTCTGGTTTCTCTGCTCCAGATAGTCGTTTGGAAGAGATACAGTGACTTTAAGAAACTGCATAAAGATCTTTGGCAAATTCATAAAAACCTATGCAGGCACACAGAGCTCTTTCCACCTTTTGCCAAAGCAATAGTGTTTGGTAAGCATAATTTCTTCCTGACCTGCTGAAATTCTTTGATAACTCAATATCTATAAATACATCTTGTTTTGTAGCTGGATGGAAATTTTTCCTTGTGCTTTTACTACTCAAATTGTAGGTGTGCTGGTATCATAACTTGATACTTTTATTTATTTTTGTAATATATAAGAGTTATTTATGTCCTTGCTTCCATGTTAGACATAGTAGCTGAGATATTTATTGATGTACATGTTTTTTATCTTTACAGCATACATTCCCTGTTTTCAGGAGCATAAAGTCTATATTAGCTTTGTGAACAGCACTTGTACAGCAGACAAAATATTTTACATATGAACTGTCTGATTTTTAGTGATGAGCTGTATTAAAGTATTAAATGGTTGTTACAGGAAAAAAAATATTAAAGGAATTTGATTGCAATTCTCAGTTTTATCTAGCTAGGCTTTTGAGATCAGTTTTACATATTTCACCAAAACAATCTGCAAGAGGATTGTGGCTCTACAGGAGAAACAGGTGACCAAAGGAATTAGCTCTTATAGGTCTTAACTTCATCCTGATGTGTATGTCCTCATGAATGAGCTATAGGTGGACTTCCGGTGAAGTGATGTGACTGTATAGAATTCCACCTACCACACTTTTTTTAGCAGTGTTGTGTTTATAAAATCAACTTTTTTTAGAGTGTGTTCTTTGTGTTCAGCACAAACTGGTGCTGTTTTTGGTGTTCATATATGTCACACAATATCCACTGGGTTTTTAATTTTCAAGCATAGTGTGTTCACCATGTTTGGAGTCTTTTTTGCATGCATCTACTCCATGCTCTGTGAATGTTTCTGAGCCATTTCTAAGGTCTTGCTGGCTGTTGCTTTTTGGTGTGCATTTACCATCCACTTTTCAGCCTTTTCCCCAAGAATTTTAAAGTTGTTCTTTTAAAGTGTCCAGCAAGTGTTTGGCATTTGTTTACTTGCATCTATCATGTGTATTTGGTTTGGTTTTGGATGAGCTTTTTGCATTCTAAAGTGCTTTTGGGGTTACTAAGGCATTTCCATGGCACTTACTAGTTGTTTTAGTGTATTTTGTTTTTTTAAGCACCCAATCTGTAGTGGTTGTGGTGTGTTGGTTTTGTTTTGGGTTTTTTTGCACAGCTGTGAGCCTCTAGCATGTTGGGTGTTTTTTGGCAAACATCTACCATGTACTCACTTCTTTGGCAAGGTTTTTGGTGGGAATTCTTTGCTCTTTTGGCAAGGTGTTTGGTTCCTAATGCATTGCTGTAGCATGTGTATGTGAGATTTTTTGCTGGATCCTCTATTTCATGGGTGTAGCTTTTTTTTTTCATGCATACGCTGCAGTTTGTAAAGCAGGTTTTAGCATTTTTTAGTGGACTCAGCATGTTTGACCTTTTTTTTGGCATATACCTACTGCGTGCTTTGCAAGGGTTTCTGAGGCATTTCTAACTCTGTGGAGTGGGTTTGGTGGTGCTTTTTAGTTTGTTGGGTTTTGGGAGCTGTGTTTTGATAGTTTTTTTTAGTGTTCAACATGAGTTTGGATTTTCTTGTACATTTAGCAGAGAGAATTAGTGGGAATTTTAACAGGTTTTAAGTATCCAATGTGTTTGGTGTTTTATTGGAGTGAATCTACCACATAGTGGTTTTGGTGCAGTTTTTGTCAGGCTTTTTGGCTTCTAAGGCATTTTTGTTGGACTTGTAATTTTGTCAGGTGTTTTTGGGATTACTAAGGCATTTCCATGGAGTTGACAAGTTGGTTTGGGGTTATTTTTTTCATAAGCATCCAGCCTGTGTTGTT
Source organism: Melanocharis versteri (assembly GCA_013397845.1). NCBI lineage: Eukaryota > Metazoa > Chordata > Aves > Passeriformes > Melanocharitidae > Melanocharis > Melanocharis versteri. The sequence goes on along the minus strand of VZTG01002166.1, from coordinate 719,876 downwards.
TTTGTATGAACATTGCATGATTAGTGTCCAGCATGTTTGGTGGTTTTTGGCATGTGCTCTCTTTGCCACGGTTTCCAGTGTGGATTTGGACTGTTTTTAGGTGTAGTTTTGGTTCCTAGGGCATGGCTATGATGTTATTTCTGTCCAGGATTTCTGTGGTGTATGGGTTGATTTTTCAGTGTATTTAGGAGTTATTCAGTAGGACGTTTTTTGTGTGTCAGGTATATTTGGTGGGGTTTTTTAGCATGGATTTACCACGTGCAGTTATTGGGCATTTTAATGGTTTTTAGTCTTTGGACATGGTTGGCATTTTTTTTGGCATGAGTCTACCAGATGCTCTTTTTTCTATCTGTGCTTTTCGGCATGTTTCTCAGTTTCTGAGGTGTCGTTGGGCAGGCTTGTCAGAGCCTAAGGCATTTTAGGGTTATTAAACCTTTTTTATGGTGTTTACAAGTTGGTTTAGTTTGATGGTGTTTTTTTTTTTTTTTTGTTTAGTTTGGTATTTTTAATTAGCATTTAGTCTGTGTTTATGGTTTCTCTATACAGCGTGTACGGGGTTTAATGCCAGGATGTTTGCCATTTTTTTAAATGCGTCTGCCATATGCTCTTGTTTCTGGTCTGGATTTTCCATGTGTTTTTTGGTGTGGATTTTGGTTCTTACAGTGTTGTCCCAGTGTGTTTGGCATTACTGCAGTGGTATTTTGGGTATCCAGTATGTTAGGCATCTTTTTGCGTGAATTTTCAATGTGCTCTTTTTTTTTTTTGCTAAGCTTTTTTGCACTTTTTAGAAAATGTTTTTTGTTTCTTAGGCATTGCTGCAGTGTTGCTTTCCATTGCCATGTGTTTCAAATATGTTTTGGTGGTTTTTGAAACATACAGCACGCTTCAGCATGGATTTGCCTTTTTTTTTTTCTTTTGCATCCCGCTACCACATCTTTTTTTCTCCCATATTTTTGGCATTTTTAGTGTTGAGCATGTTTGGCATTTTTTTGCCACACCTCTAGTGCATGCTTTATGTATATTTGCAGTTTCCATGTGTTGTGTCCGGTTTTTGTGTTTATTGCCATACATGTTTTTGCATGGTTTGGATGTGATGTGCACGTTTTAGCACCCAGACAGTGTTTGGTGTGTTTTGATGCATATCTAGGGCTGATTTTTGCAGGCTTTCTTTGTGTGGTATTTTTTAGCAGTGTTGGGCAGTCATCTAGAGGCTATTTTCCCAAATTTTCTGTGTGTCTGAGATTGGTATGTTTTAGTATCCAGCATGTTTCATACTTATTGGCATGTGTCTGTGAAGCTGAATTCTGATGCAGATTTTGTGGTTCTCTGCACAGAGCTGGGTGAAATTCCTGATTTAAATTGTATTTCATGTCAGCCAAATTGTACCCAAGTTTTATGTAATTTTATTTTTGCTTATTTATGAATTGGAAGTGGGGTAAGTTTTTGTCCTATGTCATAGCATGGGCAAGCATGTAGTATTAATTTTATTCTGAGATTATTTTATGTCTGATTTACAGAGTAGAGTTCTCACTGGACAAATTACTTACAAAGCTAGTATTTGCAAAGCATAATTTAATTTCAGGTAGAAGGTACGATAGCTATTCATAGGGGAGAAAAGAGAGGGGTAAAAGAAAATTAGGGTGGAAGAGAGTATAGGTGTCTGATTTCTCAAATAATTTAAAATTGCTATAAATGCAAATTAACTGTTTTTACACTGGCTCTGTAAGCAAGGGAAGAATTGAGTGAAATCCCTTCTGAAAAACATCCTTCTCCTATTGTATTTAGTGAACAAAAGTGACTGCAATGTACATTGTGAGAGAAGGAAATCCACAGAAACATTCAATGCAGTTATTTCTAAAAAAGCTCTTTGAAATTAAAACTAAACGAAAACAAACCTCACTGCATTTAAATGAAACTGAGACACAGAAGAATTCAGAACAGTGGCGGTAATGTAAAAACAAATTTGAAATGATTGGTACATAGCTGAAAGGAACAGAACTGTCTGACTCTCCAATTCAAGAATTATTTTTTGAATTTTCAACATAAAATTTTACTTTAAAAAATTTTTACTTAAAAAAAAATTTACTTTTAAAATTCCACTGCGATTCTACACATAGTAACTGCCATATGATTTATTTTAATTCAAAATAAAAATCCTGTATTTGTACTAGAGGAAAAATACAATCTTAGTTGATAACAAGGTTTCGATAAACTTGTTTTCAGTCTCGTTCTGTTAGTGATGACCTGCAAGGTCCATCTCTCTCAAGATCTTTGGTTTCCACGCTGCCTTGATGGACCATTTCAGCAGTGTTTCTCCCCTGTGGTTATGTTACAATTGTTGCAGCTTTTAGACTAGTTTTTAATTAAACTTGTGAGTAGAATATCTGGAAACTGGTGTCTTTTTAATCTTCTTTTTTGGATACCTGTGCTTTAAATAATGTGTGTACCTATTGTTTTGCAGAGGGTGCGTTTTGCAAAATGAGCATTGGAGGTTCTGACAGTCAATCTTAGTTGTAGTAGAAATGTTAAGCCCGAGGAGCATCTCCACTTCAGCATTCAGAGTTTCAGGAGATGGTGTGGAGAACTGAGATGTATTTAGAAACGAATGTGTCATGGTGTGCTTCCATATTTCATGCAACTAAAGACTTGCCATGAAGTGCGTGTTTTTTTTTTTTATGCTGTTGCAGTTGAGCTGGTTACATCAAAGCAGGAAACTTGCTATGGATGGGAAAAAGAAATCATCTGACTTTCTCTGTATTTCACTTCAACCTTTTCCCCCAATTTTATAGGAAAAACCTCAGTGAATCTGATCATGGAAATCTAAAATATCTTAACAGATCCAGCTGTTAAAATTATGATACCTAATTCTGGGACATGATTACTGTCCTACCTTAATATACATCAACGTAATTTCTTCAGTACTTTCAAGGTACTTTTTTTTTGGTTGTTTTTGTTGGACATTTTAAAGTATTTCCATATGTTGACTACACATGGCATTTTACCAAAATATGGGTAAATCTGCATGTTTTATATCTAACAACTGCAGAAATGTACTCTAGTATAAAAAATACTACACCCCCCCACCAAACAAGAAACAGAAAACTCCCAGATATTGATAACTTGCTAGCAGTGAGTCAGAAAGATGATTTACATTATAATGCTCACATAAGGATGCCCTTTGTGTTTGAAGACACTGAATTAAGTAATGTATTTATGAATTCGGTGTTGTGGACAGTAGGAAATCTTGTGAGAAACAAACTGAAACATGAACACAAACCTTGCTGGGTGTTTTCTTGTTCAGGTCTGCTCCACAAAATTACTTGTGGGTTCTTTTTACAGAAATTTACATTTGGTTTCCATGTAGATAGGAAATTTTGAATGGATCATCACTGGAGGAGTAAGAACTGTGTTATATGCTAAAGTTGTAGTTGACACTACTTAAAAATACCAGAAAGATGTGATCCCTATAATGAAGTTCATGTGTGTCTGAGAGATTGTAAAGACTAGCAGAAATAATATTGATTTAGATGAAGAATGGCATCCTGATAGAAACGTTAGAAAAGTCAGCTGGCTGTGTAAGCACCTTTGAGCATTTAGTTGAGATGAGTGATAATGAAAGTGTTGAGCAATACAGCATTGCTTGAAAGTACGAAAAAAGGAAAAGGAGGAAGGAGTTAGGCAGGGTTGCCTGGGAATTAAACTGCCAGCAAGATGCCAGGAGGTCTGTGAACTGAACCAGTACTGAATAATGTTCTCTTTCCCCTAAAGCCCTCTAGTTCTAGAAGCAGTTTTCCTCATAGTGTATCATGATGCTAATGGGCTGGAAAATGCGACAGTGACTAATGTTTCAACAGCTCTGTTCAAACATGTATTTTTATTTTTTTTAGCTCGGCTTCCTAAGAAACTAAGGCTTGTGTAGTTGTGCTGCCAGAAAGTCTTACTGATGTGGCTAATATCAGCTAAATTTGAGAGTGAAGGTGGTTGCAAATGTAATTATACTGCAAAGTCTGTGAAATGGCAGCTGAGTAAGAGGAGGGCGCATGCTTTGGTGCTGCTGAGGGCCAGGCAGGCTCAGCTCATACCTGTGAGGTTGGCAGCTGCCTGGCAATGGGTGAATACGCACTGGTCAGCCTGGCAGGGCTGGTCCTGACGTGTGCTGTCTGGTGCCCAGTGGAGATCCTGAGAAGATGCGGATAAGGAAAATTAGTTTTTATTGAGTTTGATGAAATGAAACAGGGAGAGATTCTTGAGAAATGAGGAAAAAAGCGTTACAGAATTACTTTCTTGCAAAAGTTGTCTGTTTTTGGTATTGTTAGGTGTTTACTTCTTCACAATTGATTTTCTACTGCATTGTAACAGCGCTCGTGTGAATTTGTAGATTCATTTAGCTGGCCCATGCTGCTGTGCTCTGCTGAAGGAAATTGTTTTCTTTCCATGATGTCCAATTTTACATGGAAGAACCAAGAGCCCTAGTGCACCCTCAGTGTTGCTCTGAAGACTTAAGAAGTTTGATGAGCAGTTTAATAGGGCCTGATTTCAATGTTGGCACTCACTGTGGTAGCATTGCTTTTGCCTTCTTTCTGCTTGCTTGTTGCTCACTCTTTTGTACAGCTGCTCCTGTTTGTACAGCTGAAACGGCAGGGTGAGCGAGGCACGGAACCAATCCAGCTGAAAATTAGCCCAATGATGTCTTTTCTTTTCTTTCATGGGAAAAATAAGCCCCAAAAGCTTTGTTTGTGATCTTGTGAGTATGTGTGTGTCTTTTTAGTTTTATTTTCTTTTTTTCTGGTACCGCATGGGCAGGAGCTATTTACTTGAAGAATTTCTGGAAAGAATCCTGCTTTGATACTTTCTTATGGGATTATTTTTTTGCTTGCTCTAGGTATAAATGAATTTTGCTTTTGTATTCAATGTTTCTTTTGTCCTCTTCAAAGGTTAATGCCACAGAGCTGTCACAGGTGGTTCTTATTTTTCTGGTCATGCTGTTATAGCAGTACTGTTTCTTGAACTTGTCTTCCCAGTCCTTTTTTCCGCTCTGTATAGCTGTTGCAATATCTGTTCTATTCTCCTCCAATTATTACTGTTAACCTCTGCCCTTTTTCTTTTGTAAACTTGTAACTATTTCAACAACAAAGTGATGTTGATGTAAAAAGCTAAAATAAGTTGTGTGCAATTGTGAAGGATGTGAATTTAAGGTAGCAATCCAAGGGTTTTCTCCTGAGAAGAAATCTCTTCAGGTGAACTGTGGGATTGTTTTTTAAGTATGTTTTTTCTAATTGGAATGTTTTGGGTGCTGGGTAGAGAAAAAGGAATGTTCATACATTTTAGTAAATGAGCTGCTTCCCAGCTCTGTTTACCTCTTGAATCCAGAAGGAGATGAGACCCTGTCTGCATGGAGCTACTTCAGAGGAAAGCTTCAGTGTCTGGTAGCAGGGCTTCACCATCTCCCTTACACTTTGTCTCCTCCATAAATGGCACCTTGGAATTGAAGATCTGTTTGGGGGCTTTTAGCAATACTTTGTTTACTACCCGCTCATATTGTGCGTTGTTCTTGAGAATACGTGAAGATTGCTCAGCTCCTTACAGGATTTGGGCCATAATCAAGGCTGACACTGACTGGCATATTGTCAAATTGTGCATGTATCATTTATTGTCAGATAACACTGGACATCCGTTAGTGTCTCTTGGCTAATCAAGAGTGTTGCCTCACATATTCTTACGATGAGAGGGCGAAGGATTCTTGTCGTAGCTGCCAGCTTTCATCATCCGAGCGGATTGCAGAAGACGGGACTCTAGGGACAATTGAGAATAGGAAGTTTGAAGATTTGCTATGTTCTTCTGAAGCGTTGGAGTGACTTTCATACACTCAGGGCATTGTCTCCAGAAGGTTGCTTTTGTCTTGTTTGTTTTCTTTTGTTGTAGTTATTATTGCAAAATAAATGTGTAGTTATTTCTAAAACTGTCAATCTATGTGTCTGTTCCAGGGCGATTTGATGAAACTGTGATTGAAGAAAGAAGGCAATGTGCTGAAGATCTCTTGCAGTTTTCTGCCAATATCCCTGCTCTCTATAACAGCAAACAGCTGGAAGAGTTTTTTAAGGTTGGTTAGTATTTGCGGAAGTATTTGCTTCTTACCAACATGACTGGAGTATAGTGCTGCTTCTGCTTTACTTTATAAACCATGGAATGGCAGTGAGCTGGTCTGACATGCCTTGTGAAGGGACTGGGAGTTTTCCGTTCTCTCTGGAAATATGGCTTTAAAAAAAACCCATGCCACACCTCTACAAGGTGGAAAGTTTTACAGGAACTTCAGGTGAAGGGATTTGAATTTTTTCTTACTGAATGATAAACAAAACTTGTGATGATAAATTCCAGTGGGAAGTAATAAAAATGTTATCACTGTTCCTATATTTTAAGTAGGTGTTTTTAGTTTTAAACCAAAGGAGTGAAGACTGTTTACAGTGTTTCCTTATGGTCTTTTATGGACTCAGGTCCACAGCAACAAATTTGGCATGTAACTAGTCCAACCTGATGCTTGTACAGTGTTGTGAGAACCAGTCTCCATGACAAATTTTAGGGCAGTACATTGATATGGACCTCCTCTTTATTACAGCTGAAGCAGTTTCTTTTCAATAGTTCCTTCAAACCTCTTTATTTTCAGTAGCTTAGTCTAACGTTCTGCAAACTCATAAGCACAAATTTACATGTACCCACAATAGTAACTCTCTGGAATTAAGGAAACATTCATCTGGCTGAGATGGGACTTAAAAATATTAATGTGTTTAGTATATTTAAATAATACATATATGCAAGAGCAAAATTATATCAAAGCTTAAAATTCTTCATTTGTTTTTGTGATGAAGTTATTGCAGGTTTCTTTAAAATACTTAAAATAATTTTCTTTCAGCTTTGGTGGCAATGAATGAGTGGGAGACCGAGTTAGACTATTTTACTTTTTGGTTTATTTGCATTTGCATTTTTTCAGTTCTTTGGAAATACTTCTGTGGTTTTGGGTACTTTTTCAGACTTCTCTTTCCCTCCTTTGCTTAATAAAAGTATTAATTTTAGCCTCCCAATGGACCTTTTCTGGCTTTGCAAGGAAATTAATAAAATGAGAAAACCAATGTTTTTGTAGGACAAACTATGTCTTCAAGGGGGGTTATGCAAATGCAATAATTTAGGCTCTTTTGTTAGCTGATGTGGTGTCATTTTCTCCTGTAAGAAAGCCTTAGGTTTGGTCTATCACCAGCTCAGCCCATGTGCTTTAGCTCTGCCCATGGGTGGTTTTGTTCCTTTTCAGATTCTTGTGCAAATAGCCGTGGAGAGACTTGGACAATGAATTCTTAGAAACATCTGAAGGGAGTGCTCTCTGCATCTGTGTGTTATAAACTCCAGAAGAATGAGCTGGCATTTGTGAAAATGTGCTGGGCTGGTTCAGGACGGAATAGCAATGCCCGTTTGTAACACAGCCTTGAAAATGGTGCACTTTCTGTTAAAGTGGCGTGGAAAGTGTGCGCCTGAGATGTGAAGCAGAAATTTAAAAAACACCAAGAATATTTAGGTGGTTTCTAGTGCTGTTGTTACTTCTCTTAGCTTTGATTCCTTTCATGCTTGGAAAGGAATGTCCTCCTTGTATCTTTAAGTCTCATCTAATACTGAACTCAAGACGGTGGGTCATGAGTGGGACATTAGTCTGATGGACAAACAGTCCTGTGCTTGGGAGCACCACTGAAGGGCACAGACTGTATGTGACACGAGAGATCAGGAGCAGTATTATTCTCTCCCTGTTAGATTTGGGCGTGCAGATCTGTGTGGTTCAAAACTCTGAAGCTGCAGTAAGCTAAATATTTACATATCTGGACGGTCTGTGGCAACCAAACATGGCTTAACCTTGTTTAATTTTGCAGGCTTATATGGTTTAATTAAATTCATTAACTCTAAAGTAATGGAGCACTCACTGATTAGGAAATACCATTTTGGCTATCACTTCTATACAATGAGCACTTCCAGAGAGCACAGCAGCTGAGTAATTCCTTTCCCTCTTTCTTTTCAGGGTGGAGAGGTGCATGATGGCTCTGAACTGATTGGTCCTGTTGAGCCTCTGTCTGAATCTCTGACTGACAACCTGTCTGACTGCAGCTCTGAAGGTTTGCTTTCTCTTCCCACATAACCTCGTAGCATGATCTGTTTTAAAGCAGCCCGTAAATGATAAGTGCCAGATTTCTTCATGGAGCATTGGCCTCCAGTTTCTGTTTGCTTGCTATGGCAGAAATGCTGGAGCTGGGATTGGCAAGAGGGAAATTGGGCTCAGCAGAGCCCTGTCTGCACTTCTGGAAGTTTGCTTCTAAAGGTGTGCATGCTGACTTGGATACCACTTGTAGAGTAATTTTAGTGGCACTTTTAGTGGCACTTTGCTTGCACTACATGATAGTATAGCTGTACGGAAGGGTCAGTCAGCCCAAATGAGTACTATACTAGAGCTTCTTGCCTGCCTCTAGGCTGAGTCAGCTTAAGCATTTCTGTGTACCATGCAATCTTTCAGATATTTATGTATTTCTGAGTTATGCTTGGTCCTTGTGATTTCTAGGAAATTTTTCTCCAACCCTTAAGTTTTCCTTTGGAATTGCTTAGCACTCATGTATAAATCCACATTGTTATACAAACACTTATTAAGCTTATTTAGGGAGGCATCTGATTTTTCTGGTGTAGAATTTGCTTTGATAGAACAATTCTTGCATAACAAAAAGTAGTTTTCTCTTCTAACAGTGGTTGATTAATTGTTTTTTTATTGAGGTTGTATGACTTGTCACTGGGATCTCTCAATGTCAACTTTGTGCTTAGTTGTACAATATATTCTACATGGGAAGTGAGCTTTGCATTTTATTTTGTAGTACCTTCTATGATAATGAACTAAAGTCACCGCAATATTTTGTTCTGTGCAGGGAAAGGTATAGAGCTGTTATAGAAGAGGGCAGTTATGATAAATTGCACTAACTAGTTTTAAAGGGTTTTAATGATTTCTGTGAAATTTAACATTCCAGATTCTGACAATGCACTCACTTTACACTGTGCCTTATAAAATAAAGAGTGCTTCTAAAAGTGCTTAATGTGAACGTTTCTATTCATTATTCACAAGGGCCTCATTTTTAGCAGAAGAAAACCACTTCCTTTATGTCAGATAAAATACTGAAAAGAAAAAAATGCTGCAAAGTAGAAAAATTCTTTGATACCATTTTGAATCGGCTGGAGGGCTTTTACGGGATACTTGGACCAACTATCAGCACAGGATTTGGAGATGCTGAATGTGACTTTTGTGGGGTTATATTTTCTGAAAACCTATGTGTCTTCCAGCTCATCTCTTCTTTTGTTTGAAAGCAGATTTTGGTGGGGGGGAGGCTATGGACAGAAGGAAACATCTGTCTTTAAAACCTCTAGATGGCAGTGGCAATACTCGGCCTTGAGTCCTTTCCCAGCCTGTCCTCACGGCCTCCTGCCTGCATCTGATTTTTCCCAGTTTGATTATAGCAGTTAACTGTGGCTGGTTCACTGTGTTACTTTCTGTGGGCATCCAAGGGCCTCCAGGTGGGCACTGCTCCTTCAGGCTGTTGTACTGAGAAGTAGCAAATCCATCCCTTAACAGCTGCTGCTGTTTGCTTTTAAGGGTGGGTTGTGTTTTCTCACTTTTATCTGTTCAGACAAAGTTCATTTTGCAGAAGGTGTGCACATTAATGGTAGAAGATGCAAATTGACAGTAGTAGAAATGTTTTTGTATCAAAATAAGCAACAATTATCTTGCTTGTAAAAGCAGTTTGGCAGTTCATGCTTTCATAAGAATCTGCTTTTCAAGAGGCCAGGTTACTCAGGCTTCCTACCCATTTTTGGAAACTGTGTTTACTTTTCGGATACCTGGTGAAATTGCACAAGGCAGAGACAAGTACAGAAATTTGTGTTCAATTTCAGCATCATTATTCTCATCTAATATTCCTGACAGTCACGTTGTCTTCTTCTCTGAGTACACGGGATGATGTTCAGATGTCCAACTTTCTCTTCCAAAGTGTTTCTATATCAATTACCTTACCAGATTCTTTAGAGAACTTCATCAGGAGGTTAATTTTTTTTTCATTTTCTTTTTTCCTCTTTCCTTCTGTTTTACCATGTACACATTATCTTCCCAGAAATAAGCCTGTGGACTTGAGATGCTTCTTACGTTGTAAGTTGACTGGCAGCCCTGTGGCTGTTGTTGTGTGGTGCCAGCTTCGGGCTCTAAACCTGACCTAAAGAAAAGTTTATTAGCTCAGGCTCTGTGCCATGCTAGCTGTGTTCATATGGCTTTTGGTCCAGTTGGCTACGAGACAAGAGCAAATGTGGTTTTGTTTGGCCTGTAGGGAGGGGAACTTGAGTCTGTGTGAAATCTGCTATGGAGATGGGCTGTAATTCATCTCAGCTGGGCGGCCAGAACACCCTTCCAAAACCCCTAGCTTTTCCATTCATGCTTTTTCTCTGCACTCTTTGTCCATCAATCAGATCTGCTTCCACCACCTGATACCTCTAAATGATGTTCAATAAATGCTCAGTCCTCCACCCCCAAATTTGATACTGCTGCCCCTAAATTGAGCAGGTCAGTGGCCCATTGTTACTACGCTAGTTAATGAATTGTATGTGTTCCTCCAACTTTTCTGTTGTGAGTTTTCCTTATTTCTTGCAGGATTGGGGGCTACACAGGCAGTTTTCTTCTCTGCATGAACACTTCACTTTATGTCTCTTCCATGAGAAGATCAGGAGCATTGTCTTCTGTGCATCCTGTCCCTTCCTCTCAAGTAGTCAGTGTCATAGTATCACTGTCCCTTGCTTTTCAGACAAAGAGTGGCTGGTAATTTGTTCTCCTTCATGTCTTATTCCTCTCACTCATGTTAAGGAACTGCTGGCTTTTAGAAAAGCAGTATTTCTACACGGCCTTCTTACTCCTCTTCCATAAATTGCAAGCTCCTATAATTCTACAGCTGCAAAATGTAAAAGCAAGTTTGAGTTAGTTGCCTTTGAGTCAGTTTCTTGCTGCTGCCTCATACTTCTTGAAAGTAAGTCAGAACATGTTACCTGGAAATGTGGTTAAACTCTTCACTCTGACAATAATATAGGAGAAAACAGACACCAGGTTTTAACTCAGAATTTACTTTTGCTGTGCATGCAAACAGCTAAATGTCTTGACCCTGTTGGCTTTTTTATTGCCTCAGTGGGTACATGTGCCAAGGTGATAAAACAAACTGCTACTTGATATCCAGGTGGCACTGCCAAATTTGTGGCTTGCTCCATATGTCTCATGCAGGGTACTATTCTGGAATGATGTTTTTGAGACTGAAAGCTGGCTTTTTTTTTTTTTTCCTTTTTTTTTCCTTTCCCCTTCATGTGTAGGTCCTGGCTTTGAAAACTTTGCTGTGTTAAGTCTCCTTAGCCATAAATCTTCAGAGCAGTGACAGATGCTTGTGACAGAGTCCTGCTGCTGTTGAAATGAATTAGATTGGAGTGTGAGGTTTGAATAATCCTCCACCCAAACAAGGACCCGTGTTTTGTTTTTAAATCTTGGAAGCAGTGAGAAATGACAAACCTAATACCACTATCCCAATTTTAATTCTGTGTTAACAAATGGATATCTCTGATAGCCAGCCAAAGAGCAGTTCCATGTTATATACTTTCACCTGTAGGAGAATCATGCTTTTTCATTCTGATGGCAAGGGAACTTGTGATCTGTTGTACACGTGGATGTCAGAAACATTTTTGTCCTTCTTCTCCTTTTCAGTTCGGAAGGATTTAAGTGGGCTTGATGATGTGACACTTACAAGCCAATCGGAATGTGGAGGTGAGATCTAGAAGTTGTTTTCATTGCATTTATGGAAATTAAATAATTAGAAAATCATAATTGAGTAGATGCCTTTTGTGGATGATAATCCTTACAGAATGAAATATGTGTAAAATACCTTTGTTGCCATTTATTCCCAAATAACCATGAAAAGTTCCTGTGGTTTAGTTACTGAAGGTCAGCTTGCAGTAAGGGTGTAGTGACTTATGACAAATGTAAAATAAAATGTGTTAGCTCAGAATTGAGTGATGAAAGAGGTGTTAAGTAATTTATTTTACCACATGTTAGCAATGAAAGAAGATTATATGTGTTACATGTGAGCTGAGTGCTGCATGATACATAAGCTGACAGTAACTCTGTGTAAATTCAAACTCCTAATTTACTGTTTTGAGGATGCTTCATCTTACTGATTTAAAACAGCATTTTGGGATTTCTCGCAACAGTAATTTGGCTACTGCTGGTTAACTTTTCTAATAGCACTCACACAGGTTTAGTTTTGTAATTTCCTGGAGCCCAATGGTGAGCTGCTTTGTAAGTTTAAGTTGGGTGTTACATGTTGGTCTCTTCATTCCCAATACTGAAATGAAGACCAGGGTTGCTCTGCAGAGTTTGTAGTTAATTTTTAAAAATATGTTTCTATAGGTACTAAAATTTTTTAAAGACACCATTGCAATCAGGGAGTTTCTGTGGGCATTCTAAGGAAGCTGCATAAGTGAAAAGAGCTAAATCTTTGAATGAGATAAAGGATTTTGAAGGCTCCTAAGGTATATGAGAAATCTAGAGTAATGGATGTCTTTGTGACTTCCAGGCTTCTCCAGTGACAGCGACCTGATCTCTCTGACAGTCGATGTAGATTCTCTTGCTGAGGTAGATGATGGAATGGCATCCAACCAAAGTTCTCCCAGTAGAGCTGTTGGCCCTTGTGTTACTTCTGAACCCCCAGTCCAAGGCATGCTGGCACCTGAGCAGGAGTGGAGCAACCCTGAAGGAGAAAAGGAAAGCCAGGGTTTGTTTACTGGAAGCTTAAAACCCAAGCCAGGCAAACAAGATTACTTGGAGAAAGCTGGCGAATTAATAAAACTGGCCTTGAAGAAGGAGGAGGAGGAAGATTATGAAACTGCCTTAAGCTTTTATAGAAAGGGGGTTGATCTGCTTCTGGAAGGTGTTCAAGGTATGGATCTTCCTGTGATGTTTGTCTTCTCTTTGGTTATGTGTGTTTGTTTATGGCATTTCCATGGTTAACATCAGCTTACTGCATTGCAAAGAAGTGATATGAAATGCAGAATATGTGTGCTTGGCTTTCATGTACTTGATAGCTGTGTGCATGTGAGAAAGAGAGAAACCTTTCTTTGTAAGACTGAATGATAATTCAGGGTCTCATCTTCCAAGTGCCCAATATCTCCTCTGTTAAAATTGCAGCACAACCTTCAACTTGCAGGTAAGTAGCAAAGTGTTCCACTTTTGCCTCTTTCCTTTTTATTGCCTAGCCATTAATTAATATGTGGCAGTTGCAGCACTGTTGAAACATTATTTAATTTACATGGTTAAGTGAGGATTAATTATCCCCATTTTACGCATGGGGAGAGGCAGACTCAGGTTAACTTCCCAATCACGGCAGGATTAGAGCTGCTCTTGTCTTACAGCCTCTTGCTTCTTCCACTAAACTATTCTCCTTTTCTAGCTAAAAGATGCATTGAAACTTACATGCTTGCATTGCTAGAGGAGAACAGGGTTTTTTTTCTTTTTCAAAAGACTTTGGTCTATCCATATATGTCTGCAAAGCTGTTGTTAATAGACTGGATGCAACTATGTGCAAATTTCTGCCTCCTTGCACCTTGTCAATAAGGGGAAATTTTTTTCCCTTTTCTAGTTCTTAAGAATCTCGAGTGATAACCTCATATAATTTGCATTTTGTCCAACAGCGGCTTGAAACTATAAAGTACAGGGAAAGATTTGTTCTTTCCTGGAGTGAATTCAGGGTCTGTGTATTGTGCGTCTGTCCCACACAGCTCAGATGAGTGAAATTAGAATTGTGCCTTTGTTTGACAGTGTACAGCACAGGTGCATTCTGCTGCTCCAGATCTGGACTTAGACATGAATGTACCAAGCACACGCAAGCAGAAGCCTTTGCTGTATCCCAGTGGGATGCACAGCAGTGGTCCACACCTTCTGAACAGCTCTAGCAATGGAAGTTACCTGCTGAGCTGATTTAATGGGGCTTGGCAAAAAATAATGGGTAGGTTGCTGATGAGAACTAGAGGTGTGGGCCAAGATATGTGCATAGCCTTTGCTTAAAGTATCTTATACTTTCTGACAAAAGTAAATCCACCTCTTTTCAAGTCTCAGTGATGTCAGTAGGGTTGCTGCTTTGCTGCTTGTTGTGGCTTTTCAATAGCATCCTACCTTTCCTTGCCTGTGTTGTCAAAATGTTTTTCATTTTTAGTGTTGAATATGCTGGCAGTCCTTCTGTTGGAGAGCCCACCTATTCTTTCTTTGCTAGTACACTTTCTCATAGACCTGTGGGCCGTTCAGTTGTGATCTTCTGAAGGATATCATATTTTGTCATAAACACTTCTGTCTGCCAGTCATGATGCAAGGCTGCCATGATGCTGTTTTGAACTGACAGTTCAAACTTCAGCTTCAAAAGCTTTCTTTATTAAACAGTTTCAAACTGTTAGGGCATGAAAACAAGTCAGTCTATTGCACATCAGTTTTGCTGTGGTAATTACCGTGTATACTTGAGTTGTGGCAGTGGTTAAACATGTTGGCTTTGAATTCATTGCAATCCTTAGGGTAATATGTTTGCTTTAAGTTGTGGAAGACTCTTAGTGCATGTAGGTGACTTGCTCAACTCATGCATATGAACTTGTTAAACCAGAGTGGGTTGAACTTCTTACTTATATTTGGCAAAATTTCCTCCAAGGATTTTTTTCTTTTATGCTGTTGACTAGCCACTCTTCCAGCTGCCTCAGATAATTGTTAATCCTTTTCTCTCACCCACTTATCCCTGCTTTTCAGGCTAGGAAGAAATTCAAGGAATCTTAGAAAATTGTGATATTCTGCCTGATTTTCTTGGTGCCACTGAGTGCAGTGGGAGTTACTAACAAATTTTTTAGTAGTGGTACTTGTGTGGTATGTGTCAACGTTCCTGGTGGATGAAGAAACATGTAGCCGGCACTGGCACCTCTTTCTTTGCAGTCCCTGACATTGCATCTGTATAGCTCACAAGATGGAATAATGGGAATGAGTTGCATTTTAGGTGGCATCTTCTCCCTTGGGATAGTTGTACACAGGGTGGTTCCTTACAGTCAGCTCTTTTTTCGTTTCTCTGTGTTACCCTGCACGGCTGTGAAGAAATGTTCATCTTCTGCTGGGCATTCACACTAGATTTGAGTAGATCCAGCTCATTTTGTGTACGATTTTCCTTGGAGCTGCTGCAAGCTGGAAGGGAGACGCTGACGCCCTCTTTATGATGACAGGGCTGGTCCAAATGCCTTCCTAAAGATATGTCATCTCATGATCTATCAGAACAGTAAAAAAAGCGAAAAAAAAAAACCCAAACAAAACTTTTTAATGTAGCTGCTTTGTGAAGGTAGCATGTTTAGCATTGATATGTGAACATTCAATGTATATTGCAGTAAAAAACCACAAGCCTTCAATCTAATCACTTCAGTTATTTAAACACCCCTGGTTGTGTATTTCACACGGATAATAGCATACTCCTTTCAAAGATAAGCATGGTGCAGTTATTACAGAACGCTTCTGGTCTTCTGCCACTGATTACTTCGCACCTATTCAGTGTAAATAAGACTTTGTAACAGCTGAGAGTGAAACACAGTGTTCGTCGATACCTACACACCTGTGCCGTGCCACTGTCTCTCCGCACAGCCCCTGCAGAACGCGTGGCCTCTGGAACGGGCCGCAGGTGGCTTTTTCCCTGAAGATACAGGAATGCGGGAATACGGGCTTTGGCCACGAGGTGGCGGCAAGGAAATAGGAATTGCCACCCGAGGCTTGAAATCGGGCGATGAAACCAGCGCACGGAGATAGGAGCAGGACTGCCATCCATCCTCTGTGCTCCGAGCTTGGGATTTGACACAGTCCACTACCTCAGGTGCAACGCCTCTGTGAGCTGCTTAGGTGTCTCTGAAGGGTGAGGCTGTGTCTGGTACCAGTCACTCCTTCAGGCTCAGCACAAGATCTGCTGCTCGAGGCTGCCTCATCAAAGTCGTGTACGAGCAAGTTCAGTGCTGCAAGTTTATAGACCTGTGCTGGTTAGTTTGAAGTAGGTGACTTCCCTAAAGGCAGCTGAGCACACTTGAGCCTGTTATGTTCCTGATGACTTTCCAGCTCTCTGAGCTGCTGGCACTAGTGCTGGGCGAGGCAGGTGTCGTATGTTGGAGAAATGGCCATCTTGACTTTGTTTTCGGCTGTGTGCATGTGCTCTCAGATGTACAGTGGTGTTAATTATTCTGGGCAAGATGCATATGTATTTTCTTTTGCTAGTCTCTTGCAGAGTTTAGTACTGAATCCTTTCGTGTCCTATACACAGTCCTTCCAAGAGACCCGTTTTGTGTCCCTTGGGGAATGACTGCTGCCTGCGTGCTCAGAGACTGACTGGTGTATACCTTGGACTCTGGACATCTGCTTGTTATACAGGCTGGGCCTACTTCTGCTCCATGCATGTGTTTGATTAAGCATTTGTCAGTGAAAAGAAGAATGAAATCTTGGACTGGCAGTACAGCCCTTGAACTGCACCTCTTGTGCCTTCCTGTTTCGTTTATGCCAGAGTTGCCTTGCTTGCAGTGGCAGGGACTAGCTTCTATAATTTTCTTCTGAGTATGTACCAATTCTGCTGCTCCTCTTGTCTTTTCTGGGCGTTGCTACATGCAGGGTTTTGAAGCTTTTGGAAGACAGATCTGTAAAGATTGTGTAGGATGGTTCAGCAATTCTCTAGGAGCTGAAACCTTCTAGAATTTAAGCTTTTCTGCCTTTTTAAGCATACCAAGTATGCTAACTGACAGAAACTTTGGCTCACAATTATAGCTGTTCCTTTGTTTTGTTAGCATGTCAGAGCACTTTGAGGTCAGTGCGTTGCTTCAGGCCTAGTGATGGAAAAAAACGCACTAATCAATAGCAAGCCACCAACTTCTAGCTGGAAGTTAACTGTTTTATGCAAAGTAGTGCATTCCCTGACTTTGGTATAGGGCATAGTTTATGTAAGGAACAAACAGATCATGAAACTGAAATTATGGAGAGTTTTTTGTAATAGAGAGTTGTTTGTATAAACGGTTCCTCTTTTTACAACTCCAGCCATTCTTTAGCTATATCCATTATGGATCTGGGCAGTCTGAGGTGTGTGATAAACAGAGTTAAAACACTGTTGCTTATTGCTGCGTTTCAATAACTTAACTCATCACATGATGAAGCAAGAGTGCTGCACAACGTGGCCAGCCTAATTCATGTAGAAAAGTACGGGATCTCTTCCGTGTGGTTTAGAAAGCAAATGTGTTCATTGCTGGTCTGTCCATGTTGCACGTTAGCATCTGAAGGCAGATGATCCATTTACTCTCTCGGAGTTTCGGGATGTTTATTTTCACATGTGTAGCAGCTGTGACTGGGCAGAATGAATTTTGATTTAGTTTAGGCAGCATGAACCTTGTTGCATGAAGTATGTGATGCCTCTGGAGTGTCAGCAGCCACAAGCTGTTTTCCAGGTATCTCTGTTTTGTGTTAGGGATCTACAAGTTCTGAGTAAGCTGCTGGTGTCTTTGAAAGCAGGCTGTGAATGTCAGTTTTGCACTGCTCCGTGCTATTTTAATGTTTATCCAGTAAACAGAGCTAGAACAAAAATTACACAAATTACTGGAACCTTGCTAAAATGACTTTGACTTTTAACCCAGAAATGCATATACAATGAAATGCTGGGAATACTTTGGACAACTAGATGATATTTTTGGATATACTGAAAACAAACCAACTTGTGTCTAATTACTGGGATTATGATGGGCTATGATTTGAACTTGTGATGGAGCCAGGGATGCAAACAGGAGCATGCTTGACAGAATGCCAAGAAGACAGTACTTTATGAAAAGGGAAGCAGCTATGGCGTTCCACCAGCGCATTTCTGGCTTCCTTTGCGTGTTTGTTGAATGGCACTTAGGAAGACAACTTCTGTTACCACACAGTAGCTATTTTAAATTCCTTTCACTCGTTAGGTCCTCTGAGTAGTGTTCCTCATGGATGTTAACAGTTTCTGAGCTATCCAGCAGATGTGTCTGGTTGTGGCAATGTCTTTAGGAAAACAACAGACCTGTTTTCTGAGCAGGTGAATTGGGGTGTGAGCTGATGTCAGGAGGGAAACGGTCAGAGTTGTGCTGCACTCCACAGGGAGAGGTTGGTGATGGGGTGACTGATGGAACTGTAATTCTCCCTGCCCTGATCTTAGGCTTCTGTGTTCCTATGGTGTATCATCACACAGCTTGTTTGCTGTTGTGGTTTTATACTTCCACTGAGGCTGGAACCAGTCAAGGCAAAAACTTCCTGCCCTGGTTTCTACCAAAGGAGCTGAAAACCATTTCTGTTTCCTGCTATTGGGCTGTGAGGATGCTGTAGGACTGTTTGGGCTGAGCTTTCTGAACAATGATACAAAGTGCTCCCTCTCTCCTAGTGCTTCATACAACCTTGAAATCACACCTTCATAAGAAAAGTTTGTGGAGGACTTGTCTTTTGGAAAGCTGCTGGATTAAGAATGGATGTTGGAAATACTGTGGTTGGTTAAAAAAAAAAGTCATATCTCACTGTGCCGTCAGTGATGCTGAAACACATGCTAGTATGGATTATGAACTGTTCCTAATTGGAATGTGTTGTCTTCCAAGCCCATTGCAGACCATAGAGAGCTTCAGAGCAGATTAGGGCTGTAGGATCTATCACTGTGCAGTAGATGCTGGATGGACCACCCTGAGAGATGTCATTCCCTGTGTGAAAGTGCTGGGTTTAGACACCTCGTTGTGGCAAAGCAGTAACATACAGCATGTGCCAGTAGAGTATGGTTAATGTCTATAGTTAATGCCAGAAGCTGGTTACTGTATAAATACAGCCAGATTCAGCTATGTAAAGGAACACTCCAGGCAAAGTTCCACTTGAACTGCAAAACTTCTCTGCACCAGGAGGCTGATAAAGGTCTGAGGTTTAGTACCTGCTGCAAAGCTTAGAGCTTTGCAATACCTGTGAAAGTGAATTGTAGCAATACCTGCAAACCAGCATGTAGGGTGGGATGCAGAGATGACTCTGAATGTGGTTACTTAGCATGTGGCTGTTAAAGAATTAATAAATGTGTGACCAGGTGAGCCTTAGAAATCTCCTTTTTCTTCCCTCTTGGGACACAGCTAGCTGCATTGACTTGGTGTTGTTCTGACCTTTCCAAGATTTGAGTCTTCCCTCACAGCAGTTCCTTGCTGAGTTGCTGCCTGTACCTGGCCTCTTTGACAGACATCTCTTCCAGCCTGCACTGCCTTTTATCTCAGCTGTTGTTAGCCACAACACTTAGCTGCAAAGTGCAGGAATCTTTTTCTGACTGTAGCTGTGTGGGGTTTCTGCCTCCCATCAGAAGACCCAGTAGGGCTGCCACACTTCTTGCAGCATGCAGGGTAGACAGGGCAGACTGATCTAGGTTACAGTGCTGCTTCTGTCCGCAGGTGAGAAATTTGAAGTCTCTGGCTGCAGAATTCAATGCCTCTGGCACTGTAGGTGAATTGAGGCAAATTACTAGCTGGAATAGAAGAATTGCGTAGATAGGTTTAAGGGCATGATGCTGCATGATAATCAGTGCTCTGATTCTCTCCCAAACAGTTCTTGCATATACAGCTTCTCTCTTTTCACATCCTCCTTTTCTCTTTTCCTGTCCTCTTTCCCTCTTAACTCTTCCAGTATCTTAAAATAGCCTCTTTAGCTTCAGAGCTGTGTAGAAGGACTGGTATAGGTTTGATCTCTACAAGGGCTGCTGCTGGCTCTTCTGTTTTAGAGATTTTTGTGATTGCTAGGGGAAAAATACCATTTCCCATAGTAGTATATAAAAGTAAATGTGAATTGCATTTAATACATAAATATGAGTAGTATTAGACTGTCAGGGTTTATGAATCTCATGATTGGGTTTTTTATCTGCCTTTTTCTTTTTTTTCCCCTGCAGTACTTTACTTCAAACTGTTCTTACTTGAAGGGGTGTCTGTGTGCCTGGATTTCCTCTGCTCTGAAGCAAGGGATGTTTGTGGATGCTAATTCTAATTTGAACTTGTCCTTTTAGTTAAGAAGGAGGAGTGCAGAGAACTTGGAAATTTCCTCTGTTCTGTGAAGGTGGCCTGTATAACTTCTTTCCTTGCTCTGACTGTCAGTGTTCTTCCCCTGTTCCCTTGGTGCTTGTGTTGGAAGACCTGCTGCTGCTGTCACTATTTTGTTTCCTCCTCTGTGCTAGAATGCCACTGCTTGTCCTTCTGCCTTGAAACACTCATAGGGCTTTTTTCCCTTCTTACCTAGTTCAACAGAAGAATGTCCATGAATATTTGTCACATTAAGTCTTACTTTGTTGAAATACCTTACAGTTAAGACTACAAGTGTTAGCAGATAAATGGGAAGTCTAGCTTTTCCTCTCTGGAATGCTGGGTGCTATGTGACCATTCATTTTATTTTTATTCACGTAGTCACACATGCACGTGAAAAGCTACCAACGCCTTGTGGATTTAACACGAGAGTTTCTCTAGAAGCAGATGTTTGTTGGTTAACATTTCTGACAAGTTACGTTTCTTATCTTCAGTGTTACTGACTCCTCCTTTAGTGGTCACTCAAACGCATCTCACTCACACCATTCTTCTCTGTAATCTTAACTTTGGCAAATATGCCAACTGGTTTTTTTTTTTCCCCCAGAGAGATGTTTACCTAGACGTTTACATGACAGGTGTGTAGCCATAGATTTTCTACAGGATGCAGAACTGGCAACTTCCTAGGAAATGTAGATCTGTAAGGGTCTCAGGCGACCTGCAGTGAAGATGATGTATGTAACATATGGACATAATAGTTATCAGCACACTGGAAAGTTGGAAGAAGAATTTGTAGGTGTTCACTCACTGTCAAAAATTTGTGCTTTAGTATGAAAGGTTTAACTTTAAGTGGCTTTTCTTCTTGGTTGATAGAGTACAGTACTGTCCTGAATCTTCAGAAAAGCAAGAAAGAATGGTTCTGATAAATGTGTTGCATCTTAATAAATTTCAACTCTCTCAAAACGTTAAGGGAAAAAAAAAGGAAAAAAGATCACTTCAAGCTGTTTTATCATAATGGGCTTAACCTTTGTCTTATTTTTTAGTATTTACAGTTTTTTTCAGCTGCAGAATTTGATCAGCACCTCAAAGGAACTTGCAGTTAATATAATGTAAAGCATACTAGAGCTGATGAGGTAGTGGGCTTATTTCACAATTCCAAACCCCTACCTGCTGCTAAAATCTATAGCTCTTTCCTTGACGCTGCAGTATCCGTCTACCCCAGCACCTGCCACGTTTCACTTAAGTAATTGTTTGAAAATTAAAGGTTACCCACCCTCCTGTGAAAGTTGGTGGAGACTCGTTCCAAAATCAGCAGCTTTTCCCCTTCCTGAAATAAATTTTGGGGTTATAAAACTGTGTCCAAAGTCATCACAAACCTGTGCTGGATTATGAGTCGCATTGTCACTTACGGTGTGCCTGAGCTTTTGTTTGGCTAATATGGACAAAGGAGTCTGCTTCACATGATGTAAGAAGTGTTTGCCCTAAGAAGAACAGAGGTCCTCTTGAACCAATTAGGCAAAAATAACAGCTGGGCTACCCACTAATAAGGAAGGTGCTGCTAAACCTCTTTTCATTGTGAGAAGAAATAAATCTTTTAAGGCTTACTCCCTTGCATTTTTATAGAGAGCAATTCTTTGAAAAATTCAGCAATCCAGCTGGGTGATATGTGCAGGAAGACTGTGAAGAAGATAAAGAAACTTTTAAAAATAAAAAATGGTATTATAGCTGTTAGATTTGGCAATTATAAATGTTTCATTGAAGATTTCAGTATTTAGAGAAAGTTTTACTGTTTAAATTGTTAAGAACGTGGAGTTTGGGGCTAGCACAACAGGCAGTCTCGCACAAGTTCCTTGTAGCTTGTTCTGCAAGAGGACATTCCTTCCTGGAGCAAATCTCTTCTGATATCTTCTTTAAAGGAAGGCAGCCCACATATATTTTTAGTAAGTCTGAGAGAAAAGCAGGAAGAGGAGGTCACAGAGGATTGGGACAGGTAATGCTAACTTTATGGCCTTACTTCTGTGAAAATATCCCCATCCTGGCCAAGCACCTACTCAGGTAGGGAGTGCACCTGTGTTGCCCTGACAGATTAACTCTTCCTGAGGAAAACCTCTTTAACACCTTAAGGGGGATGGTTTGGAACTGATCAGGCACAAAGAAAGGGAGGGATATCTAGACTTCCTGGGTGAGTGCTACATATCGTGATTTAGTGATTATTTTTGGTTTATTTTTGTATATGTTAGTGGCAAGTGGCAACTAGAGCTGTCTTTATCATCCAGAGAGAAACACATCTTCCCCATGACTTCATCCTGGATCTGTGGAGGAGAATAGTAACACACCAGAGCAGGTTTGACAACACTTCTGGGCATCGGAGATGTTTTTTCTTGGTAGTATCCCAGATTATTTGGGGAAAAAGGACAGATTGTTTTCCATGGTCTTTACTGACCAAATTTTTTCTTTGTCTAAGTTTATTGAATATGACCCCCTTTCAATAGCTTTTTGCTGTTACTATCTAAACATTAGTGATTTTCCTATATGATAGAATTACAGAAGACTTGATGTGTGAATAAGCAGTTAACTGAGCTGAACAGTACAGCATTGATTTAGCTGATCTCTCAAAGGTGTGTCCTCTTCTGAGGTGCTATGAAGTGTGAGTGAAGACTTTCTGAGCAGAAGACAAGCAAAAATATTGCTAGTTTTCCAGATGCCACTGCTGTACATTGTGGGAGTGCTGCTTCTTTGTGTTTTTCATTCAAATCAGTCGACTATGGGCAAACAATCAGACAAGTCACAGAAGAACTCAATGGCATAATTATTCCGATATTTGTGGTTTTCCTCTGTCAAACCCTCAAAATCATTTGAATGTTGTTATGAATATCTGTCTTTGTGAATATATTGTAGCTGAGCTGTCTTTAGAAATATAAATTAAACAACAAATTTTAAATCATTGGCTGCTGTCCTAATATCCTGGCTTACTGTTACTTTGGTCAGCGGGTAGCCTGGTCAGCCTTTCCAAAGCCAATTTTCATTTTAAGATATTTTTATTTCTTTGAAATAGGCAAAGCCTTTGGAAAATCAGGGAGCAGCCTGCTTGTGCTTGTGTGTGTGGATGAAGGTTTATATGTGCAACAAAGTAGCTGTAGAGTTTTTATATTCTGTTTGCAGTAATAGTAAACAGAGCATCTAAAATAACCACTTGCACATTGCAACAAACACATCATCATTTGCTTAAAAAGAGTTATAATTACAGTTGACGAAGCATGGACACCATAAAAAATGCATTAGTTTGGCTTGACACATTAATTACCTGTTTTTGCAGATGTTTTTATATATTGTTGTGTGAACAGTTTACAAAATAATTACAGGAAAGTCATATGGAAAATAAACTAAGTGGGTGGTTTCTCGCCTTAATATTTTCATTCATGTGAATCTGTGTGAGGCACAGCTGCTCTGTAGCAAATGCAGAGGGAGAGAGGGAGATGGGGAATCTTGAGGGGTTTTTATTCTAAGGTCTCTATGATCAGCCTTGCTGCACTTTTATATCTTGCTTTAGCAGTGTAGTTTTTAAAAGCGTAAAATGACATTGCTGATTTAATCCCAGTGATCAGGAGGGGGGAGAAGCTTTGATCCTGATCAGATGAAACATAAATCTTCTAGTATCTAGGAAAATAAATGAAAAATCAATATTATTTTAAGCAAGATGATCTTTTATGAGCAGTTGTAAAGATTCATCAAAGGCTTTGACACAGTTTAAACATTTCCTATTTGCTGCCATTTAAAGAAAAATGTCTTTCAAGTTTAAATTGTAATTAGAGGGATACCTCTTTAGATTACTGTGGGCTAACCACAGAATGGAAATAGGAGCTCAATATGCTCACACAATATTTAAATCAGAAGTTCTTAACTAGGAATAAATTAGTATTTGTAATTTATTATAAAATTGATGCTTTTGAAAATACACATTTTGCATAACTAAAACGCAAAATGTAACATTGCGTTTAAAAAAATCCATGAAGTCTGAATCACAGCTTTGACATCTGTCAGATATAAGGATTTGTTCTAGTACTGTGTTTTAGTGATTTACTTGGTTTTAAGTGAACAGTTCTATGACCTCGAATTTGGCATAAATGCTAAAGATTATTTTTAGCTTAATGGGGTCTTTATTGTTACTCTCTGTGTTTGAGGCTTTTTAAGTAGCATTTATTTGTTTATTAAATTTATATCCTGTGTTTATATACAGATTTTTGTGAGATATTGGCTGTTTAAATGGGAATTTGTATTGCAATGTAGGTTTTTACATTTTCTTGGTTAAACTAATGCAAAAAAATAAAAAGCCAAAATCCTATTTCCATAAACCTAATTCTCAATCATCCACCTGTTAAAGTATTCAGAGACTGAACTGTTAATGATCTTACCCACAAATATGGTGCAAGAACTTGTTGAATAAATGTTTTGTGAATCCACACCCTTTTTATGGCTGAAGATTTTAATGAGAGAACAGTTTGCAAAGGTTATTGAAAAATTACTCGGGAAGGAAAAGTAGAAGGAAAACTGAAATTAATGTCTTATGAAAGTAGGGAGAACAAAGACAGCTCTAAGGGGACATCCTAGCTGGTTTACGTTAATTACTGTAAAATTACTGAAGCATTGGAAAAAAGCAATAAACATCCAAACTAAATACACATAACTAACAATTAAGCAGTAAGCTTGACTTTTATGATAGCCTTAGACACTAACCTAGCAGTTTTCTAGCAGCCTGCTTGAAGGAAATGCTGGCTGAGGGTTTATTGTCGCTGTGCAGATGTCTTGTTTTCTCTGAGTGGCTGCCACTTGGTGTGTCTGAGGGAATGTGGGTGCTTACCAGTGCATCAGCACTAGGAAGTTTCATGGTGCTCTAACACTGCCTGTGGAGATGAAAGCAAGTGAGTTAGTCCTGTTTTAGGAAATTGCAACTCACGCTTATAAAAAAATACTGTGTATCTACTCTCTTTTGATAATGCCAACTTCAAGTTAAAAGAGTTGAGTGATGTTATTTATTTTTATCCTAGATGGGAGTAAGACTGGCAGTCTCATCAAGGGAACTTTTCACCAAGATTCCCCTAGGTCTTTAGAATGAGGGAAATTACTGAGATATTGATACATATCTATGATATTGTATGCTGAAAGTGCACTGAATTTCTGGCTGTCGCGAACCAAGTGTAGACAAAGGTTTTTGCAGAACAGTCTGTGTCTATATACAAGGAGGTGACAATTGCTTTTCCCTCCTGCTGTGAGGTGGACAGTAAGATTTTACAGGAGGTCATTTACACCAGAACTTGGAGAAGACACAAAGTCTCTTCTGCTTGCTCTTGATGGAGCTTGGGTGTGGTGGTTCTATGTGTTTAGGTAGTCTCCAGAGGTCACATGAAAGGAATGGGAGTCTCTATTTTATAACAATCCACCTTGACCCCTACCTTTAATTCTGCCCTTGAAAACCTCACAATGTCTTAGACATTGACGCAATTACCCCCTGAAAACCTCCCGCAGTAATTTCTGAATGCAAGCATTCACACAGTAAGTTCTCTATCAGAAATTCCATAATAAGCTTGTTCTTTTTTATGAGACTTGTTCTTGATAACGCACGGTAATCCTGGTTTTTTTCTTATCAGTTACAAAGTTTCTCGTTGAACTCCTTCAAGGTTATGTTCGGGTTCCTTTCATGGCCTGTTGATCAGTGTCTTAGAAGTTCCAGTCTTCATTATTGTCTGTTATCTGCCGTTGGTTGGGGTTTGTGTATTTGTGTGTTTAATTTATTGCCTCTCCTGTTCCTTGCCTTGTCTTTCATGTGGAGTAGCTGTTGGGAAGGTATCCTTGCAGTTCCTTGCCCTGTTTGAGCATCGGTTTGAGAGGTGCTGGCTTGCACCTGGCAGTGCAGAGTCCGTCACAATCACGGCTTTGTTTCTGCATGTCTTGGGTGGCCTCTGGGTTAGGAGAGACTGTCAAGGCCACATAAAGTCTCTGCTGTCCTTCAGTCTTCTGCTGGGACAGTTGTCTCTATCTTTTTTCAACACGATAATCTCATTCTCTGTTACAACAATTGTGTCTCACAGTCTCTTATCTTTGCTTGGCTGTTGACTGGTCGGGTGTTGCCATCACAAATTGAGTCTGTAACAGCAATATATGGCTCCGGATTTAAATGCCTAAACGTAAATTGAAAGCTTTAGAGTGAATACAGAGTTTGTGTGGTATCATGGGGTTCTCACCAGGAGTTTGGGTAGATCAGAAATAATACAATGGTCATTTAGCTGTCTGGAAAGTGAAGTAGTTGGTGCAAGTGCTTATTCCTTTCTTCCCGTGTTACCCCAAGACAAGAGGCAAGGAATGTCTAGCATTGGAAAGCTGTGAGCTGGAATTCTTAGTGTCTCTCCTCAGTTGCCTTCTTGCTTTTTAATAGCATTTCTAGGCTTCAGGTATATTTAGGAGAGTCCATACTGGAAACCTGGGGAAAAAATAAGTTTGTTGTTTTGTTGTAAACATCTTATTCTGTCTTTTCTAATTGATTTTGCTTTTTGGAATACAGCATTTGGATCAGTGGTTTGTTTCAGTTCTTACTTATGTTACCATAGGAACATATACCAAATCACAGATATATTAGGAAAGGTTTTTTATTTACCTTAGTCTATAGCTAGGCCTAATTTGTTATTTTTGTGGAACTCTGAGATCATAGTACTGGATTTTTAGCAGATGTATATCTTTAGATTTGATTATGAATAACCTAAAAGAAATCAAAAAGGTAGAATCAAAGTAGTCATGTGCTTTGATTACTTAGTGCCTCTCTCTTTATAGATCACATAAGTT
This sequence comes from Melanocharis versteri, assembly GCA_013397845.1. NCBI lineage: Eukaryota > Metazoa > Chordata > Aves > Passeriformes > Melanocharitidae > Melanocharis > Melanocharis versteri. Next base: position 692,876 of record VZTG01002166.1, on the reverse strand, counting down.
TTTTTTTCTCCATTGAGGTGAATCAAGTCCAACTCGTCGAGAAGCAGTGAAAAGGAAGACTGCAGAATACCTTATGCGTGCTGAAAAAATCTCCAGTCTCTACCACAAAACCTCTGAAGATGCATCTGTTTCTATGGTAGGCTTTAATTATTTTTTTTCTGAACCAGAATTTGGTATAATTAAGTAGCACAGCATATTCAAGCTTAAGGTTCAAGAACTATCTAGAATTTCTCTTTTGGGAGGCCCAAGGAGTATTTTCGTGTTGTATTTCTGTTAGGTTGCCATTCTTTCTGATTCTTCGTATCATTACATTGGTTAAATACAGGCCTGCTTTTCACATGCTTTCCTACTGCTCATGGTTGATGATGTAAATGTTTTTCATCATGCTGAAGAATCTAAAGGTAAAGCAAAAAGCCACACCGGAATGTAACATTTCGTTTGACTTTTCCATGAGAATGTTGGTTGGTCCTTCAGGGAGTGAGAAACCTGTTGGTTTCTTTAGCCTAGCACATAGTGATGTATCAGAAGTGAGTCAAGCACAGGGTAGAGGGGATCAGATTAATTTTCCACAGAATAAGTACTTAATAGAGCAGAGGTTCTTCCTGATCCTTTCAAATCTCTCTCTTGGATATGCTTGTGGGATCAGCTCCTTCTTGATTTTTGAGAAGTTTCTGTGCTGATTTCCACTTTCTTGAGCAGAATACCCTTATCTGTGCTTGTACAAAAGACAAACAAAGCTTGTTTTAAGATATCCTCCATAAATACCTACCTTGCCCTTCCTTAAACAGTTCCTTTGGTATTTACCTGTTTCTACTTTAGACTTTTACTGCAGTCATGTTAAACTGTGTTATTGCCAATGACTGCCCTATTGCAGTAAGTATAAAAGCTACCAACATCCTGACTCTCTAATATCAAGGGATAACAAAAGGGATAGAAGATTACTGCTTCTTACTTTGCACAGATCTAAAAGTGCTTTAAGGAGACAACTGCTGCAAAAACTGGAAGCCTTCTAAAAGCTGTCTATCTAATAAGTAAATTTAAAAAGCAAAGACACCGATTTTTTAAGGGTAGATTTTTTCATGTTGAGAGCCCACAAGTACAATTTTGAGGATGTTCCAAATGGGATATATTTTGTGAGGCTTGGAGTCTTGCTGTTGCTATGAACTGTACTTTGAACAATTTAATATTTTGGACAGATACGAACTCCTACTAGGTATTCTTTCTTTGGGTCAAACACCCCTGAAAATGGGGAAGAAGCTATATTGAATGGAATCCTCAGTGTGTTTGGAAACTGAAGAACAAGAGAAAAAACCCACGAACAACCTATTTTTGCCTTTTTATAAGTTTAAAAACTAACTGTGGTTGGGAAGGAGGAAGAAATAGGTTGCATTTTTCTATGTGAACTTGAGAGGTAAAGTATTTCCTCTTTTATGCTGTACTGAATAAGACACATGCCTTCTTCGCAGATCCAAAGAAAAGCAGATTTAATTGGGATAAGACAAGAAAAAAAAGGCAGAGGGAATAAAAAACCATTCTTCTTCTGTGTTGAAACTCAAAATTGACAAATTATGGCCAATCTTGTTTTGTACAGTGTTGCACCTGGCTGATTCTCCTGTTTACAAAAAAAAGGCCATGGAGCCATGATTTAGCCTTGTTTTTTTCCTAAGTTTGTACATGTATTTTAATGTCCTTTGTTTGCTGCTCTTCATAATGCATACATTTTACTTTTATCCTAGAGCTTTGGAATTTGCTGATATCGAGGGCGGGTGGTGCTTATGGGTCATGATGGTTGGTGGTGAGGAACAGCTTGTCTCTGAGTTCATAGCTGAAAGTTACCTGGGAGGAAGACTTGACTCCCAAAATTATTGTAAGGATAGTGGCAGGGACCACAAAGAATTGGCATGCTCTGTGCTTTTGCTTAGGGTCTTAAGGCAGATGAGGAATGTGACTGTTCCCACATCTTGGTTGCTGAGCAGACCTGAGTTCTTGCACCTTACTTGCTGCTTATTATTTTTACTGCCCAAGACAGTTTTATTGGAGTTTGCATTAATTACTCCACCCCATATGGACAGCGGTAAGTGAGCTGAAACAACCTGCGTCTATATGTGGTGTGATTCTTGAGAGGTACCAGTGGCAACTTGCAGATACTTTGTGTCCTTCTCCTAAAGACCTGAAGTCCGTGGTGGGCGCTGTTAATGCAGTACCCGGGCCCCTGGTAGGACTGGCAGAGTGAGGTTTTGCTCTGGGGAGCATGTTTCAGTGCAGGGAATGTCATGCGCAGTCGGGGTGCTGAGACCATTTGCACCTTGGAGGAAGAGGTCTGGCTAGTGGGTGTGGGCATTTCAGGCAAAGTGCTCTTGTTCATGACCTGGTGTCACAGGGCAGAACTGCTTTGTCACCCCTGTCTGCTGCAGGTGGCTTTGTGTTTCCTGTTGTGCCCTTAAAAGGAGCAGTCATGGGGATCAGCATCAGAACTAGGCTGATCTGTCCTTCTTACAGATGGAATTTTCCTTCCTTCTCCTCCACCAGGCCAGAGAACTGTCCAGCTCAGAAATGCAGGTTCAGTTATTGTCCTGCGCTTCTCAGCCTGTCAGATCTCCCAAAGGCTTGGGATGCCAGACACGTGCTGAGCCACTTGCAGCAGTCTCAAAAGACTGCACCCAGTAAATGTGCCCCAAGCTACCCCTTTGCCATCTGAACACCACATGAAGGTAAAGCACAAAGGCTGGCTTTTCTCTGGAGGCCTGGAGCAGGAGGAAGCAAGCCATTCTTTCGTGGCTGGAAATGTCAGGCCCTTGCCTCTTCGAAGACCAGACTTCTCTAAAAAGGCAAAAGTCTGATATTTGAGACCTGAGAAGCAAGTGCAAGTGGTGAAGAGAGGAACACAAGAAGGTGGTATTTGGAGAACCCTTGGCATTATTGAAGAAAGGTTGCAGGTAGAGGGCTTAAGAGAAACATAGCAAACTGACACAACTGTGACTCTGAGCTGGGAACTCATCTGAGAGTCTTGAAAAACATTGAGAAAAGCCTTGCTGTGACCCATAAGAGTAGGAGATGTGGAGACAGCTTCTGGAGCTTTTAAACAGGCGTGTGGATCTTGTGGAAGAGCAAGCTGCAGCAAATGCTGTCCTTTTCTTCTTCCTTTGGTGCAGCACAGCAGCCTTAAGGAACGTCTCTTGGACAAGTGCTCCAGAGCGCTGTGTAAGAGCAGCACTGGGTCATTTTGCAGATTCTCAAGCTGCATTTTCTCCTCTGCCCCTTGATAAGTGGCATCTCTGGGGAGCCGCCTCCAAGCCTGGGTGGGAGCTGCAGCAACAGCCTCTGAATCGCACTGGATTGACCATCAGAAAGTTGCAATCTTACACAACTGTCAACTGCAAAGCCCAGCTCAGCTGCTTGTACAGGCTGTGGGGCCATTTTAACTTTGGTAGTTTTTATAAAGCGTATTTTTTCCCTTTTTGAAATCAGTTCTGATTCTACTTATACCTAACTTAGTATATTCAGAGTTGTTTCTTTTTGCACCATTATGAAAGCCGTTGTCTTTTAAAATGTCAATTATTTTTGATTTTCAAAGCAATTTAGCAGCAAGAGGTACATGCAAGCCTGATACCCAAACAGAAGAAGCAGTCTTTGTGGTTTCCATAAGATATCTTCCTAAAATTCTCATTAAATGTGCATGAAAATTACATGAACTATAAAGAAAATGCACTGCTGTAGTTCTGTGAGATATAAATTTAACATAAAGTAAGAGATCCAGTCTCAACTTCTAGGATCACATCCAAGGTGTGTCCCACCTTCAGGAAAGGTACATTCCCCACCTGGTGCTCACTGAGGGCTTTCTGAAGCATGCTGTAATTCTGTCTGGTTCAGATGCAGGCAGAAATCCAACCTGGTTGTCTCCTGGTGCAGAGAGAGGAAGGAGCCAGGATGCTTGCCAGACCAGGAGAGCTGGAGGCACTGTTACACCCGTGAGGCAGACACCAGTGTATCTGCATGAAAACAAAGCATCTCCTGGCTGCAAGTGAAGATCTGGCTCTGTGGTGGGTAGACAGTTATCGAAATCATCAGACTCAGACCTCTGAATGGCAAGGGGAGATTGCATTTTGATGTGCAGATCTGCACTGGTGTTCCTGAAAGTTCTCTTTTCTTATCCTGAGGATCTGTGGTGACTGATGTCAAAGGTGGCAGCATTAGCAGTTAAATTAGCAGAGCTTACTGGGTGAAAGAATGAAGAGGTGAAAATAAAGATCAAATATTTAATTAGAGGGAAATCCAGGGAAAACAGCAGCTGTGCTGGGAAAGCTTTGAGAGACCAGTGCGAGGGGCATCACTGCTTGAGCACATGGATTGCTTTGAGCAACCAGGGAAGGACCAGGACTATAGCATTCCTCATGATTCACAGCATCCCAGGAAGTAGAGGGGTGCAAGGACACCCCATCACAGATGCTGGGGTACCCCAGCCTGAGATGTACACGTGGTGTGGTTCTCGGGGTTGTCCTGTGCAAGGCTAGGAGCTGAATGTGATGATCCTTGTGGGTCCCTTCCAACTCAGGATATTCTATGATTTCCCATCAAATGGTATTTGTGTCACTGGGCTAGGGATAGTGCTCTTGCCTTAAATGAGGTTAGCATGAGATGCCCTTTCTCTAACCTGACTGGTGGAGTACTTCTCTGTTTCCCTCTGCTCTTATACATGCTGGCAGCGATGCCAAAGCTGAGGCAAGAGCCGTTGCCATATTCCTTGTGTTGCTTGCAAAACCAGAGCTTTCCAAAGGCAAGCAGTGGCCACAGGCTGCTGAGTCCTTTCAGGAGCATCACAATCAGTGTCAGCCTTTTCTACTTGAAATTTACACATGGTAACCAAAGGTGATGGTGGGAGAGGAACTGGTGATGCCTGTCCTAACTCTGGATAACTCCAGCTATGCAGCTCGCAGTGTAGTCTGGAAATAAGAGAGCGCCTGACCACAACAGAGAAGATCCTGGGATACCTGAGCAGCATGCTGAGCAGTTGGACAGGCTGCTGAAGGCCTTCTGGAGGCAGAGGTAGCCTGCCACTATGTTCAGAATATTTGTCTCATTTCTAAAGGTAAATGAAGCTTTTGATTTTTTTTTTTGTTATCATCCTTCCTGTATTTTTTTGTTCCTCTGTTTTTTGATGAGAGCAGAGGTTTTTAGTTATTTTTCTTATTGCTGCCTAGATGCTGAGCTTGGATTTTTAGTCTATTCAGATGAGCAGGCTGTTTCATAGAGTGCTTAATTGCTGTAGTTTTGGGAATTGTTCTGGGAATTTAGAATTTGCTTCCAGCCTGCTTCACAACTGAATGTGATGCCTCCCCATCATTGGGCTCTTCTATTAGACTTCGAAACAGTGAAACCAAAGTACTGTAAAGAGCAAAACTGATAAAAATGGAGAGCCTACTGGGAGCAGTGGAGATGTGGATGTGATTGTAAATCCCTTTAAGGTAAGAAGTGACTGTAGAGCACAAATATAAAAACCAGTGTGTGTACACAGTATTACCAGCTGTGCTACCACTGGTCACGTTTTAGAGAAGGACCTAAAATATATATACTGGGGTTTTTCGGCTCTTTGGACAGGATGGGTGCAGAAATCTGATTGTATAGCATTATTAGACAACTATTAACTTCTGTAGAGATGTATGGACTTAATTCATGGTTGAAATGTTATTCATAAGAGAAAATTTTAAAAGCGCGATTATTGAGGAATGGTTATAAAATGTAATAGCAAGCAGATAGAAGTGAAAATCTTTTATAGTAGTCTAGAGGATTAGGAAATGTTCTCTTCCTTTAAATGTATTCCTTAGAACACTTTTGAAATCTTGTCATGAATAAACTGTGTTAGCACAACTCTTTGTTTCAAAGGAAGTATTTCATTATTGCAGAAAAATTGCACACTCTCAAAATACTTTCAACAGCTCACTGGAATGTGGAACCAAAATTAGGTTTTGAGAAAAAAGATCATGTAGAGTTTTTTTTTTTTTTTTAATTCTTCTTCCTGTTAAAGCCTTTAGTTTTAGATTATAGAATCTGGGCTGTTTGCTCTTAACTGCTATTGGTACTCCTGCTTGGCAGGGTTTACGTGACAAAACGATTATCAGATCCAGACAAATAAATGAAGATAGCTAATAAACTCCTAAACACTGAGCCCAGAAAAGCACACTTTTCTCCAAGCTTTTCAAACATATATTTTTGGCCCTTTCTTTTGGACTTTTTGGGCAATCAGTACTTAAATAAGTACTGATTTTTAGGAAGGAATTTGGTAGGAGAGAATGTTGTTGACTGGCAAAATGAATGGGCCCAGTTTTGGGGAAGGCTTTGAGGAGTTGCTTTGACCTTTGAGGATAGAACAGTAAGGATGTCTGAGGGGGAAAAAATAGGGGCACTTGAAATGGCTCTGCTTAGTTCAGGATCTTGGAGTTTCTCATCACAAGGGAAAAAAAATTGATTTTTCCTGATGGTTAAGCATTTCATCCACAGCATATTTGCTTACCAGCCATTTTCCTTTCTACATAATTGTTAAGTATTGCCTCAGAATGCTGACAAATTAGAAAAACAGCTTCTTCCTCTTAGAAGCCTAGAAATGAAGGAGTTTCAACTTCCTCTTCCTTTGCACCTTTGTGTGATAGAAATGTACTTGGGGAGGCCAGGTTATGCTTAAAGGGAGTTTGGCATTCAGCAGCTCTGCAAATGAAGGTACCTTATTTGTGAGGAAGAGATACAGGTCTGTGATTCTACTAGAAGCTACATGTTGGAGGAAGATCTAATGAATTCTCTCAGTTGGCAACTAGGAACTGCTGAAAATGTTTGCTCACATGCCAGAGGTATATGGGATGCTTACAAGATTGACCATTGTCCCAAAAGACTTCCAGTTGAAACGTTGTTCCCCCCTCTGACATGCAAGCTTTGAGTTTGCTCTGAGAAACTGCAAACCATAGTATGGACAAACATCTATGTGTATTAGCATATTAACTACTTGAATAGTTAGCACCTGCCAATTTTCTTGCTGTGGTGTTAATTTCCAGATTAATGATACATAGCGAGCTACTTTTTTCTTAGGCGGCTTTAGGAATCATTTCTATTGTGCACCTTATTATTAAAACGATTTCATAAAGCCCACCAGAGAGCAAGAGAACCCTATTTATAATTCTATATTTTATGTTCTTCAGACTTAAAAAGCCTCTAATTTGCTTTCTCCTCCTCAGTGATCTCTGAATTATTTTGTACCCAGAATACCTGTAAGGCTTTGATTGATTATTATTATGTGGTAAGAACTGAGTAATCAATTGCTGGGTTCCATTAAGCATAGAGAATATAAAAATTCATTGCTTTTTTCTTTTTTAAATTTTTGTTTTCAGTGTTATCTCGACTTTTATTTACTTGCAAGTTGTTTTTTTTTCCCCCCACTAAGGACAAACAGAAAACTTCTCCTTTCATCTTCAGTCTCTCTGATTTATGATAAATTTAGTTTCCTTCGGCCTGGCATTTGCTTCAGCAGGCAGTCTTCCTTCAAGTACCACCCTGATTGATGTGTAATCTTTGATATCTTCCATTAGCCTCCAGGATCACTAAGTTCAAGGCCCTCTTGGAACCTAAGGAGCCCTGCCGAGGAACTGAAGACCTTCAGAGTCCTTGGGGTGATTGACAAGGTAATTCTTCAGCGTCTCTTCAAGAATTCAGTCATAAATCGACTGCATGCTGACATTTTGTCTTTGAAGCTGTGGATCTTAAGGATATGAAACAAAAGGGGAAAATGACTCAAATGCATCTGCACTTTAAAATAACAAAAGTAGAAGGAAAAAAGGCTTTTATCTAAGCAATTCATGTAAGGTCGTGCAAAATGTATTTGAGCTAAAGGATAAGGTACATGTTTGGTAGCATTCAATAGGATGAGGCCTGTTTTTCAAAAATGAAATCTTGGTTGCTGTTCTGGGGTAAGGACAAGTTGATGTGTTTTCAGTTGAACGATCTGGTGGATACTGGAAATATAGAAAGGTAGAAATTCTTACTTTTGAACTCTTACTTGAAATGGGAACTGGAGACACACACGACTGTTCTCCTTCCCTGAGAATTTGGAATTGAAATCCCTTGCCAAGGCAGAGATTCAGCAATGAAGCCAAGCGTATTTTTGAGTCATGCAAATAATGGCTTCCAAAATCCCAGGATAATACCCGTCTGTAAACAGTAAAGGACCATACGGATTTTTTTGCAAGCCTAATTAAGAGACCAGAAGAATTGTTGGGTTGTTTTGATAATGCTGATTAGTTACCACCTTACCCAATACTTTTAAGATGATGTATTATTCAACAGTGTGACAGTGGCTAATGCAGACTGTAACGGCTCGTTTCCTTTTTGCTGTGCCAAATCCCTTGTGCCTTTTGATAGTTCCTTATGTAGTCCCTGGTTTGTGCACGAGCTACTGATGCACGGTCAATTTATGCATTTGTAACGTGCATCAAAAACCTGTGGCTCATCCCTTGAGGTCTGTATTTCTTGGTTTCTTTTTCTTCTTGGACTGAACCTAGCTGTTGGGACTGGTTTTTGTTTTTCTTTGCCTGTTTCGTTGTAATTGTGTGCCTAAGTTGATAACTTCTCCTCAGAGGGCTGTATACATTAGGTATTATGGTTGTTTTTATAGCACACAAGGTTTTCTAAGCTCTGACTTCGTATTCATTGTATCTTCTTTCCTCAGTTGTACGTACAGAATTTAGCCTGTATTCCACTCTGTATACATGTCAGAGAGACATGTTGGAAAGACCACCTATCTGTAGCACCTGTTAGTAGGTGCTAACTAAACTAGTAGCCTCTAAATGGATGCAGTGTGCATGGGTTTTGTGAACTATTCTGACAGAGTGAGCCTGCAGAAATGTTGGAAATGGATCAAGAAAGACTTTTTCAGTATCTCCATTCTTGTGTAGTGATAATGAACAGCTACTGGAAAAGATGCTTGATCGCAATGAAGTTTTTGGAGTCCTTGGTGGTACCAGGTCTCCTTAGCTCTCTTTGAGCAGTTTCAGTAAGTGTCCCAGGTGTGAGCTGAACATGTTCAGATCTTTGAAGCAGAGTTGGGGAGAATCAGGGTTCTAATGATGACAAAAATACAAGATTCTCAGGGTTGGAGATGTACGCAAGGAGTAACAGGCCTGTGCATACAGCTGGAATGCTCCTGTGTAAACAGTATCATAGGGCTCAGAGTTCATGCTTAATTATTGTGCAGAAAAGGGAGCCGGATTCTTTCAGGTGTCTTCATACTCTGCCTTCCTACTTCCAGATTCTCTTGGCACAATCTTAGCCTTATTCTGAGTATGCTGCTTTTGATCAGATATTTCTAGGTTTTTCTAAAGTTGTGAGGTAAATGAAAACCTGCTCTACGCCCAGAGAATATTTTATTTGGTTTTATAATGCATACACAAAATGCATGTGAATATGAAGCAGAAGTGTGCACGTGTATCTGTGGGCTGCAGATGATGCCCCTGCCTTTGGTTTAAAGCACCATCTCCTTTCCTTCCTCACCATCACTGTCATTTCCCTCCTTCTCTGCTTCCATATGCCCTAAAGCTCACATCATGGAGAAATCCAATCAATGTGTAAGTATCCTTGCTGCAGCCAAGTAGATGACATAGCGTGCTTGTTCCTGAAAATGGATTTTGATTTTCAGGGCCAGCGTGGAAGATGCTATCCTTTTGGGCACAAGGCTGTAACTGATTCAGCACCATGCAGAGTTTTGCCTGAAAATAATCTTCCATTCTAAGCCTAAGGTAGCTGCTTTGGTTTCAGCAGAAAATGGGTGTGTGGGTGGTAATGGGCCACTGGCATTGTAACTGCTGGCTTGACTAACCCTGTGCAAGACTGGCTTAAACACACTGACTTGAAAATGGTGTTAGTTGGTTTGCAGACTTGTTCTCCCACTGCTGAAGCCCAGAGTGGTGTCTGCCTGCTACAGTGCTGCCTCGAGAAAACCAGCTGTTAACCTTCCCTCATTCAAATACTGAAAGGTTCAGTGCTTTCCCTTAGAGTAATGTCACTCTTTGTTCTTCTTTTGAAGCCTCTTGAAGTGTTTTGAATTGGCTTCATTTTCACAGACAAAATGCTTGTTGCTACCTGAAACTCTGGGTTTTTCAAACTATTTTAGACTAGGCAGAATGATTAGATATTTAATTTTAGCCTAGTTTATTCCCAATGTGTAATCTTTCTTTCCTTGTCTGCCCTTTCACCTTCCTTGTCACCTCAATAATTTTTGTTGTGTTGACCCTTTGCTGCGAAATCTGAGAGAGTTAGAGATCTTAGCATTATTGAACTCCTTAAATTATTGTGAAAATTCAGGGAAAAATGCCCATGTCTGCCTTGCCTCCCATCCTTCTGCTTTTGCTCTCGTGCAAAGGCTGTAGTATGAATCTGACTATTTTAGTAGACCAAAGAGGACTTACATTTTGCTTGAGGAAGCCATTCTTTTTTTTTTTGAGTTCTGCTGCTGCTGTTTGCTCACTTCGTGGTGTCAAAAGTTAACGAGGTGGTGTTTGCAGGTATTTTATATGTTTAATATGTAAAGAGCCTGCCTGTGATTAGGTTTCTGAAAATAGAGGTGTAATCTAATTGTGAAGGTGGCTTTTGTCCTGAAACGAATGTGAGGTGCTGCTTTTTGGGCAGCAAAGCTCTTATTAATGTTACCAGAGGTACTGCATTTGAAACAAATACCTAAATATTGTAGCTGTTGTTATCACCGACTATGAATGATCAATTATTTCATCAGCTCATGTACCTTAAAGTAGAAAACTTCTTTTTTGGAATAGGAAAGAGTTTTGCTTTCAAAATTTGCCTAATTAAAAATCAAGGTTGCAGGTTCTGTGCTGAGTTTCTGCCCTAGGCAAATCTTTCCTTTGAAGCTACAACCGGCCCCTAAAGAAACGACTTTGTTATGGTGCTGCTGGATACCTTCACAATGCTGTTTCAAACCCAATTTCTTATTCTTTAGAACCCTCTGTTATTTAGATTCATTCAATATAAAGATTCATCTTGAAAGCAGAGTGCATTAAGTAATAACCATGCCTCTGTAACCAATGGCTGTCTTTTATGTCTCTTCCATCCCCTCCCCAGTCCCCCATCAAGGCACACTGTCAGTATTGGCACTGGCTGTGTTCAGTCCTTCCACAGCTGTCCGTACGTTTGAGCTTGTTGTTCAGTACACTGTTTGTTAAGCTTTATTATGAAACCTAATAAAATAACATACTCTCGTCAGGGCCTTGTGCTAAAATTATTTTGGGAGTTTCTGAGATAGGTAAAGTTTTTTTGAAAATGGAAGGAATTCTGTTAATTGTGAATATAGGGGGGTTCTTTTATGTCTGCCATGCTGTCCTGAGAAGTCCTAACTCTGGTGGTTGTACATTTTGGTAAAGCAACTTTAAAAATATGCAGGAGAACCAAATCAATATTATTAATTATTTATAAAGCATGATTACTACTTGTCTGCTTAATGAGTGAAAGTGCCAAAAAGCAGAAATATGTAGAATGTATGTCAACTTCACATGCACGGTCTGCAGACCCAAAGTTGAATTCAAACAGGTTGTGGCTGGTTCTAAAGAAATTTAATCAGAGGGGTAGGAGGAATAGGCCCTTCTTATGGCAGCATGTTTGTTGTTGTGCATGAATAACAGACATAGCTAACCATGTCCTGTTAGTGTTTGTTAGTAACTTAAATATTCAGCCTTTTTTCGTGAGGTGAGATTAAAGACTGTTGCAGCTGTGAAACTGAGTTGAGCGTAGCAGATGTTTTCTCTCCCCTGGCTCTCAGGTGCACTCTGTCGAGCATCTTTAGATCATCTTACGGGTTTGAATGAGTGGCTGTGTGAGCCTAAGTGGTGTGGGGGAAATGTAATGTACATATAAATGGGGCATAATGGAAAATAGCGGTGGCAAAAAGGTTGAAAATCTGAAACTGAGTAATAATAGTAACAATTCATACAAATAAACTTTTAAGAGCTGGTTTTATGTTCTGATAACCTTTTAGTTTCTTAAGTGGCTTGCCAAGTCCTACAAAATCAAATCAATTACAGAGTTGTTGTCAAAACTGATTTCTTGGCTCACTACCTTCCTTGCCCTACTGCTGTGGGATTATTCCTAAACTACTGTCAGGTTTCAAGCCCCAAGTAACAAAGCTTGCTCAACTTTAAAACGTGGTCTGTCTGCCAGCTAGAAAGAGCCCTGTCCCTTCTTCCCTGCCCCCAAACACCTGCCACTTGTTTTCCTGAAATCTTTCCATTTACACAAATCTGAACATTTCTGAGTGTTTGTTGTTGGAACCCTTAGTTTCTCTCTAGGTTCTTTCTTGTTTGTCTCACTAAAATTTCTTTTGACTTGAGTAAGATTTGGTAGAGCAATGCAAATTTTGCCCTTGCCTTTAGAAAAAAGAAATTACATTGTTGGACGTTCTTCTGCAGGCTGTACTATGTGTATATTCTGGCCTTCAGAAAGAAATAAATTATTGAGATATTTTCTTTTAAGCCAAAATTATTTAAGTTTATCTTCCTAACTGTTACTGAGTTGCTTAGTACATAATTGGTGCCAGGCAATTACTCTGGGATGCCAGTAGCATTTCATATTGTAAAATGCTTTCACTAGGAAAACCTGCCAGATATATTTTCTAGGTTAATATTTCACCATTTGTAATTTATTGGCCAGTTTTTAGTTTACTTTAAGAAAATGGACATTCCTCTCTGTTACCAACCAACTCAAAGTATTTAAAAATTCAAATTTGAATATATGCTGCCTTCTTAGCATTTTCATTATTTAAAGCTGCACCGTTTGTCTTATAAGTACACTATTATTGCAAGTCATAGAATATACGGGCTGTAAGTTCCTTAGAAGAATGGTTTGAAAGGAGGAATAATTGCAAACTGAAGATAATTCATATTGCACAGGTACAAGGATAAGGAATAATCACATTTTTCATACATATTAGCCAAATGTAATCTCTTTCTGTAACGACAGAGGGAGACGAGTGAGAGTCCGGGTGGTGTAATTTGAAAAGTGACAAGAATAAATCTGCGTTAAGTAGATCTTTTAATCCTGGTAGCCTTGTGACAGCCGGCACAGCTGAGGAGAGCGGGAGGAATTGCATCCCTGCTCCTGCCCATCAACGCAGCCGTGTCCTGAGTGCAGCACCCAACTGTGCTCCAGCCCCAGCTGAGGTTTTCTTGCAGTCCCAAATACTTGTGCCTGGGATTGGGTGGACGACTTGTCTTGTTCCTTGTCATCTGTCACTACAGCATTTTCCACCTGGTGGAGTAAACACACAAAAAAAATCCTAGGCGATCATCTGATACGTATTCAAGTTTGTAGGACTTTTGTTAGAGAATCTATCCTATGATAAGGGTACGATTTTTTAGCAGATAAGGACCAGAGTTAATAGGTGGCCCACTGGCGACGATTTTACATGATGAGTTTTCAGTGTAGAGCAGCAATTTAATAACAAAATGGAGCTGGTTTTAAAGTAATCCCTTAGCTGTGGTTTGTCTTGGAAACCCTTCTGCTGTCTGGTACTGCACTAAGAGATCCTATTCCATTTTCTTTGATCAGGCACGAGCTATTTTTCACTAGTGTTAGTGAACTTAAAGTCACATTTTTGTAAGCAAATGTGTTGATGTGTTTGTTTTGATTAGTGTTAAAAGCTGCTCCAGTAAATAAAAAGCACAGGCATGTTCTGCGCTATGTCCTGGAAGAGCGGAGACTAGGAAAAAATCAGTATGAGATTCTGGGCAGGGGAGAAGGGAGGGAGGGGAAAAAATCACGGAAAAGGAAGGGGAACTGGGGAAGCAAATGTCTGCATGGCAGGATTTGTGCATTATTGTTAAAGCCAAGCAGCGCAGTTTAGAGCAGCCCTCACTTCTCCCAGTGCTGTCCCCCGTGACCTTGGCTGGGTGCTCGGTGGGGTGACTGCTGGTTCACCATGTTCTTTTTTCCTGGTGACTTGCCTGTTGCCTGCCCCTGGGTCTGCGCTCCCCCTTACGCTGACTTCTGCAGTATTCCTTCAGTCTCTTATCTCAGGGCTTTGATGCATATGTTCTGAAGGTGGCCACCGTGACTTTGGGTGGCAGCAGATGGTAAACCTTCAGGCTGCCACCGGCTATACTGGTGTTAAGTTGGAAACTTAACGTTTGATGAAGAATCAGTAGTGCATATGAAAGAGCTTTTACTGCAGAAATGTCTTTTAATTAAAAAAAATTAGCATACCGAAACATTTGCTAATTTCTGTGCATTTAAAGGATCTTAAAATTAACTGTTTTCTTAAAGCTAGACTATGGTTATTTACCAGGCAGGTTTTATTTTATTTTTCTCCAATTAATTGTACCTACTATATTGAATTGAATTTAATTTATTTTCCTCTGAGCTGTTGGATACACTGTAAATCAAATCTAAGAAGCTAATTTTTTTAAGTAGCTGCTGTCAGCATCAGAATTAACCCTTGACTTTGGAAAAGAAAAAAAGAATTCACAAGTAAGAAATCCTGTTTGGCATCATGGAGGGGTATTGCTATCTACACTTCACTGAGATGCTGTCATGATGTGCTGCTGCGTTCACTTGTGTTTTGGGATGTTCCTGAGAGCTCCAGTGCTTGTACAAAATTAGGATGTCTGTGCTGCTGAGGACACTTATTTACATTAGATATTTATTTGTGATAATTGCTATTTCTGTGTCAGTGTTTTTTGCCATGTTGAGGCTGTCATCAGTGCAAAAAAATAGAGAAAGAATGAGTTAGCAACCGTGCCGTAAGAGCCAGCGTGATATGTGGACCTTGACTCTGTCCATCCATTAGTATTACAAATAGGATTTTGCCTTGTCTCCTTTTGTGTCACAGTCGAGTTGCTCAGTGCCCAGGAGTGCCCTGCTGTGCTGCCTTCTCCCTCCTCTCTGAGACAGGATGCTGAATGTTACAGCCAACAGTTCGTTGTTAGGAAGTGTTAAATATTACAACTTACATGGTGAAAGAGGTTCTGTCAGCTTATGTGAGCTAGAAGCAGCCTAGTCTAATGCCAGTAGCTCTGTGTGATCTGCTCTGGAGAATAACAGCGTTCCTAGGGAATGCTCTGCAGAATCCTGTTTCGTCCCATGGTGCCATTAGAGTGAGGACTTGTCACTTTGCATTTTAAAAACGAATCTTAGAATTACAGAAGCACTTTTGCCACGAGAGAGAAGTGTGAAGGAATGCAAACAGGAGACTTGGTGCGCTGCTGTCTATAAATTGGCTGTAAACATGAGGTGAGGAGAGCAGAGCTGGCACCTGGGTCAGTGGCAGGGGTACAGTTGTGCCCTTCTGCAGCAGCGTTGTAATGCATCTAAGAGCTGCTGATCTTTGTCTGGTCTGGGTGAGTGATAAAAACTCAAGCAAATACACTTGTGACCCTCTTTTTCCGGAACTTACCCTCTCCTGAAACTGTTTTCTGATAGCAACTTACCCATTCATGTCATCCTTGAATTATTTGGGAGGATCTGGTTAAACCACATCTTTGTAATAATGTATGCAGGCTGCTTTACCTTGGAACTCGTTTTGATTTGGCGGGCCCGCGTAAAGTCTGCAGTCTGCCAGGGCCAGGTGGACCATCACTACACGAACTTCTAAAGTCACTTCCAAGGCTCTTCTTGGGCTTCTTGGAGTTCCTTTTGCAGTAAACAGTCTTGCCAAAGGTTGATACTGAATCAATAAAGAAATAATTGTCCCTAAATTGAAGTGGAGCTGTAAATGAGGTGTTAATCACTTGGGGAAGATACCATGCGTGATGGGGAGCAAAGAGAAAGGAGCTGGTTAGTTGGACTGGGTAGTCTATCTAGGTGGTTTACCTCAAAGGCACAGGGATATTAGTTGTTGTTATGGCAGGTATAAAAGTGTAGCTGCTGCTTTCGTGTTGATGCTGCAACATAACAGCAGATGAAGTTACCCTACAGGGACCCGCTGTCTGCTTTATTGGCATTAGTGGTTGTGGTTCTGTACCTCAACTTATGGGGTGAGGGCTCAGTAATCTCTTCTGTTGCACCATATGCTAATACAGTGCTGATAAGCAAGTGTGAAAAATGAAAGGGAGGAATACATTAATTGTAGTTGTGCAATAAGGTATGCTATCAAAGGTAATTATTTCATGACAGTTTTAG
Source organism: Melanocharis versteri (assembly GCA_013397845.1). Lineage (NCBI taxonomy): Eukaryota > Metazoa > Chordata > Aves > Passeriformes > Melanocharitidae > Melanocharis > Melanocharis versteri. The sequence goes on along the minus strand of VZTG01002166.1, from coordinate 676,721 downwards.
TTATAGCAGTTGTTTTATCATGGAATAAAAGATGGCTTTAGGAGCCTTTTATTGGAAAGACAATTGTATCAAATTAGTACCAAATTAGATTTTTGTCTTTATAAAGGTGAGCAAACCCATGAGCAGTTTTTAAATTGGTGTCTTCTACTCTACAAATGAACAAATCCTGTTTGAGGGTTAAAGAAGCTATTATTCTGTCCTTTATGCTGACAGCTTCATTACTGATTGGTCTACTGTTGGTATTAAAAAAATGTTTGGCTCCTTATGATCTTTGTGCATGCAACTATAATATTAATACAGACCATGGAACTGTTCATTAAGAAATGACTTTAAATGAGGTTGATGCTTGTAAATCTGGAGAGATACAGATGTTAAATGCTGCCATTCCTTTTCATATACAGCCGTATGGCTAATAATTTCCAAGTGGCTAAAGCTCTTGTTAGCAAGAGTGCTGGTGTGTTAAGAATGGCCCTATAAATAACTTTAAGAACTGAAGTTGAAGGTGCTTCTTTTAAAGACTATTGTTAACTAAACATTATTGCCAAACAGATGGAAAGCATTCACCAGCCTGATGTTTTTAGGTCTAATTATATTATCGCCAGTCCTGTACAGCTCAGTTGAAGAGGTGTATCCAGAGGCCAATTTATAATCATTTAGCCAACACCTGTTTGGGAGATATTGACAGTCAAAGGGCACATTTAAAAAAAAAAATCACATATGTTCTCGTATTTATTGCCTCAATGTGAACAGTGTCTAGTTGCAAACAAACTTGGGAGAAGAGGAAGGAGAGTGATTGTAAACACATAGATGTTTCCAAACCATTTTTATCTTCTTTTGGCACCTCTTGTAAAGTGGCTTTTATTTTTCTCTTGTTCTCTTCGTTTTCTTTGGTTGGTTGGTTGGTTGGTGTGGTTTTGGTTTGGTTTTTCTAAATTTTAATATTATACCTTTTGGTTAAGCAAGGATAACAAAACCAGTTTTACAGTTGTTATTTATTGAGCTGTTTTCCACTGTTCCTGGAAACCCCGGGTAAGAAGCCTAAAAAGTTGTTTGGCAAACTCAGTGGTCTGGGGATATTTGCCTTTCCTTACTATGCCCTTGATATGGAAACTGTGTGTCATTCCCTTGTTAAAAAAATCTCAGTAGCACCAACTTCTGTTGATTTTTTTTTCCCCCGAAGATACAGAAAAGCTTTTATAAATGTAAAAGAGGAGGTCTTTGAGATGGGGAAGAGTCTGTCACTTTATTTGTTTTGGTGAAATATGTTGAGAGAGAAATGATTAGAAAAGACTTCAGTTCTCCTTCTCATGTTTGAGATGCAATGGGGAGAGAAGTAGGTTTTGAATGCTGCCATCCCAAAGAGCAAAGGTTTCTTCCTTTCAGAGACAGCAAAGCACGGCTGCATTGCTGCCCCTTACAGCAGGGAGCTAAGGGAGGCTGTGTGTGATGTTGTCCTTCTGCCACCTGATGAAGCCGTGTTGCTTCTGACATGTCATTCCTCTGCAAGAAGTCTTTTTGGATACAGGCTGACTTGGTCTTCACTGCACCTTGTCTGTTCACTTGCAGTTGCTGCATTCTGTCTATTAAACTCAGAGTTTGGTAACCCCAGTGCCGGCGTGGGAAAGAAGCCCTTCAGGAGTTTGATTTTGCAACCTAAATATTTTGGTGTAACTGTATGTGAATATTTATACTGGAAGTTTACAATGTCTGCTGTAAATAAACAATGAGGGCACACTCTTGTTCTTGTTCCTAGAGTGTTGAGCTTGTGCTTGTGCTGCTCGTGTGGCTGTCTTGCAGCTGGTGCTTTTCAAGCACATCTGTGCTCTCAGAGTTTGAAAACACTTAATTCCTGAGCAGGGTGACTTGAAGGCGGAGGATTCCAGCTTTCTAAAGATGCAGTTTCCTAAATGTATATACACATATATCTTTTTGTTTGTTTCGTTTTCAACACATAAACAAATGGAGCTTGCTAAGAGTGTAGTTGCTATTTAGTGCTTCTCGTTGCTGTGTTTAAAGTGCTTTCAGTAGAGGTGATGCAGTGCTGACAGAGATGCTCTTTGCAGCTGTAGGTGTTCTTCTCTCTGCAGCAAACCCATCCATGCTTTTCTCTCTAAATAAATCCTCTTTTTTTTTGTTGTTACCCTGATTTTAGAGATCTATATCCTCAGTCATTTCTTTGCTAAAATAAAGACTGGTTATCAAGTCTGTATGCTGCAGGGGTTTAATTTTTAAATTACTTATATTACTTTCTTTGTAAAAATATTCAACATTAGATTTAAGAACTGTGTTTTGTTAGCTTACATATGTGAATCTCAAATATTTCTCTGAATACTTTTTGTGTAGGTTTTGCTTGTAATGGACACTAGAACACAGCAGACTTTTATATTGAAGGTGAGTAAAATCTTTCATTATTTGTTAATAATCTTTTATTATATGACCTCCTAAATTACACCACCACACAAAGATAAATTTGTATGTAATTTATAGAGGTATCGCTGCAATATATTGTTATTATAGTAATACATATTAAGTGCCCTGGAATTCTTTTTGTCAGTATTTGGTTGCATTCCTTTCCTTTCTCTCTAACAACCCTAGTGCTCAGATGTGCTGGTTTAGTCACCTGAGTTGCCTCTGGTTATTGAGGCCAACACCTTCAAAGGCTTTTGTAAAGAACCACAGATTTGATGTGCTGCTTAAAATGTCTGTAAAGCCCTGGTGGCTCAGGACTTCTGCTGAAGGTGAAAATTCTCCTTAATCCAAGCACATCCACTGCTCTTGGTGTTTGGTCTTCTTTAGCTGAAGAATATCCTGCTGGCCAAAGTGGGTTCTGGATGAAATATACGATATTGGTCTTCTTCAAATTTGCTTCCTTATGTTTTACATCAATAGTCTGAGATAACTCAGTTTAGTGTTACTAACTAATTACATTTATGAACAGTTATTTGGTCAGAATAAAATTTTTTACATTACTCTTCTATGTTTCAGAAAGTGTTCAGATCAGGACCCCAGTATGCTCAGAGCATCTGTGATGCTGAGATTTAGTTTAGTTATGAGTATTGTTTTTGTGGCCATTTATTTCAGGCTCCCCTCAACATGAATTCCACTGCTAATGGCAGGAAGGATGGAAAAAAAGATGTGTCCCAAACATGAAGCTCTAATTACTTGTTAACATTTTGTAACTTTGCTTCAGATCTGGCTTACAACGCACCTTAACTTCGTGCATCAGCCTTTGAAATTGTATGTGCAGGATACAGCAAACCTGTTTGTTTCTCAGAAAGGTTTATTTGTGAATATTGTATATTAGAACCTCACATTATCTACTGGCAGATAGGGTAACATCGAATTTCCCATGTAACTGCCTATGTTTATCAATATTGTAATAGGTCACGCTATTGACATAATTTTTTTTCTCTTTCTCTCTCCCCTCCCTTTCACCCTCCCACATCAATTTTTTCACTTCTGGCAACTTCATCCCTGTGCTACCTCCCAAAAATCGTTGCCTCTCAAGGAGACTAATCCTTTCCTTTCCTTTTTATTGAGGTGGTTGTTGTCTTTATAAAGTAAAATGAAAATATGAGGATTACCTGTGAGGCTAAGGCATTCTTTTGTCTTTAGGACTTGAATTGAATTTTTTTAATAGTGTCTTTTGGTCACACGCAAAAATAAAATTTTAAAAAAAGGTCACAGGGAAATAACTGAGTGTCATCCTGATGACTTAGTTTGAGAGAGATTCTAATAAAAACATTGACCCATGTAATTGATTTTAATGGCAGCTTTGTGCCATCTTCTGTTCTCTGGAAACGCGCCAGATGCCATCAGCACAGCCTCGGGGGACCGAGGGGCATAGAGCAGCAGATGAGTGGTTTCTCTGAAGCCCAGAGTAACTCGGATAGATTAGTTTGGTTGATAAACACAGAGCACAGCAGGCTCCAAAGGCAACTGAGGGTACAACTGACCTTTTTGTTCTCTGTCAGGGTCTAAGGAAAAGTAGTGAGTGCAGCAGGAGCAGAACGACCATCATCCCCCGCTGCGTGCCCAACATGGTGTGTCTGCACAAGTACATCATCTCCGAGGAGTCTGTCTTCCTCGTGCTGCAGCACGCAGAAGGTTTGTCTCTCCTTTAAGCATATTGTTGAAAAGAGTCAAAGGTTTTCAGTTTTAATCAATGGTGCACTTCATTGTCAAATTAATCTCTCATACATCCAGTTAAAATATTTTTAGTGTGCCAGAGAGATGTCGTGTAAGACACCCCACTCCATTCCTCTGTCCCTCCCCCTTTTCCTCTCTCGTTCTGCGGTGGATCTGATTCCTGCTTCAAATGGCCTCAGATCCTGATGGGTTACTTGAATTGTAGCAATATCGAAAGCTTCCAACTGTTTATTTTCTACAGGAGAGGGAGGGCTTTGCAGCAACTATCTGCATTATTTACAGTTATCTCTCAGAGATAAAGTCTTTGGTTACTTTCGTAAACTTTGACTAGTAAATCTTTTTAGCATCTTCTAGTTAAAATGACAAGTATTTGCACAAGAATTTAATAACTCTGCTAAAAAACATGAATATTTTCCTGGTGGTTAATATTGCACTGATCTGGGTTTTTAAGAAAAATAGCTAGTGGCATCACACAGGAGTTCAAAGCAGAACCACAGAGTTCTGCCTTCAAACTATTTATAAAATTCCTGTTAAATGTACAGGGAACAGGTGGCACAAAATAATTACATTTTGATTTTTTTGTCTAACACCTGGATTTAAATATTCCCTAAATGTAATTACCCATATTTGTTTAAAATGAGTGCAGAATATAAATTTTGGGATTGCTAATAGTTCTTTTTTTTTAGGAAATGCTAATGACTTAGACAGAATGGATGATGTGAAGGAACTAAGCTGACTGATAGAGAAGATAATTTTATTACATTGAGTATTATTTCTTTTTTTCCCCAATAACTTAGATTTTGGCTTTTTCATGAACAATTTGTTGTTTGAGGCCAGTTAAAGTTAGCTTTTCAACAGGAAGGACTGTTTCTGCAATGTGTGACTTGGTTTTGCCATGAGCACTGATGCAGGAAGAAAAGCCTCGCGTTACATATTCTTCCTCAAGACAGATGGAAAAGTGAGTGGAGTAGTAGTGGAATTTCATGGGAGAAGTGGTCAGATGTAAGAAGGAAAATTTTAAGGAAGGCCTAATGTGAGCAGTTGACAAAGGTTATCTCCTGGAAGTGTTAATTTTATTGTGATGACAGTGAGAAAAATAGAGACATTGCATGATCAGAGCTCTTTCATTTTCATGAACCTACTGTCTGGGCTCAGAACAGGCAAAAGGAGAGGAAGAGTGATATATTCTCTGGTAGAGAGGGGTAGCTGGGGGCACACAGTGATGAGTAAATTGCCTGACAGTGTATACGATAAGTGTATTGCAGGTGTAGGGTCTAATCCCAAATCCCTAACTGAGGCAATGGCCAGTGCATCTCGCCCTGCTGAGACTGATGCTGGAAAGTGATTCAGGAGAAAAGCTTCTAACTCTGTGTGAATAAAGGATAAATAAAAATAGGGCTAAAGTTATGCTGCACTATATACAGGGACTAGTCTTGCTTGCCCCACTGATGATGGTCTTGATCAGATCAGTCTTAGGTTAGTAGTACTCATCCTTTAAATTAGAAAGATAATAATACCAGGAATCCCTATAGACAAACCTATCTTAAAATTTTGTCCATCTCAGACCAGATATAAATAGAGAAGGTGCTTGTAGTTAATGTTGGGAAAGGATAAAAATTTCGAAGACAGTATTTTTTAAGTGATAGTCTCTTGAAATTTTATTTAATGGCTTTATGAACGCTCTACTCATACTCCAAGTAGTTCTATTCCAATAAGAAAGAAGATTGTGCCAGTCAAATTTGTGAGTGGTGCTGATTTATGATGTTAGGTATGTTAGCTACACTATTGTGAGTTTGAAGGGTAAAATATTAATTTAAATGGGCAGTGGCTTGTATTGTAGCAAATTCAGAGTTTTTAATGTTATGAATGGACAATATGTGTTTGCTAAGCTGCTCAGTGTTTCCTGTTCGTAGTAGATTTTAACTGTATTATTAAAGTGCAGCACCAGTGGGGTTTGTATGGAACTCTGCAGGTTTGACTACAGACTCAGGAAGACTTCGTTTGTTTGTTTGTTTTGGTAAATCATGATGGTGTTACATGCCTAGAATTGGTGAGTGAGGTCTTGGGTTCTCTTACAGATTTTTCTCCTGGCCACAGTGAGAGGCTTCAAGGATGTATCAGAAGCACAAAAGTCCATAAAGTTATCTTGTAGCTTTGTTGGAAAGCACTTGGCAAGTTCTAGTGTGGGAGAGAGCCAATCTGATGTTAATAAGGCCTCGCTTCTTCCTGGCACTACTAACTACAGAAATTTTAGAAACAGATGCTTCAAAAATAGGCTGGGGGGCTTCCATGGGACATCAAAGTTTAAGTGGCTGTTAGAAGCTGTCAAATCTCTTTAAGCATAAACAAGCTGGAGTTCCTATCAATCTGGAGAGCACTCAAGAAACTTCCTGCTGAAGAGGCTTGCTGCACGCAGCGATTGATAGACAACACCACGCTCTGACTTGCAAAGCTGGGGATTTGTTGTTAGGAGAGGAGATAATGCTAGCTGTAAATATTTGACAGCAATCAGAAAATGTAGGAAAGGTGATACACTCCTTGGCAAGTGACTTTTTCAGGAGGCTGCTTTGGAATAATAGCTTTTGCTCCGAGTGCATGGGGAAGTGGGAGCTTTGCCTAAACTAGCAAACTTTGCAGCAGAGATTCACCAGCAGCGCTGGATGTACAGGACTGCAGATACAGGACTCTGGTGCTTGTAACTACTGTCATGTTAGAGATTAGGCAGGAGAGCAGCTTCCCATTCATGTGGAGCTGCAGCTCCACTGTGTCTGCCATTGGGATGCTGAGGAATATTGTTATTGTACCGTGGCAGTGCCTGTGTGTCTGCTTTGCTTTTGGCCTAGGAACTGTGCAAGCCTCATTTTATGTTGCCATTGCATTAACGTGGTGAAGTTTACCGGTAGGCATGTCTCTGTTCAAAAGGAGGACAGTGATTCTTTGAAAACCATGAAATTGTTCCTTTTGCAGCCAGGAAGGCTATTAATTCTCATGAGGTGCGTGGTTTAGGATTGGTAGTCCTGGCCATACACAAATTCTTATGCAGTGATGTAGAGATTTGGGCCTGGTTTTGGAGAATAATTCAAGCACATGTCTCTCAGTACTCTGTTTTTCTTCCCTATCAGATTACAGTTATTTGGAAGCTTGGGTTATTCACTTTGACTTTGTTTGGGATTTCCTAAATACAGTGACTGCTGCATTCTTAGCTGAATTCCAGTTCTGCGAGAATTGCAGTACTTCATCCTTGGGAATAATCTCATGGGCCGAGATAGCAAAAGCTATTGATTTATTTTGGAACATGTCTCCTTAGTCAGCCAGTCTTTCAGGATGTGAACCTGAACTGGGAAGTGTCTGTGCACTGGGTGAGAAAAAATCCAACTGGTCATGAATTTTTCATGTCAGCTGGAACAAAAACATATTTAGGAGACTAAATTTGCTGATCTGTTAGGTTTCATTTTATCCTGTCAGATATACTATATAGTCTCTGTATTTTCTTTTTGATGTTCTTGCATCAAGTGCTATTAATAAAAAAGCTGCAGAGATGTTTGAAAGAATATAAAAGATTCCTAGTCAGCTTCATCACTTGGTCACTTTATGCTGAATTTCATCTTGATTATTTTGGACACTAACTTTTTAGATCCTTTCTCTAGAAGCAGAGGTATAATCTCCAGAATGCTGGAAATTTGGTTAAGTATGGCACTGCTAGTAAGAAATTTTTCATTGAATAACTGCAGAAGAGTGTGGAACTTGATGGTTTTCATGTGCTTATAAAACCAGAAAGATTGAACTAGGCTGGCTGTAGAATCAGTTCATGGTGGAAGAAAACAAATTTAATAATTAGTTATGCTAATAGTATAGTTCTGAAATCGTATTAAACACTAATAAACTTGAGCTTAATTCTGTGGCTTTTATATTAATTTAGTCTGTTGGACTATTTGACAGTGACTGAAGCTTACTTGTTTGGATTGATTTCTGTAATTTTAGTTTTTATAGATTCCTGATACTGTATTAGCATGGCTTGCTAATGGGTTTTCTTGATCTTACACAACACATGGGGAGAGGGGGAAAGATTATTAGTGTGTCATTCATAAAGGCATAATTACATACACAGATACAAATATCACTTTTGTTTGACCCTGGATTGGACGTTTTCAAAAAGGAATAAAATTGTTGTTTTTCACTATAGAATACAATTATTGCATGGCATTTATTTACGTATTTCCACTTGACCAGGAGGCCAGTCTTGAAATATTTGTGTGTTAACATATTTGGACATAATTTTTTTGTTTTGTTTACTTGTGTTTAACTCTTAAGTTGAAGTTGCAGTAAGTAGTCATTTTCCCTGTGGTTTCTAAATACAAGTCATTAATAATGAGCAACTTCTTTTTGAAAACCTAAGGTAATAGATTTAGAAAACCAAAATGAGTTGTTGCAGTTCTCCCTGTTTTCACGGGTGGACAGTGGTGAATTCCTGAACACTGTAAGAACAAAGAGATTTCTTTTTTTTTGTCTTTTGCAACTTTTATGTTTAGTGAACTTCTCATATCTTCCAGTGATTTTTCTGTAGATTTTTGAAGTATTGATCCCAACGTGTCTTTTCTTCCTTCCTTAGTCTTTCTTGGGTCTCTCTTTTGAAGCTGCAGTAAAACCTCAGGTCTAGTGGAGGCTGCATGAAATCTGGGATGGAGTGAGGTGGAGGGAGCAGAAGACAGTTGGCCTGAGAGCAGCTTGGCATGTCAATAGGTGAAAAACTTAAGTTGTGCAAGGATAATTCTTGCATTTTTCATATTGCTGGGCAGCCCAGCCCCTTCTTATCTTAGTGTAGGGGTACAAAACATATAGGTCAGTGAGAGCTGTTCAGGTGTCACATGTAAAAGCACACCTGGTGTCCCGTAGTGACACACGAAAAAAAGATGTGACAAAAGATCACAGGAAGAAGGTTTTGAGCTTTCTGCCTCCCTGGGTCAAAGCTCAAGGCAGGCTTCTGTTAGAAAGACCTTTTCTTACTACTTCCTTCTGAGGAAGCAATGATGGTGCTCATATTTGCATTAAAGCCATGCCTGGAGGCTGAGGTGGTATTGTGCCAGGTACTTCCCAAAGCTCCAAAAATCGTATATGAGTCTTCATGGGTCATGGTCTGTGATCATGCTTTGATACCTGAGATTTTTGTTTTCATAAGAAATTTGTGAAGCACGAGTGCTGAACACTAGTAATATGTAGATGAAAATATTTAGCTTGTACTAATTAATCTTAATGCAGGTGGGATGGGGAGGTTATATTATTTTTTTATTAAATAATGTGTTTTATTAAATGCAGTAAGGGCATGGTTCTCAAATGAGATTTTATTGTTTGGTATGAAATGGACCTGAATAATTCCATGCCTAGTTAATAAACTGGGCAAAGTTATTTTATTATAGTACTTGAAGTAATTTAATTGAAATTTTAAAGGAAATTAATTGTTATGGATAAAAGTGTGAAAAAGAGAGTAAACTCTTTCGCACATATATAAAAGTTATGTATGTTCTCACTCTTTCTCATTCTCTTTTCTGTTGTCTTATCTCCCTGCCATTTTATGGCAAAAATACGTGTAAATGTAGAACTTTAACGTTAGAAAAGAACTACTGGTGGTTATGGGATGGACAGCTTTTATTTTCACCAAATCAGCTGAAGATCAGTAATCCTGAAGTGCTGTGCAAGCTGCGGGGCTCAGAGGGCAGGGTGCCTTTGCCCTGCTGAGCTGCTGTGCGACGTCTTGTGTTTAAAGCCAGTGGCCTCACCTGAAGAGCCTGCACGGGCTCCCTGCTTCTCACAGGGGCGAAATCCTGCTCGAGAGGCAGCTCTGGCAGGGCCAGCGCCCGCGGTGTCACCCACCCAGGGCCTGGGGTCACTTGTGCCCAGGCAGGCTCACAGTCAGTCACTGCCCTGCCTCGCTGGGCTGCGGGGCTGCTGCTCTGCTGGGGGGGACTCAGGGGCTGTGCCTTGCTGCTGTGGCAGGGCACACTTTGGGGTGCATATTTTCAATGCACCTCTGGGTAAGGATTTCAAGTGCTTAATGCCGTGCAGTGGTCAGTGTAGCAGCTCTTGTTCCATTCTCTGTGAGCATTGCTTCCCTTTGCTCCTGTTCATTTACCTGGCGTCCTTTCTCATCACATTCTAGAAGGTGGCAAGGGTCATCCTGACCTGGTGCTAAATCCATTTGTAGCTTATGGCAGAAACCATGTGGATTAACAGGTCTAAATTGTCGTTTTTACCATTGGACTCAAGCTCTTAGAATTCCCTCTTAGTATTTTTAATATACTTAGTTTCACCACAACCAGTGAGATATATTTTCCCCTTGAAAAACAAGTCTTGTCTTAGCCGGGGGGATGGAGGGCAGGAAAACTCCACATTATATTATTCAAATTAATTTTTAAAGTGTCAAGGTTTTTCTGCCTTTGATAAGTTTTATTTGAAATACCTGGGAGTATAGAAAATCTGTTCCTAGGCAATGATAAAGACTTTCTTCTTTTGTTGTACTTTTTAAAGGAATTTTGCCTGATAAAGAGAGTGTTAAAAAACCCCCAAACTATTAAAGAATGTATTTTGGAAAAATATAAAACTCTGTTTTATCCAAATAAGTAAAAAAACCCAACAAAAACCCCACAAACTTTGCAGATGCCCAGTGGGCTGGATACTTACTTTTTTCTTTTACAAAGATTTTGTTAGAACTCCTGCATTTTCCAGAATTTCTGTACAATCTTTTAAATTGAAATGTCTTGACATTGCATTTCTCCCTAAGTTATAAAAGGAGGCTTTCTAGCTTTAAGCCAAATTCTTTGGCACATATAAGAGGTACAGTAACTTCTTGATTTATTTTGCTAAAATTACATTTTGAAGTCTGTGAGCTCTTTTTAATATGTGCAGCATTTGGACATGAAGAGTCCTGGTTTGTATTTTTTAAATGTACCTGTTATTTTTGGAGATACAAGTTTCTTAGGTGCTGTGAAGGAACTGTTTGCCAGTGTAACTTAGAGTATTGATAAATCCTTGTGTGATGCAGCAAAGCATAAAAAACTTCTTTGAATTCTTAAGTTGATGGGAGAAATATATCAATATTTAACTAAAAAACCCCAGCTTCTTCAAAGAGAGACACAGACCCTTAAAATATCCTGCTGATATGGTAATTTCCCTTACTGAACTTGCTGTTTAGTTTTCAGTCCATTTCCACTAATGTTGCTGATGAGTTTAGAGCTGTGATACAGAATTACTCAGTGTAGGCAGAGGTAGTGATGGGCACTAAACCATTTGGTCTTCCCTAGTTTTGGCTTCTTTTGAGGCAGCAGGTGGAGAGTAGTGACCACTGTGCAACTTGAGACACACTCTGAAATGAGACTTTACTGAAGTTTAGAAAACAAAAACCAGCAGCTTAATCTCAGATGCAGCTCTTTAAATATTTATGTAATAATACAAATCTATGTGAAAAGAAAGTTGTGGTCCCTGTAATTATTTCCTGCTGAGGTAGCAAATCCAAATAACTCTGTGAGCATAAGGATATAGCGTATAGTGACATTGAGGATATTTTTCTGTTTCATAAAAAAAATTTCTATTTTGAGTGAAATTAAGAGATCCCATCTCTTCTTTTTTTTTCAGGAGGGAAACTGTGGTCTTATGTGAGTAAGTTCCTAAACAGGAGTCCTGAAGAGAGCTTTGAGATTCCTGAATCCAGAACATCCAGTTCAACTAAAATTTACCTGGAGCAACCAACACCTAGTCCTAAAGGAACTGGTAGCAGCACCGACTCCAGAGAAAGCTACGGGGAGAGCATGCTGAAGGTGGTCCCACTGAGGAGCAGCCTGACACCAAGCTCTCAGGATGACAGCAGCAACCAGGAAGACGGCCAGGAGAGTTCCAAGTGGATGGACTCGGCATCCAGCTCAGAAGAAGAGTGCACCACTAGTTACTTAACGTTGTGTAATGAATATGGGCAGGAAAAAATTGACTCTGGCTCCCTAAATGAGGAGCCAGTGGCTAAAGCGGAGTGTGAAGGGCTGCATACCAAAGAGAGGAGTTCCTTGCAGAAGTGCAGTGTTGTTGGCAGTGACAGCTTCGCCTCCCAGATTGCACCTCAGGAGCGAAAGCTGTTCCTCGACAATGCCGAGTCGGAAATAGCCAGCCCTACTAGGATATTGGACTCGTTAACTAGATCCAAGAACAGTCCCATGGAGCTCTTCAGGATAGACAGCAAAGATAGCACTAGTGAGCTCCTGGGGCTTGAGTTTGGAGAAAAATTATATAACCTGAAATCGGAGCCTTTAAAGCCGTTGTTTTCTGTCTCAGATCATGACAGAAGCTTGGATGCCCTGGAGAGCAAAATGGGTGTGAAAGCTCATGACACCGTGAGCAGGGGATCAAATGACTCTGTGCCAGTTATCTCCTTCAAGGATGCTGCTTTCGATGATGTGAATAGCATTGATGAAGGAAGGCCTGATCTCCTAATAAACTTACCAGGCATGTCTGATGAAACAGAAGAGCCAGCCGTGTCAAGGCCCACAAAGTTTACAAAATCTGACAGGGACATGTCAGAAGTAAAGTTGTTAGAAACACCTGATGTCTTGCAATTAAATAATTCTGTGGAGCCATGCAACACATTTGATCAAGAGCCAAATCATGTGGCACCAGAAGTGGGCGATCCTGCTCTCAAGGAAGCAAATGAGCAAAGCGGTGTCACTCAGGGAGCTCTTGGGACCCTCTTTACATCTGACCGAGAGGTAGGTGGTTCAGAAGATGGGGCTCTGTTTCAAGAGCTTGGGGCCTGCTCCTTAAGCATGATGAGCAAAGAAGAAAGTTCATGTGTTTCCAACCCACTCTCAGGTGCTCAAGAGGTTAGCTTGGACAGAGATGTGCTAAGGAATGAAGAAGTGTCGCTGTTTTCCGATCAAACTGAAGACGGTGGGAAAGATGAGGCAGACTCGGCTTTGTCACCAGCAGCTGGAAGTAAAAAGACTTCACCAAAGAAGGAAGACAAAATAGCGGCAGCAGGGCAGAAGGAAATGCATCAGATTTTTCAGGACCTCGACGAAAGATTAGCGCTAACCTCCAGGTTTAATATCCCAGAGGATTGCATTCAAAGATGGGCAGCTGAAATGGTGGTAGCCCTTGATGCTTTACATAGAGAAGGAATTGTGTGCCGCGATTTGAACCCAAACAACATCTTATTGAATGATAGAGGTCAGGAACTTTTGCAAATGCATTTCTTTTTATTCGCTGTTGCTTCCAATTAACTGAGTAGGCGTTTTATCTTGTAATTAGTATCTTCATTTCCTGTCTAGAGCTTCATTATCAGTGCAGCAAATTCACCCCCAGTAATAGCTTCTAGTACTTAATGATGCCATTATTCTTAATGATACTGTTTTTAGCTACAAAAGGAGTAATTACAGTTCACTTCTGCAGAAAATGGAAGGGAAAAATGTTTTGATTTCTCCTGTCGTTTTGTTTTTAGGACACATTCAGCTAACGTATTTTAGCAGGTGGAGGGAGGTTGAAGATTCCTGTGACAACGATGCCATAGAGAGAATGTACTGTGCCCCAGGTTAGAGCAATCACCTACAATGTTTCACTTGGAAAGTAGATTAGCAGCTTTCATTTTCTTATGTAGTCTCTGTAGCATACAGCTTGAGATCATGCAATACCTGAGTTTTCTTTGCTTCTTTTTTGTTAATGTCTTAAAAAGCTACAGGGCTCATAACTGTTATTGTTGAACTGTGGTGGTGTTTGTTATGTCATTTCCATAACGTGTAATTGTACTGAATGTCTTGTTTAAGCAAGTTAGGAATGTTCTGTTTTCTTGCAGTTATTTCCTGTGTGTGAGTACATCTTGGTAACTGAAAAGAGAAAATGAGACTGAAAAAGTGGCACTAAGACTCTTAAAAATACAAAAATTTATACATGCAAAGGACATGGGCAGTGAGGGGAGAACCACAGAGGTTTGAAAAATACAACCCTAATAGGCTCAGAGATGCCTCTGACATTTTTGATGAGCTGCAGTGGGCTTTGAAATAGTTTAGAGAGCTCTTTTCTTGGAAGCGCTTTCATCAGTCATGAGGGTGATAAAATCAATATCTCTTGGGTTTTTGTAGCAAGGATGGCACTTGAAACTGAGCCCTCCTTCTTTCCCTTTTTCCAATTCATTTTCTGCTAATATAGTGGTTTGTGACTTTCGGCAGTGACGGCCAAAAATCAGGTGTTTCACGTACAGCTTCATTTTCTAAAAATTTCATAGTTAACCTACAAAAACTACGTTTAGAGTTGAAATTACTGCGTTTTTATTCTGAGTTTGAAATGCCAGCATAACTTTCTGCTGAGTGTGTGGTCTGGCCAGGCATTGAAACTTGGCATGCAGCTTGTCCTCAAGCTCAGAGTCTGCAAATGTGCTCAGAAAAATTTAGAATAAGAGTTACCAGCAATGGAAGTCTGCATTTAGTTTGGCATCAGATGTTTCTTCTGTGTTTTTGTTCTGCAAGTGAAATGCAGCAAGGACCTGTCTCTGTGAATAAAGGTGGTAGGGTCTCAACAAACTTTGAATGTCAGCCTATTGAGATAAACAGCAAATAAAATCTTTTCTACCCAGGTGCAAGTCAAAAGGGCAGGTATTACAGAAAATAATTCTTTTCACCTATCAAAGTAAATCCAACACCTTCGTTCTACCCTCATGCCACTTTTATTCAAGAACAAGATAATTGGGGAATCCCAGCAATTACTGTGTTTGTTAAATAGATGGTTGTCCTGGTTGCCAACATGTGTGACAACCTGTTAGAGAGAGGTGTTTTCCTGCCTCCCTAACCCAGCCTCGAACAAAGTGCTCCCCAGTTGAGTTGCAGCAAAGATGGAAGTGCAGCCTTTT
Organism: Melanocharis versteri; assembly: GCA_013397845.1. NCBI lineage: Eukaryota > Metazoa > Chordata > Aves > Passeriformes > Melanocharitidae > Melanocharis > Melanocharis versteri. Next base: position 661,696 of record VZTG01002166.1, on the reverse strand, counting down.
CCCACCCTGTCATCATTAATGAGCTGTGAAAGTCAAAGCTTAATTTTTCTGTACTTTAATGAGGATCCAAAGAGAGGCTTTTTTTGCCCCCTAAGCCCCAACCAGCCAACTCCTGCAGTAATTAAGTGTTTAGGGAGCAGTTGAAATAATATTTAGAAATCCCCAAATGCAAGAATAAAGTTTTCCACACCGTCATTATTTCCACCTCACAGCACAGGTGTGGTACCCATCCGGGCTTTTCTTGCTGGAGTTGCCCTCCCCTCTCTGCCCTCTCTGCCCTACCCCGGGCTGCATTTGCTTTGTGTGTCTGCAACTGGTGAGCTGCAAGGTGAAGATTTGCAAATGCAAATATTAGCTATATCCAAGGTGGATGAATTGGTACTGTTCCATGATTCTTGCCTTCCATATTTCTTGATCTTAATGATACCTGTGTGAAGAATGCTTGTACTTTAGTGTAGCTGTTACATGTTAATTTTTAGGTAGGAGAGTAATACTTAGTATAACTTAGCAGCACAAAACGTATTTTGGAGTCAAGTGCCATTCTGTTATGAGGAATGATTCAGTAATGCTGTACAGCTAAGTCCAAAGCAGCTTTCTTAGGGCTACTGCTGCTGGTAAATGTTGCTTTAGAACTTTTGACCAGTGTTAAAAAAAATAATCATGTTTATAAGCTTTCTCTAGGTTCCAGTATTACAGGGGGGAAAAAAAGAACTTAATTTGGATGATAATTTTTTTTCATTTTAAGGAGTGTACCATGTCCCTGCTGTAGTTTTGTAGAGGTGAACAATTATCTTCACAAAATTTTATCAGGTCTTATGATTTCTTACCATAATAAAACACAGTGTCTAAAATAAGTGACTCAAAGTGAGTCTTCATGTTGTTTTGAATTTTCCTGGTGTTTTCAGGATTGTGCTGTGTTGCCCTGCCTCTGGGTAGTCAGGCTTCCCTCTCCTTTTCTCTCCTGGCTGAAGGATGCAGTGAAACTTGGCTTGTAAAAATTTTGTGTTCAGCTTGATGCGTGTTTTAAACAGTATTCAAGATAGAATAGATTTGGATATGATAACTTGTATGTTACCTGATTTCAACAATTTAGTATTTAAATAACTGCACTCTTTAAAAGTATGCAAGAAAGGGAAGGTGTCTGTCAAAAAACATTGCTTTTTAGGGTCTGCTGTCGGAGCTTGAGAACAGATGATGAGTCTAGGGCTGCAGTTCTTTTTCTGCATTGATTTTTGAGGAGCAAATTTTGGAGGCAGAAGAAGGAGAGGATGAATGTGAAATTTAAACAGATGGCAGGGTATCTTCAGTTTAAAATAGGTAGGAAATTGTATTGCAGAGTTATGTGAAAATTTTAAACATGAATGTGAAAAGGTTGTATCTTTTCAGTTGTTGAGATTTCAGTTGTTTTTCTACAGTGTAAGTTATAAAGTGACTTGCAGTGAAATGCATGAAGATGTATTTAAATCTTAAGTTGTTTTATTTGTTGAACAAAAACATGAAGTCTAAATTCTACAATTTATATATTGAGAACTAATTGCTGGACGGCCTAGGGATAATAATATATTAGTGTGGAAGCTTTTCAGAGCCAAGGGAGAATAGAGGTTCACCTATGTGGAACTTGCTTGCGGGGTCTGGGATTTTGTGTTTAAGGCTTTCTGTACACCAGAGTGTAACCTTGCATTAAAGTAAAGCAAGGCAGTGTTGGTACAGAAGCAGTGATCCTGGTGAAGTGCAGGGACTTGCTCAGCTCCTGTTGTCCTACAAAAAGTGGAGAGGCAATTTGCCTGCATATGTCAAAAAGACATTATGCAGTGCATATATAAAACAACAGAACAACTGCAACCATTATAAATGCAGAAGTGTCAAAAAGACGAGGGAAGGGAGTAGTTTAAAAAGCTGCATCCCGTTCCCTGCGAGCAGTATAATTAGTTTTGTATGAAATAGCAATTGTCATTTTACATCGTGCGCAAGTTTCGAGCAGCGCTGCGTCTGTAGCAGGAGTGGCACTTCCCCGCTGCCGACGGGAGGTGGCATTGTACCATTAATGGATGTTGCTGTCGCACTGGCTGCCCCTAATTTGCTCAACTTCTCCTCGGAACTGGAGACGGAAGATGCGGCTCATTTGTAATGATTTGCACATCAAGAATTGTGCTCGCAAGCTCAGAGTCGTGGTGTGTTAGAGTGCTGTTGATTCTGTTGGTATGGCTGGGTAACTCTTTACTGCTGTCTAGTTCTGCTCAATTTAAAAAACCAAAAGTTCCTGCTGAACCAACTCCGGCACCAACAAAGCTGTCTGCAGATGCTTAAAAGTAGTGCCTGTGCTATACTTTGATTAATGGCCAAACTAAATCTTTGCTGTTCACCTATGATAAGTCAAATGTTGTTTCTCTAATTCACAAGGGAAACGTTGGATTATAAATCATACCATATAAACTCAACACCACTTCAAGTAAAACCGTGGGGGTTTTGGCCAAGAATAACCTATTTGCTTCTAAAGAAGAAATTAAGCACTTGTAACGGAGAATTTCTGCTGTTAATACGGCTAAGGTGACTATTGTGAGGTTTATGTGTTTTGTTTCCTCTAACTTTCTTCCTCTTTATAGTAATTTTGTTTTCTGAACATTTTAAAGTGTGCTGAGCAGCTGATGTCTGAATACAAAGTTATTAGCAGATCAGATGAGAATGATTCACTTCTGTTTAAACAGCCCTTTGCTCTCCATGCCCCCTGAGAACTCTTATCACATATTTGTCCAAAAAATCCCCACAAAAACTAACAAAAAATCCCTTGCTTTATCCACCTGCCTGGTGGCTGATAGTATCAGCAATGTATCTCTTTATCTCTTGGTTAATGTGCCTTGGTATTCTGAAGGGGGGAAAATTCCAGTAACAGATTCAATTTACATGGACAGAAACTTGAGCAAATGCCAGCCTAGCAGGGGGGCCATTATTCTGCTCTATAAATAAGTTTAAAAAAGAAACACACACACACACACAAACCTGTGAATCAACATGTTTTGGTCTAATTGAGGGAAAAGCAAGATAGATGAATTTTGAAATGCAAATTATCACCTTCTGTTATTTTAAGTATTGGTTTTGCCAACATTGTGATCTTAAATATAAAGAGTTGTTAACTTCTAAATACAGTAATAATTGTATTCCATTCTTGACAGTCACAATTTTAAAAATCAAATTACTAACTTTTTTTAAAAGAACCCCTTCTTAGTATGTTTAATACTTGTGAGAAAGACAGAATTGTCTATAGACATAGCCTAGTCAAGACTGTCTTCGGGTAAAACAGATTTAAGTTGAGGATTTTCTCATGAAGAGAAATCTTTAAGGTACTTTTTCAGTCTAACCTGTGAAGTGTCATGTTGTAGAAGCAGCTTGCTGGTCTGACATCTTGTGTAAATATGATGTGTGAATGAGATGTTTTATTTACACTCCCTGAGTTCTTGTTCCAGCAGCGGGGATGCTTTCTGTTGCATCCCTGTAGTGTTTTTGGAGGACGAGGTTTCAGAACTGGGCTGCCTTTACAGTCTTTTTTCTTTCTTGTTTGAACAACAAGTTTTCACCAGACTGTGTTTACTAAAATCTGGAGATTTGCTGCTTGAGATCCTAAAGCGAAAGGGAGCTTAGCTTCATAGAAAATGTAAGTAGGAAACTGGCCATCAGTAATGCATCGTATTATTTTGATGCTTTCATAAGCTGTGTGCTATAATCAAGCCTTATTTACACAAACTAGCCTTCACAGAAGCCTACACATAAATATATGGTAAATTTGGTTTTATGTAACCTGCTGTTACTTGCGCACAGTGCAAAACCTGAGCAAAAAGAAGGCTTTGTGTGTAAAGGATTTTGTTCCAAAAAAAAAGACAAAAATGTTTCAATGTGCAACCTGATTTTTGTACTCCCAAATGAAGATGTCACTTCTGCTCTTAAACAATTGAAAATACAGATGCAAAGTGCAGCTGATCACCTAAAATGTATGGCATGAAAATAAAAATTGCTAGTTGATATTATTAGCTTGCATGCTATAATTTTTATTTACTGAATAAGGAAAAAGATTATTTGCCTCTGTTTACCAAATAGACATTTGATGCTGGAAAACCTGCATGTTATTTGTGTATGTGTTTTTCAGTAGGAGTTTGCAGGTGCTCATTAAATCTGCTATTCTGTATTATAGTAATTTAATTTGAGTAGATTGTTTAAGAAGCAAAATAACTGTGGTAGATTAAAGTGCCATTGACCCTGAGAGGTGTCGAGGGGTGGGCTGGTCTCGTGGTTATAGTGTAAGACTGGACTTCCTGCTTTTTATCTCTGACTCTGTCCTAGATTTTTGTGAGACATTAGTGTCTCAGGATTATCCTAAAAAGAAAAGAAAAAATCTGGATAGGTGAAGGAGCATTGGGCATCAAAATCAGAAGGATGGGCTAACTTCATTTGAAGAGCCCTGGCAATAGGAAACAGGATTAAACATTAACATGAAAAATTCATGGCTGGTGTGACTGAGGTCTGGAGGTACAGAAAAAGTACTGATTCCTGAGAGGCGGGGAGTAACAGTTTTCCAGCAACCATTTGGAGTGGGACAGCTCTCTAAAGACCCCCGAGTGTCCCATGGAAAACAGTGACAACTGACTGCTCCCAGAATAGCAGAATGTCATGAACTTGGAGTAGGTAATTGAAAGCATAGGTTTGGGGAGAGAATCAGGTATTTTCTGAAAAAATCCGATCTCATTTGCACTCAGGCTTGTTGTAAGTACACTACACGTTTCAGGTGAAGTACATGGTCTTGTGGTTTTTCTGAGACTGTAACTAGAATAAGCAGTAAGATGTACCCAAGCTGTTGATTTGTAAAAATTTGATGTTTTAGTCTGGCTGTCTTTAAAGCCAGTTGTTAACTCCAGAAGAAACTGTACTTTACCTGTGTTTATTTATGTCTATTATTGTTATTATTAGTAGTAGTAGTATTAATATTACAGATGGGATAAAACTTGAAGATAGTATACCAGATGCCTTGTGAAAATAAATGGAGCTGGCTATGAGGTTAATTAATGTTTGCTTTGTTTTGATAACAGAACAGTAATAAAACTTTGTCTCTTCTGTCACATGATTATTTTAGAGGAAGTTTTAATTCCATCTTGGGCTGCTAAAAGAAAGAAAGAAAGAACACAGTTCCCTCTCTGATTTTTTCTTTTTCTTTTTTATTTTTTTCCAAAGAGGAACATAGATGCTCATATGTTTTTGAATAACTTTTAGATGAAACTTCCTATTTTCATACTCCATTTGATCTTAGCAAATGTTCATTGGACTTGCCTCACTACTTTATTGTTTAAAGACCATGATAAACTTCTTATACTTAAATATAGATGGTTCAATATTGTGCTTTATAAATTGCTGAAGCATTTTAGGCAAAGCATTATGGCCAGATTGCTTGTGGGGATGTTTTATTTAGTGACTGTATCTTACGGTATCTTGGCTGACTGAGTCTGATGAGAGTGAATTAGGTTGGAGTTATTTTATTTGATTCTCTGCAAATGTTTCTTTACATATATAGATATCAAAATATGGTAAAACAGTAATCTTTTAAAATTAAGTGAGTGTAAGGTAAATAGAATTTCCAAAGTGTCTCTAATGGTTTTTCATGCAATGTTTATCTTAATGGCCACAGAAGGGGAAAACATTGTGTTTCTTTTCAGGATGTTGAATAAGTCCAATTCCTCATGAACAGTTTCAGATACCTGATGGTAGTTCAGATGGGCCTCCTTATTTTCTTTTCAGTGCAGAAATGATACTTGAGTGTATGCTGTTTCTGCTTGGAGTGTGGGGTAAAGGAAAGGGCCTCCTCAGGTTTTGAAGTTCTTTTCAATCCACCCTTCTTAATTCCAAGAAACCATCTCAGTGCAAAGCCTTCCCTGACTCCTACATGTCTGTGGAAGCACTACATCCACCTAGAGCCAGTTTTCCTGTGAGCTGACTGGAGATGCATTTTTTTTTTAATATTACAGTTTGTCCTACAAAATTTTTGATTAAGTTTTTGTACTTGGTGATTCACAAGCCATCTGGCCTGAGCTGCACAGTGAATGTCTAAGGCCTTCTGTAAGCCTGGCTTCTTCCATGTTAGCTACTGTTTGTGTGTGCTGGTCATGAGGCATTATTGTCAGCCCTGGTGGAAGCTGTTTTTGGAAGAAAATGTGGCAGGTGTGGTAGTAAAAGCCTTTGAAATCCTTCAGCGTGAAGGGTATATTTCAAGTTAAGGTGCTGTAGAAAGGATGAGAAAATAAACCTTCGTTTGCCATTGATAGCTTTATTGAGAATGTTTGTTCAGGAGAGGTGAAGTTCTGCTTTTTACTTCAGAACTGGTGCTTCTGTTTAAAATACAGACTGTTGCCAACTATGTCTCCCTTATCAGGAAGTAAGGTATTGCTGTGTATAATGCAAATATTGAGATAAGTATGGAAACCATAAAGAAATGGCCTTTCAGTTGAGACCAGCTGCTCTGGAAGGAGGACAGCGCAGGGTAGCGAAGGTGTTTACCTGCACCATCTGTCTCTGTCTGAACCTGATAGCATTTTACAAATCTCCTTCCCTTCAGTCATCCCAGCGGCTGCTGTTGGAATTGCTTTGTGTAGGAATTTAGCATTGCTGTTGACTTGTGCTGCTTGGTGCTGGATGTCATGGCCGTGCTTCGGAAAGGGAGAAAGAGGAAGGCTCTCCCTTTAATGAAATTGCAGTAAATTTGGAAGAGCTATTGACTTTTTTTTCACCCTACTTTATTGTTTCTCTGATTTTCTGTTTGAGGATGATATGAATGTTTTTTTCTGCAAATGTTGTTCTGCCAGTCCTAGAAGCACCAGCCCCGTGTACATGTGTACACGTTTATTTTTGTACAAATGCGGGTAAGGTCCTTGATTTCAAGGTTCATGAAGGAAAGATTTGGCACAAATATCCCCATGTTAGTCACTTAAGCTTATGTGTCACTACCATTTATTGTCTAAATTACTTTGCTGATGGATTGAGATGAAAATGTTTTCTTAGTGAAGGCAGATATTGTAGTTCAGATTTATTGCAATATTGAAGCTTTAAAAAAAGCATATGCCCTGTGTAGTATATTACATTAGCCAGCTACTCTGTGTTCCTCAAAAGCACTTCATAATCTACAGTTTCTAAATTTTCCCATGATGGTTAGTCAAGATAAAATGCAGTAATATTGATGTGGTATCCTGGACTTATTATGATCAGTATTGCATCAGAAGTCACATGACCTGTTTGAAGTAAGGAAATGTAAACAACACATGTTTATTTGTAGTATACACAGTGATTTCTTCTTTTTCTTTTTTTTTTTAAGGAAAACATTTATTTTTAACCTGAAATAAGGAAACTGTAGAACTTAGGGAAAACAGCAAGAAAGCAGACAGTGCATAATAGGAAAAAAGTTGAGCTAAAACTTAGTTTTTTGTAAAAAAGGGGACTCGGGTGTTGCCTTCAGCTGAGTTTTCCATTTTCTGTTCTGTGTTGGTTCAGATGACTTGTCATGCAGTTTCTGCTTGTGCATGAGAGCCCAGGCAAAGCCCTTCAACCCTGGGAGAAATCTGTGTTACTTGACTGTTCTTAATTTATTCCACTCGTGTCATTTTGGTCATGGCCAAAAGTGGATGGAAGAGTCCAGTGCTGCTCTTGTCAGAGAACTGCAGTGACTTTTTTTTTGGCTTAGCATGTATTGAAAGTGTTCTTACAATTGAAAATATGAGCTTGGATTTTGAGGAAGTGGACTCTGGTTTGCTTTTTGACTCTTATTCTATGTATGTCCATTTTCTTCATCAGTGCTGCTTCCTGTAATAAACAGTTCTGTGAAAGAAGGCAGCATAACTTCGTTTCTTCAGAGAACTGGATCAGCATCTCTGATTGCCAGCATAAAAGGAAATAATACCAAAACTGAGAAAAATTTTTTTGGTAGAATTTCTTTTCCCTGTGCTCTGAATGATGTATTTTTTTCACATTTAGGTTTTTTTTTTTTTATTGGGCTGTAACTCATGAGGCCCATTCCCACTGATTGTCTTTGGGAAGAATGGATTATTTCCTTCTTTGGCATTATTCTAAAATTTAAGATGTGTCAATATGGGATAGTTAATGGTAGTATAGGAACTGAGAATGTAGTAGTCAGTCTTACTAATTCTTGGCTTTGCTGTCCTTATTCTGTAATAAGTGTGTAATTTAATTTAAAAATAAAAATCTTCACTTGCTGGGAAGAAAGCTCCCTTGAACTGAAAAGGCATTTCTATTTAATAGGTTTCACTGAGAAATGCTGTGAAATCCTTTCACCAGCTGGTTTGTGTGGAAAGGCCCAACTTTTTGTTTTGTTTTGTTTTTGTGGTTTTTTTCTTTTGGTTTAGTTTTGTTTTGCTTTATTTTGTTTGTTTGTTTTTCTTTTTTTTAAGGACAGTTACCTAGAAAGTCTGCCTTTCTGAAGGGCTTTAAAATTAAATGGCCAGAACAAATTTTGATTTTTGCACAAATACTCTCAATTTACTGTAATTTCAGCTTCATCCGGGTGCTTGCATGGGATCTTAAAACATTAAAAAAATTCATGTAATTATGCTGATACAGTTCCTCATTGCCGTTAGATCTTTGTAAAAGTTTCTTGGTGCTGATAGGAGTATTAATCTGTAAGGAGTGGAATAAATTCTGATGTGTGGCACCCTTATAGTGATGTATGGGTCGTTCCAAGGCCATTAAGCGTAGTAAACTTTTCAGTGTGAGGGATGTGCCACCTCAAGAAACAATGTCTGAGCCATCCTTCCTTGTTGCTCTTGCAACAGCAGCCTGAGCTTAGTTCTGTGAGGTGCTGAGCCTCTGCCAGCTTGTGTGGCAGCTGCCCGAGGGGCAGCCCTCTGCACATCCCTGAGCTCAGCGTGGCTGTGCTTCCCTGCTCCTGGGGAGCTCTGAGGTGACGCCTCCCTCTCCCTGACCCTGGGCTGGGACTCATCTGGAGCTCTCCTTGGCCATACTCGTGCTCAGCTCCATAAAATGATGAGCAGGATTTTTCCGCCCATGCTGCACTGTTTTTCACAGCAACAGCTATGTGGCTGTATGCTAATTGTTGTCCTCTGCTGGGGAGCTGGTGTGGCTTTTGCCACCCAAGCTATTTTAGTGCAGCTTCTGCATTTTTTTGACAGTCAAAATGAAGATTTCATCTTCATCGCAATCTGGTTTTCTGCCTGTTTTAGAGCAGCCAGCGTGGTGTGTTTGTATTTAATAATTTTTGTAGTTTAAAGCCTGAGTCAGTGAAGGCTAAGTTTTCTGCATGCATCATGCTACTGAATCCGTGTGTGTGTGTGGCCAGGGACTGTCACCCCCATCTCCCCTCCCTGCTGTCCCTTGTGCCTGTGCAGCAATAGCAGTGGTGGGTTGGATGCAAGGGGAAACAACTTTTCATACCAGTGTACAGTTTGGGCTGGGCTGCAGCAATACACAGTTACTGTCTGTGGGAAGTAGATTTGATATCTCTCTATGAGGCCATTGTGAAAAGCCTCCCATGGTGATCCCAGTAAAGGGTGTGGGTTAGCCATGAGACAAATCTTGCCCTCTAAGACAAAATTAAGGCATGCAGTAGACTACTGCACCTTCCCTTGTGCTGCTTTTATGCATGTTTTAGGCCACTTCGATCTGTCCAGCTCTTCTGGACAGGGTAAATTCTCTAAATATGTTTTGCTTTACTGTCTGTCACTGTCCAGTTTTGTCCAGTATGGAAGAATCATAACTCTAATGCCTACAAGTCTCGAAAGTGCCTATGTATGCATGGAAAAGACAAATTATGCATGAAATGTATGGTGCTGCTGTGCTTGAACAATGCAATCTGTAGGTGGCTAAAGGGCTAACTAAATTGCAGGCATAATGAAAGCTCTGTGGTATTTAGTATATGTTCTGTCAGCATTAAACAGTCACCTTGTAAATATATGTTAATTTTGAAGGTGTAACTGACCTTTTTAATATTAATTGAAATGTCTCATGTTTAGAGGTTGGTGCTATCCTAGAAGAGACAGAAGCCTGTGACTGGTGGAGCCTGGGTGCCATTCTTTTCGAACTCCTCACTGGGAAGGTAGGGCTGGGGGCAAGTGACTTGATGAAAGTGACTTCTTGGCCAGTAGTTTCTCACAAGTGGTGTGCCCAGGTGTGGTTCCCTTGATTGTCTTTCTCAGATGAGCTTTGCCAACCTGAGCACTCTCAACTTGCTTAGTCTGCAAGGGACCAGAGAAACAAAACATGCTCAGCCTTCAGCAGAACAACTCAATAGAGCTGTACCAAACCAAGGATTAAAAAAAATAACCAAAATTATGCTGCCCTCTTAGCTACAGTGAAATCCAAGTTCTCTAATATTCTATCTGTACATGTGCAAAACTTTTGCCCTAATAGTTTCAGTATTATTTCCTGGGACTGTGTAGAAGCCGTATGTTGCTGTTGCACCTTAATTCAGTATTTTGAGACAAAGAGTGCTCGGCCAAATCAAACTGGTGATTGGTTGACAGCTCTGCATGAAGGAAGCAAAGTCCACCAAATTCCCAGGCTCTTCAAATTTGAGCAATAGAACAGAAGCTTTAAGATGTAAATGTTCTAAAGCTGTATCTCAGTGAGGTCATCAGCACCTGCAGACATTCTTCCCAGAACCAGTACTTCATACTAGGAAGCACTGAATTTTGGCTTTGTGTGTTAGATTTGTGTGGATATTAGGAGATAATCCAACACTGCGATTTTGAAATTAATAAATGTGCCTGCCTGCTTTGATTTTTTTTTTCCCCCTTTTTTCCTTTTCTCCTCCAGTCTCTGGCTGAGTGCCATCCATCAGGAATAAACACTCACACTTCTTTGAGTATACCAGACCATGTATCGAAGGAGGCCAGATCACTGATTCAGCAGGTAGGTGAAGGGAGAATTTGTTTTCTCTATGTACATGTGTGGATGGGACAAATACTTATCTACCTAACTTGTTCTGGTGAAGTAAATGTAAAACCAGAAAGCTGCTGATAGGAACGTGGATGGCTCTTCTGTCAGCACTGATGAATTTTGCCCAGTTGTCTTGTTACATCCGGAAACTTTGACTTCTGCTGCCAGCTGTGTTTGTAGAAAACTGGAGTGCTTTGCCATTTCTTCAAAGAACAAGTTTGGCAAATGCTTTTGAAACACCTGCTGGTGATGCATGAACATCTGAGGAATTCTGCCCTAAATGTTCATGGCAACTTCTGTAATGAACTAAACTAAAAAATGCTGATGCCAATTTAGCAAGATAGCTCAAACTACTATGAAACCTGTAGCACACTGATTAGAAGTTATGACCTTGCTGTGGTTGGAAGTCTGTAGCTCTCCTCCAGGAAACCTTCTGGATGCCATTTGTTAAGAAAAGTACTTTAAATGGTGAATCCAATGACTTTTGTAGTCAGAAGGTACGTGGTAGGTTGGACGAAAGGCAAAACTGTAAAATAGAGACAAGCTTCCAGACTGATACACCATTTTTAAATTAATGGGAATAGTGTTGTTTGATGGTTTTAGCTTACTCTTACCTCTAGGTAGTCATGACTGAACTTGTAGTACAGGGTCTTGAAATTCAGTTAATGCAATCTTCCTTCTAGTTAATTTTGACATAACTGTGGAAGTGGTGCCTAGATCTGACCTGTTCCACTTGAGAAGAATAAGCAATATATGTGAACTGTGCTATTCAGCTTTGAAGAGGATCTTGCTAGTGGATGCATAAATAATGGCATCACTTAGATTTAATTTTGAACAGGGCAGAGTGGACAAAGTATTTCTTCAAGAAAACAGAGGAAACAGATTTTGAAAATTCAGTGAGTGAAAAGACCCAGTGACAGATTGATTTCTGTGCTGTTACTGTGAAATGATTAGTGGAAATGGAGCAGTATGTTTGGACACCACCTATTTTGACTAAGTGACATGAAGTCACTGAAGGTGAAAACATGTATCTGTATTTCTGGCAAAGGTAGAAGGGGAAATGGCTGAAGAAAAATCCCATTTTTATATAGTCTGCATTTATGTAGTTGGATGGTAGCAAATTTATTCCCTCACCCACAGATGCTATAAGAGACAAATAGCTGAGGGAAAGCAAAATTACATTTAATGAAGGGAATTCCTCCCATTAAGACTAGAAGACAAATGAAGTCATCCAGTCCATGCGTCCCTGCCAATGTAGGATTGTTGTTTGCTGTAGACGAATGTATTGCCTGTTTTCACATATGCCAAAGAATGTCTCTTTTGCCACTGGTGGGTTTAAGTGGCAAATGTATTTCTGGCACTCACAGCTGTGTTACAAGGCCATGTCTGTTCAGAGAACAGTCTCCCCAGTGCCTGTTAGGTCAAGCTGTCTAGTGTAGGGTGGTGACTTATCTGGTGGAGGTTTGGCTATATGAAGCAGTAAATCACATTTTTGTTGTGTGACTATCCAAGGAAGCTGCCATTCATTGTTGAGGAAGCCTTGTCAGGAAAAGGAAGAGAGCTCTCTTGGCATGGTTAGCAATTTGTCATTGCGACTTTCCTTCCCCCCACTGCCAAGGGTAAACAGGTCAAAACATCACAGAGTAACTCTCTGGGATCAGTGTTCAGCTATACAGAAAATTGTGTCAGGCGTTGTCTCCTGCTGTGGCTTCCAGTCCAGATGACTTCATTGTAAACATCTTCTTCATTTAGCCAGCATCTGAAAAACAGAGATTTGTTTATTTCTGCTGGAAGATAAAGGTTTTTTTTGATGTTAGTTTGGTATTTTGCACTCAGGGGTTTTTTCAGGATCCTTCAAGTTCTACTACCAACAAAATATGCAATGTGACTTTTCCATAAGTATCTGTTTCAGTTTACATTTGTTTTCTAAGATTAAAGTTCTGCTGGAAGGACAAACTCCAGGAAATGAATGACCATGCTTGGTTTCCCAGTGCTGGTGCTGCCGGTAGTTCCAGGGAAGGCAGAGACACTTTGGCTGCGTCTGTGTGCTGGCTTGTGGGAGATACCAGAGCAGCACTATTCACTGTCAGCAAGCTACTTCTACTGTGTGACACTATGACTGCAAATAGCAGAGCCATCTTAAAATGTGTAAATTCCTATGTTTATGGATGTAGACTCACTTAGATGTTGACTGCATCAAGGTATGAATACACATTTTTCCAAGTGACAACTGGGAGAAGTTATCCTATTAGCTGTTGCAGAAAAAGCAAGCAAGAGATTGTGCCTTTGTACTGGCTGTAATTGAATAGAGTATAAACAGTTCTTGAAAACTGCAAAATATGTTTGTGTGTCTTTATTAGTCTCTTTGGAGTTTACCTTTGCATTCCCTTTTATATGGATTGGTATCTTTAAACAGATGTAAATATTGTGATTTCCTTTTCACATGAATTCAGCATGTGATGTACAACTAAAAAGCAAACGAGGTGCTGAATTTCAGGAAATTTCCATGAAGCCATTAGGCTGTTTTGTTTCTTTCACTGAGGTTTTGATTTTTTAGTTTTAGGCCATTTGTAGGACTCTTTAAAACTTTTTTTTTTTTTAGGAAATGGAGAGCTGGCTATGTTATCCTGATATTTTAGGACCAACTCGCAATTTATGAAATGGAAAGTTACAGACCACTATCCCTGATGTAGCCATAACACAGTGGTGTGAGCAAAGGTTAACATGAAGCAAACGCAGCGTCCAGAGTTCTACTGATGCAGGCTCTGGCTGCTGCTGTCTCTTTTTAAAATGAGGTTACACTTAAAATGAAGTCCCAGTGTGCAGAGCTTCAGGGAATTGCATGCTGTGATCAGTAGTCTCTGAAGACTGTAAGACTGAGACTCAAGGAAAGGAGAGTCTTCTTCCATTTACTGGATTTTAGGAATTTCAAGTATGCTTTTGCAGTCTTGAAAGTAATTCATAGAGCAGGAAAACGGTAGGATGTCCCTTACCTTAGACCTTTCTGGAACTTTTAAGCAGTTGTTTTTGTTCTTACTCACTGAGTCATGTGTATTTTTCTTTTATGTCAAGCTTTTGCAGTTTAATCCTGCGGAGCGTCTTGGTGCTGGCGTTGCTGGTGTTGAAGACATCAAATCTCATCCATTTTTTGCCCTTATAGAATGGGCAGATCTGCAGAGATGAGAGACACACGCCCTCTGAACAAACTCAGGTCAAGTGGACAAGTTTCTCTGGCACAGGAGCACCCTGACTCGCTTCCTTTGGATGTCTGAAACCCCTGGGACGTAATGGCTAAAGGATGCTGGAGCAACGGAGCCAAAAGTGAACACTTTTAACAGGAATCACTGGTTGTACAGGGTGCTGGCTTGTTTTTACCACAGCTAGTTGCTACATGTGAGTGAGTCCTTTCATCAGAGGAAGGTTTGTGAGGCAACTCCTGGGCAGCATGTTTGGCACTGCCAGCTTGCCAGCTAAGCAGGAGCAGGAATGTCCTCCTGGTGCTTTGTCTGGTGGTGGAAGTGTCTATAGACCGTGCCAGTTGAAAATATTTTTTTATTGTGTCAGTAGACCATTTCCCTATGCTAAGTGCAGCTCTTGGTGGGGTAGGGAAGGAAAAAAGCAAGTAATTTATTAATGGTATATGCGAAAGAAAATACTAAATAAAATACTAAAATGCTTTATGCAAAAGTTGACACATTAAAAATAATATATCCATTAAAAATTAAGAAAGCTGTTGCATAATGCTGTGGAATGTGTCTTGAAAATAGCATATCATTTCCCATTCTGGAAAGAGCATATAAAAGGCAAATAGTGCTGTCAAACCTTGTACTTTGTTGGCTGGCAATGTCTGTTTAAAACTCTTGACTCTGTTGTATTTGATGAGCTACATGTTAAAGTCATTACAGAAAGGGAAATCTTCTTTTCCTCAGCTGGATAAACACTGCTTTAGCACTCTAATAAGGAGCAAGAACACATAACACTAAATAAATATATAGATAAAAAAGGAAAAACTCTTCTCTCATCGCTGCAGCCACTGCTTTATCACTTAATGAACTTTACTTCCTCTAAGTGTCCTATTTTTAGCTGCTACTTCAGGAAAAAAACCTTTCTGCTCATGTTCTTGTGCTTGAGGAAGCTACTGAACTCCCCTGTTTGTTTGTTAATAGTCTTAATAAATCAAAGCAAGCCTTCACCCACTCTGCTACTTGGACAGGAAGAAGCCTGGGATTTGCTCATGCCAAATGACTAAGTGACATCTCTGAGCAAACCCTAGTGGGTAAGACTTGGGCAGGAGCCAATTAGCTGACCTGTTTGTTTGCTAGAAATGTCTGGAGAATGGGAGAAGGATATAAGACATGCAGAATATTTTGCTGAGTGCTGCTATTGCTGCTAAGAAGCCATGCCTGTATGGGTTCCCGATGTACAAATGCTGTACACTGCAGTGTACAGATTATGGATACATGGGTTTTTTCCTAAATGTTCCCATTGCTTGCACTCTTTTTTTTTCTCCTTTTCTTCTTCTGCCCAGCTTTATCCGGAGAACAAAGGGCAAATTCCTTTGGGAAAGTGAGGTGACAGCAACGATTATTGAATTTACAACTCAAAAAAAAAAAAGTATCCTTCCATTTGTATTTTAGCAGTGTATTTTATGGGCACTCCCAAAAGTGCATCTGCACAGTCTCCATCTGTTAGACACCAGGTCGGTGTATTCAAATAAAGTGGAAAAGGAAAATGCTTCACTTAAACAAAGGAAATCTGGAAACTTTTTTTTTTCCTTTTTAAATTATTCCACTCCCCTCTTTTTTTTTTTTCTTCCCTTTCTTGTGATCGCCAGGCCAGCAGAGGGGCTGTCACAACACTGCAGGTTGTAACCAGGTCACTAGTATCACTGCCTACCCAGTGCTGTCCAAGATTACATCACTTTCAGAAACCGTGTTTCAACCCACCACCCTCTGGCTTCATAACAGGAACTCCCTCAGGTGAGCCACAGGAACAACTTCCCGTGCCGAGCGGGTCGGAAATCTCTAGTGCAGAGACCAAGCTGATCCCGAGCTTCCTTCCAGCACTGCCCTGGCTGTGACTTTGGAGAGGGCTCGTTGCTCAAGGAAAGCCTCCCTCCCCTCGGCCACCTGACTCCCTCCCTCCCTGGGGCTCTCTAGCCCAGCCACCACCATAATGCCACTGCCTGTGTTGATCTGTCCCATTGCATTTCCCTGGTGATAACTGTACAAAAAAGTATTTTCCGTGTTACTCTGAAATGCTGTCGTGGTCAGGTTGTGCCCGTGTGCTGGCTGCAAGCAAAGGCAGGATAAGATAGCATGGGAGCACAAGCTGGTCTCTGTGAGCAGCAGGAGGAAAACTCTGTTCTGGCAGAAATCAAATGATCAGTCACTCTTATTGCAAAGCATTCGGTTTAGGTAATGACACCAAAATATTTTTTTTTAAAGTATGTTAGTAGTGAGGAAATCTAGATCATGGAGAATAGAAGGAATGGCAATATGACTCGCCAGAAATGAGCCTTTGAGATGCTACAAGTTTTTGTAACATTACCATTGACTCAGATAATTGCTTTGTCAAGGGAAGCACAGTCTGGAGTTAATTGCACAAAACCAATCCTGCTTCTATCTTTATTTTTTTTCCTTGAACGTGTATTATGTTGTGTTGGTGTTTACATGTATTCCTTTAATAAACAAAACCTTTCAAGCCTAATTCAGACCTTGCTTTTCTGAACTTCACATTTCGTTCTTGAGGACTGGCCTTCTTACCTGAGCAATGCTTTTTGTCCTTGGCTTAAATGACTTAAAATGCTCTAGATACCTTCTTTTTGGTGCCTGTTACAAAGCCCTGTGATGCACATCTCCATTTGGATCACTGTTCATTCCCACTTCCTTCTGTTACACCTAATGGCTAATAGCAAAACAAATCTGTGCCTTTTTTCCCACAGGAATTAGTGACAGTCTATGTAAAACACAGTAAAATAAACCTGTAGATTTTCCTATTCTCCTGTGGGTGTTCAGGTAAGGAAGATTACACACTTGGGGCATCTCAGAGTGGTAATTGATTGCACCCTGTTGAACCACCCTGTAATGTTCTTTGTGTCCTACTAAGAAAAACTGGGGTACAAAATGTTTGAAGGCTTGCGCTGGATAGGTAAGCTGGGCCCTTGCGCAGACCTATAGGAGAAACTGCATCTCGTGAAATACAGGGGGCAAAGCTTTGAATGGCCGCATTCACAGCTTCTGTTCTTGTAGCACAGCTCCTGTGTCTCCTGTGAAAATCACCTCGCAGACAGCAGTGACTGTCACGCTGACTCTCAGCGCACCTTTGGGATGCTGAGTTGGCAGGGTTACCCGCGCTGGAACATCCCCCCGGCTCCTCTCTCCAGTGCTAACCTGTTCCTTGGTGTGTCCCCGCAGCGAAGGGCACTGGGATGAAGAAGGCTGGGGAGGTCAGCCCTCTCTAAATGAAGCACTCAGCATAACAAGGTACAGGGAAGTGCGAAGTAAACCACTACGAGATTTTTTTTTTTTTTGAGTGTAGTGTCATTTGTTTTCTCAAGGACACTGAGTCGGAAGCTGGAGAAACAGAAACTTCCTCTGTGGTGAGATTTATGGTAGGGATTTTAGCAATAAAATGAAAAAGTACATTTGTTAGTTTCTTTGGGTTCGTGCTCTCTGTGAGGGCTGTGCTGTGAGCTGGGCGCTGTGGCTCCTGGCTGCTGCCCGGTCCCGTGCTCTGTGCGAGGGGCCATTTCCTGGGCCCCGGCATGTGCCATCCTGTGGCTGAGCACCCCAATGTCCTCCTCCACTCAGATGCACCTCTGGCAGCCGGCTCTCGGCTCTGTGCGTCTCCTGAGCTGCCCGTGGCTTTCAAATCAGAGTCCCACAGCTTTTTGCAGGCCCCAAGAAGTTCGGTGTGCGGGATTTGTTTGCCTGCAGCAGCGCCCTGTTGAATGTTGCCCATCCCCTCCCCTCAGCAGCTCGTTCCCTCAGGGCCGCTGCGCTCGCTGCCTGGTGTCCTCGCGGGACTATTGGAGATGCTGCTGGAGAGGCCCCTCATGTGGCCAGGGCCTGGTTTTTCCCTCAGCCACGCTCCTGCCCAGCAGCCTCCTGCGTGCTGTGGTGGTCCAGGCCTCTCACGGGCTCTGCTCTGCGGTGGTTCGTGGCACCGGGTACATTAATGGTGGTTGTTTGGTGTTTGCCCACCAAGAAAGGGGAGGTTGGGGCGTAGTGAGGACCAGATCTGGGGCTTTGGCCACCCTGGTGCCCGAGGACTTTCCCAGTGGTTGTGCCTCCAGAGCTGGACCCCCTGGGGGTGTCACACTGGTGCTGCTCGGGGATGAGGGCTGTGGCAAGGTCACCAGGCTGGGGCGTAGCTCCTGCTGAGGGGAGTGGGTGTGGGGGCAAAGGAGGGCGCAAGGGACTGGGNTCCTGCTGAGGGGAGTGGGTGTGGGGGCAAGGGACTGGGCCAAGCAGCAGCGAGGACGCTGGCAGCCCTAGTGAGGCCGTGGGGTGTGTGTGAGGGGCTCAGGCAGCCCCCAGGACAGGGTGCCTCGTGTGGCTCCAGCTGCCGTTTGGGAAGGGGTGGCAGAGCCAACTCCCAGAGGGAGAATGGGACTTGCTTAAAAGGTGCCGAGCAGCTGCTGCTGGCAGCAGGGGTTGAGACTGGCAGCACAGGGCTGGCTGCTGCGCCGCGGGGCCGGTGGAGGGCTGGTTGCTACCTGAGCCATCTGCGTGAGCAGAGCTGGGGAGCCCTGGCCCAAAGGTTGCAGTGTCCTCAAGAAAATCCCAACTTGTGAGTGGCGAAGCGGTGGAAGTGATCCCATCGTGCTAGCAGGCAGCAGGGGTGCAGGAGATTTCACTGCCGGGCAGAGGAGGCTAATCAGGGTACAGCAGAGAGGATGCTCCAGACTCCTGGCAGCGGGTGACAGCTTGATGTGCTGCCCCAACAGGACCTCACTGTCTCTTGGCACATCAGAGGCTCTCCTTCTCCAAAGGCCGCTCTGTCTCCATCTTCTTGGCCCAGGGACCCATCAGGAGGGATTAGCGCTGCTGCCAGAGGACTGCAGTGGCTCTGTGATGCGCAGGAGGGCTGGGGAAGCGTGCAGCTCTGGGCAGTGGGAATTGGTGTCATCTTGGGTAGGCTGTGGGTAGTTGCCTTGATGCTTTGCTGGTGAGGTCTAAGGGTGGCAAGTCTGAGAAAAGTCCTTCTGGGGGTAATAAGCTGGACTAGGCTGTTAGTAAGTGGTGGAGCTGGATAAAGATGGACCAGACAAGGAACAAGCAGATGTTGGGGTTAGTGGTCTTCCTTGGCAGAGCCTTGCTAACCTATTTTTGCTTCGCCTTGGAGAGAAGAGAGTTTACCTTGATACAACTTCACTTGTGCCACTTTTTCCCATCCCTTCCATGAGCTGAGCCATTTTTTTCTAGGGTATTTTCTAGGTTTGCTCAGCTCTCTCTGTCCATGTCCTGTGTTACATCCTTCAGCTTGGTCACAGATTTTCTTGCTCTTTCTGTGCCCTTGATTCTGAAATGCTGCCCCAAAATGCTGGGACACAGGAGCAGATTATTAGATGCAGCTGTTATCCCCATATACTGGTGAAGCAAAGAGAGAGGATTACTCCCACAGTATGAAAGTACAGGGACTGTAAAAGTGTTGGGAAATTGGTTCCCCCAGCAGCATGTGAGTGACGAGAGTTTTATGGCATGTCGCGCAGCGGTGGGATAACGAGGAAGGAGCCTCCATGAGAGGGACTGCTGGTGTGCCATGATTTAGAGCACGGCGCTGGCCAGCTATGCTCCACTTGGGGTCTTGCTCGTGCTCTGTGGTCTGACATTTGCCAGCTCATAATCTTCCTTTACAAACCAGGCATGGAGAAGAGCTACTTCAACAGCATGGATCATGAGCCAAGTGGCACATATCCTTTCTCCAGATTTTAAAATTTGCTACTCTGCTGCTTGGTCTCTGTCCTTTCCAGCCTCATGCCTCCTTTGGCCTCAGAGATCTCCCCTGCGACCAGCTCCTGCCAGGCCCAGCAAAATAGGGTGAGATGAGAGGGGATTTTCCCTGATAAGGACCCTGGCTGCTCTGGCTCCTTGCAGGCCCCTCGGCAGGTGCTCTGGGATACTGCAGGGTCCTGAGTTAACCCCCTTTCTAGGATAAAGTAATTGCACAGTGTGAAGTCCCAGCCCCATTAACATCACTGGGAGTTTTCCCATTGACTTTTCTGCGGTCAGGAGCTTACCCTTCAGTTACAGAGAGAAGCCAATTTCATGGAAACAGGTATAGAAAGCTTGTTTGCTTTCCTACTTTAAGCTCACCAGTGTAGTTTCAGTCCTGGTGTTAGTGAAACAAGCATGGGGTTTTTTCGTTTGGTTGTTTTTTTGTGGTTTAGGGGTTTTTTTAATGTTGTTTTGGTTTTAGTTTATTTGCTGTTCTGGTGGGTGCAGTTAATATGGCTGTTCACTTACTCTCCCTGGCTGGGATGAGGTCTGCTAGTCTTTTCCCTCAGCCTTTGCTGTGCCTCTGATTTACTGTGGGGGCCTCCCTATAAAACAGGGAGGGCATTTTCCATGGTGGCAGAGATGAGAAGAGTTAGTGAGAGCCTGCCCTGCGTTTTAAGGCTGAGAAGTCTTTGATGAGCAGGGTTGCACATGCCCCGTTAGGGTGACTGGAGCGCAGAGGGCTGAGAAAGGCAGGCATCTGGTTTCCTCATTATTTCTTTTCATAAATAATCCCTTGTCCTTGCACCCTGGACTCTGACAGCATTTAGAATATGCCGGGTGGGGTTTTTTTTCTTCTCCTCTCTGAAACTTATTCATTTGGAGAGCAATGAAACAATAGGTTTTTGTCTAAATCTTTACCAGTGAAATTGTCAGGAGAGATTTCCGCCCCCCCCTCCCGTCTATCTTCCTTTTGTCTCCTTCAGTTGTCGGGGTCAGGATTCGCCGCCAAACGGAGCCCGCAGTTGCTTTTCCAGGCCCCAGATGCCAATATGTGGCAGCATCTGGCTGGTTGGCAGGCGCCGGGCAGTGGTGCTGGCTGTGCTGTCAGGCGGCGGCGGCGGCGCTTGGTGGGCGCCCTGCTTCTTTGAGGATGTGGTCCCAACCAAGAACAGGGATAATAATTAAATCTGCTGAAGGAGGTGAATTGTCGGGTAGGGCGGCTACTGTTGGAAGCTGTGCCGGCTCCCGGCCTGGGGTTTTTTTTGTCCTCGTCGGCAGCATCCCGTGTAACCTCACCTTCTTGTGCTGTGAGCCTTTCAGGTGCCTTAAGGCATGGAGCTCCTTGAAAGAGAAATACAAATCACTAAAAATGTAGAGATAAAACCCTCTCCTTAGAGGCCATGTGTTTGGCATGGGAAACACACGATAACAGCTTGCTTTAGAAAGGTGACATTTCCACTGAAGGCTGAATAATAAAAAATGCATTAGACTTTTGTAATGAAGACAGCTTCTGGGACCAGGGAATCTACTGCTTCCTTGAAATATATGCGTGGGAGCTCTCCCTGGCCCTAATGGGTGTCACATGTGGCTCTGGCTACATTAATGTTGCAAGCTCTATTAAAAGGGATTGTCAGTAGCCCTTCACGTGCAGTGAATCAAAGCTGTCTTTTCCTAACTTTGCTTTAGCTCAGGCTTGTGCGTGTAGACTGACTCGCCCAGGGTTAAGTCACTTTTAATATTAAGACGGATAGAAAAGACTCTAATACTCTTTTTTTCTTTTTTTTTTTTCTTTTTTTTTTTTCTCTCCCTTTTAATTCAGAGCTTGCTGGTGAAGGACTCTGGAGGGATGGGGAAGGAGGAGACAGCCAGGCAGCTTAAAGAGGCCTCTGAGGGTCATGTTGAGTCTGTGCTATTATGTTCCAGCGAGGAGAATAGCTTTATTGACAGACAGCTGTTTGACTCCTGCAGCCGTACAGTATTTGCTGCAGAGCTGCATAAATACCGAGCCCATGTTGACAAATTCCTCGTCAGTGCAAGATAGTTAAACCTGCTTGTTTAATCATCGGTGTGCTCTTACCTCTGCTGCTCTGAAAAGAATGAGCTGCTGTTTTACAATACAGTGCATGAGAAACCTCTAAATGCTCAGAGCTGTTTCATGTGAGGTTTTCAGGGTGTCTTTTTATTTAGACCCTCTTGGAAATACAGTACTCTGGTTTGGTTTTTTTTCCCTTTTGTTATGTCAATTAGATTTCTCTCTTTTTTTCTCTCTCCTTTTTTTTTTTTTTGCTCTAGAAAGTGTATAATTTTTGGTTTTCAAATAAAAAAATCTGGCAAGCTGTCTTTACAACGGAGGTAGCAGCTCTCTTGGCAGACCTTAGGTCCTGTCTGCGATGTGACACCAGCACTGGCGTGGCCCCTTTAGGAGTCCCACACCTTGGTTTGCAGCACGTGTGTGAAGGCACGTGAGGATTTGTGTTTTGGTTTGGCTTTTCTGGCACAGGGATATGGAACCTGTGCTACTGGTCACCTCCTGTCCATAGCTCAGGGGGTGGCTTTTTGACCTCCCACCCATTTCATAATAATATCCACCTTCATACCAGCACACTATCTTGTCACATTGTTGGCCTCATCTCTGGAAATGTAGTATCTAAAATTAAAGGTTTGTTTCCGTTTTGGAAATTTTCTGTTGACCTTTGTCACTTAAACAGGTAGAGAGGTGTAAATCAGGGATCCTGCCACACAGTCAATGGGAAAAAAGAGAGACATCTTTTGGATTTTTCTTTGGACCCTCTTTACAGTGTAACATCTCTTTAGTCCTTTCAAAATGTTTCTGGTGTGTGAGTGATTTTCTAATCAAAAGGTGTATTATTGAGGGGTGACCAGAAGAGAAGGCCTCACTGAAATGGGAACCTATTGTTCATTTGTACAAAAAATGTAAACTGTCGAGTTGGTTTTTAGAGAGATAAGTCACTGTAGGTTTACGTGGCAGTGAAGGAGATGTGCATTTCTTTCAGGATCACAAATAAAGCTGTGTATGCTTGAAGTGGTTTGTACAGGCGAGCTGTTTGTCCTACGGCTGTAACTCCTGATGGAGCTGAACCTGGTGGTGCTGCTGGGTTTTGAGACCTTTTATCAGTTTCCTTGCAAGTTCAGGCAAAGCCAATGTTGTCTGACATTTTCATTTTCTTAAGTCCTGATGTTGGTGCAAGACATTGGTTATACTGAGATTTACACTTGTGTGATGATGCTTGTGCCCTATGGAAGGACACTTAACCTCGCCAGCTGTGTCTGATGAGGCTGCAGAGATCAGTGTGTGAAGAAATCAGGTTTCCACTGGTTTCAGAGAGTACAGGTAGGTTTTTTTCATTGATTTAACTAAAAAAAACCAGCATAAAATACAGTAGGAATATGGCACAGCTTTGCTTATTGGCTGGACCAGGCACCCTCACGCAAAGCCTGAGGAGCCTGGACAGCTCCTACATTACTTCCAAGGGAATACCTCCTCCTCCTCTCTCCATATATGTGCTTCCTGAGGGGGTTCCATTTACAAGCAAGCCATTCATTGCATGTGGTTTTTATCATTCACATAACAGCAATTTTGACTTACGTTTATTTTTCAGTCTTTTTCTAAAGGGACTTGGTTCTGGCTTGTCTTCTAGCCACCAAAAAGGTGGTTTGCTGCAGAAATGTTGGCTTTCATTCCATTCTAACATTTTAAAAGCATGTTCCCTTCTTTTTAGTACATCCTTGTCGCTTGTATGTTGAGGCCCAAGAGCTGTACAAGTTTATGTGGCTATTAAAAGATTTCTAGATGAATGAGAAATATTAAAAAAATCCCAATACCGTGAACTAGATTAGGAGCTTTGAAAGAATTAGAAGTACTTTTGGCTTAGAGCGTAAGTCAGCCTTCAGCTAGAGGCCTTTTTAAACAAAAGCTTTCTTTCTGTCCTTCATCTTTCATCATTTTAAGAGACTAACTGCAGAGCTCTGACATAGTCAGTTGAATTCGGAGTCCACCTTCAGAGCTGGGTCAGTAAAGCTTCCAGAAGATGACTGAAAGTAGATTGGGTTTCTTCAGGTTTCCACCTTTTAACCCTGCTGTTGGTAGTATGACTGTTGTTCCCACTGGTTTTTTTGAACAGGATTTTTGGCTGGAGGCTAACTTTTTTTTTATTATGCAAAACCCAAAGCAGCAAGAATTCCTGCCAGTAGCAGGGCTGGTATAGTCCCCATTCCAACTAAGTGTGAATTGGACCAGCTGGAGAAGGACACCAACCCAAAAGTCTGATGGATAACAGAAAAAAATCCTGTTCTCTGTTCAGTGAGGTAGCACTATTTTGTCTTTGTGCTGTGGTCCCATACAACCCATGTGCAAACCCAAAGGAGGGAACACCCTCAGTCCCAGAGAACTGACAGTTCAAATAGCCTCACATCAGAGGGCCTGAAAAAATGGGGCTGAAGCCACAGGGTTTGGTACCACTGGTCCTGCTGGGACTGAGCTCTTCCGTCTCTCTTTGGGTGCCTGATATTTACCAGATGCTCCCAAGCCCAGTGCCACGCTCACCCTGATAAGAAAGGTGTAGATGATTTATATCCACCACAACTTTCTCGCTTGTTTTCCTTGCTCCTGAATAATGAGAATCCCCAGTGCTGGTGTCCAGGTGTTGCTGCGGTGGGAGTCCCAGAGGATGATGTACAGCACATCCACCCTGAGCACTGGGCAGCTCTGCTGCAGGAAGTCAGAGATTTTCTAGCATGGAATACGACAGGGCTTTTCTGCAGTCATCATGGAGAGAGCGTTTTCCTTGGATGTGTGCAGCTCATTTTTCACAAAGCAAGCCGTGTTCCTGGTGTGCCACTGTATGCACAATGCTTATTTATTCCAGCCCTTAATCAGAGCTGGGTCAAAGCCATCTAAGGAAAACATAAATGTCTTACAAGTGCTTTTTTAGGAATTAAAATTGTAACTCCTTCTCTGAAGTCTTGATTAAAAAGCATTAAATATCACAATACTGTAAGAAATAGCCATTATCAACCGAACTCAAACCAGGTAAAAATCACTGAAGGAATTTTGTCTGGAGTGGTCAAATTTCAGTGCAAACACAAAGGGTCAACTTGTGACACTTGGCTCCTGTATTCTGCTCGTAAGCATCCCAGTGTATTTGCTTTGCTCTCCCTGTCTTTTTCCTCCTCTGTTCCCCTGTCCATATATCAGTGTCAGGGAGTTCAGACATCACAAGGGCCGGTGGTTTTTTTTATTATTTTTGTAACACCTAATGTGGAATTTTGCATGAGCAACACTCCTTCCTGTCGGCACTTGGAAAGTCTTTTGTGTTACGTCCGTCCTTTCTCTGAAGTAATCGCTCAACTATTTCTAGCAATAAAATATTCCTCTGTAGCACCATCAGGTATGTTAGAAAGATTAGTGCAAGATCTGAAGGCGCTATCCAGTTAAATTCAACACAACTTCCATGGCCTTTAATGCTCTCCTTTATTTATTTCACTGCAGATATTGCCTGTGGACGCAGAGTAGGAAAAAGACTCCCAGATACTCCCCGATAGACACAAGCTATTTACTCTGCAGAGGGGCTGCACACTGTCTCAGTGATATGCCAAGGGTCAGGAACAGGAGTCTGTGCATATCTACAGCCTTCTTTTCTGTGTTTTGTTGTTTTTTTTCTTTTTAATTAACTTCAAAAACACTACACCAAAGCTTTATCTAAAATTTGTTAGGCTACTGGGAATGGGACCTGCCTCTTCTGTCAGCTGAAAAGGCGGTGGGGTTTTTGCCTCTCCACAGCTGGGCAAGTGAAGAGAAACCATTCTCAATAAGGCAGTTTGGAAATCTTACTTGATGCCTAAGATGCATTTTGGGGCAGGGAAGGTTTCCCTAAGATATTTGAACGTTCACCTGACTAACAATGGGAGAATTCACTTCCTTTGCTCTCTGCTCAGGGTTTGACACTAGCTGAAGTAGAGCTGAAATTCTTGACAATTATTAAGAAATCCTTCAAGAATGGAGAAGTGACAGAAGTGACAATTGTACTGTTTTCCTTGTCACCAGTAAAGTGCACGTGCAAGCTGAACTTACTTGCAGTGGTTGCTTTGACCTGACTTTGGGAAGCACGGAGTGGGTCTGTCAGCACTTGTTTGTGGAAAAAACCAACTCCTCTGGCTTTAACAGGGGAATCAGCTCCTCCATGAGTTACAGTGTTAGGGGTGAAACAACTGCTCGTTCCTTAGCTTTTCTTCAGTCTTTCTTCAGCTGGACCATCTGGGGAGGCTTCCTCCCGAGCTCCAAAGTCTCTGCTCCCTGGGAGGGAGCCCCGGGTGTGCAGCTGCCCCTGGCACGGCTGCCTGACTGCCCCACTCACTGCCTTGCTCCACACTGCCGTCTCCTGTGGCTTTGGCGCTAAAAAAAAAGTTTACTACATATTAAGGGTATTTTTGTGCAGCACCTTTTTTCTTNTTTGGGCTCCTTTTTTTTTTTTTTTTTTTTTTTTTTGTTTTGTTTTTGTTTGACAGCCATGACAGCCTCTCCTCATTATTATGGAAAATATAGGGTTGGTGGTAATTACTATCTGAGTATGAATGGGAGCAGAAGTGGGCATAGACTGCACTGGCCTTTCTTTGACAAGGTATAACTTTCTTCTGAATTTCCGTGTTAATTAATGCTTATTTAAAAACCACTTTAATTGGCAGTAAACACCTCAACTTTTTGTACTCATTAAAATGCACCCATTGATGTGTGATGGATTTTTTAAAGCTTAATTAACTTTCTTCCTGTATATATAACCTATAATAATGACAAATACTGGAAACTGCCTCCCTTTCCCCCCTCCCCTATTTTTTGCCCTCCCCCCAATATTTCTATCACTTGAAGAAAGGCTATAAAAATGTATCCTGACTTGGCCAGGATGGGGGGACTCCCTAGGCACAATAATTCAGCCCCTCTCAGAGACCCCAGCGAGGCTGAGACTGGCCAGGAGCCACAGGCAGCTGCCCCACCTGCCCATGCCCTGTCCTGTGCCTGCTCTTGCAGCCCGAGATGCCCTCCCTGCCCTCACTCTTCTCCCTTGTGGGCAGAAATTGGAACCTTCTCCCGCCTTCACTGTGGGTCGTTCATCACCTTTTTATTAAAAATAAAATTGCTGTGGAAACTTTTACTCAGGTAAGCTTACAGGCCTTTTCTTCATTGAAAAAAACAGAATTCTTCAGTGAAAATTGATTTTTCTAGTTTGTTTTTTTTTTTAATAGATTGAGACAGGTTTATCTGCATGCACATGTGTGAATGCCAAGTCAAAAGAACCAAGGAACCTCTAATAGTGCTTTCCTCTTCCTCCAATTTTCAGCCCATATCTAAGCTACTGAGCAGGATTTAGTGCAAAACTTTCTAGTGCAATGTTTTTAGAACAATGATTTCAACATCTAATTTTTAAGTGTCTCAGCATTTTGGACTATGAAATTAGACTCCTGGATCGCTTTTGAACATGAGATGTTGGTACTTTTTGCAACTGTGATCCTTTGTATACAAGAAAAATTACCAACAAGCAGAGCACATTACAGTAATTCATGAAAATATGCGAATTGCTTGGTTCAGCTATTGCACACAGATAATTTCCCAGTCTTTCTTTGCAATTTATAGAATATTCTTATTTAAGGTGGGTAAATCAGAAGTTTAAAAATGGGCAGTCTGGTTTATGAAGGCACTTCTAGCAAGTACATTTTAAATGCATGAAGCAATGATTTATTTTCCAAAAACTCTGAATATCTTCATCCAAATATAAACCTATTTTAAAAACCTTGTGAAATGCTCTTCATTCTCCTTTGCTCTGTGTGCTTTCTCTAACCCAGCTGGTAACTGTTGCTGCCCAGTTCCTTTCTCTTTACCTGTCTCAAAGAGCGATTAGGGTGACTGTCAAAATTCCCTACTGTAATAATAAATACACCAAGATATTTTCTCCTGCTTTGTAACTGTTGTCTGGCCAAGCTACCCCTAATACTTACTGGCAATTACATCTTGTCTGCTTCACAGGAATCTTCCACTCTGTGGTGACCAACACACATCTTTATAGACACAGCTTATCATTCACCTAAATTAAGTGCACACTTAAAACTATGGAGCTTGCTGAGTTTCTCCTGCTGGGTAGTTTTCCTGTACAGCTTGAGAACAGGACAAACAAGATTTGCATTGACTGAGAACTGGATTTCTCTCACCTGCTCAAGGTAACTTAATTAGGGTGACAATATTTAATTATTATTTTAAAATATACGTTTATCTGGAAAAATGTGGATGGCACGCAATATTCTGAACATTAATGCTAACTTTCTTCCTGGGCTGATTTCAAGGCTATCATTAAAAATAAATGCTGCTGCCTGTTAATTTGACCATGTCAATAAATAAAAATGTCCGTAACACGTGTATGAGGCTAATTAGGATTTTATAGCTGTGTTGTTCTGGTTGATAGCTGTGCTGTTGGCTTGCTGGGTCTTTATGTTTCGGTGATGTACACCTCATTGATGCATAACATGTAACACCTGTTGATGCAGTAAATGTTTAGTCCTGGCAATTGGCCCTCACATAATTTCTGGTATGAGAGCTCTGTATAGCAGACTCGGGTCTCCTAATTAGGCTTCCTCGGTTTAGAAGAGATTTTCCTAAAGGAAAACCTGATAGCTTCTGTAATCCTGGTGAAGCTCCCTGAAGTTTCTGGAAAAGGACAGCATGATTCTCTGTCACAGAGGGACAAGTTTATAACAGGGCTGGTTTGGTCCTTGCCTGAGAGGCAGGGCCACTCCTGTAACAGGATACTGGAGGCTCCGGGCACAGCTGCTCTTTCTCCCCCTGCATGTCCCGGCAAACACGCAGCGCTGGCGATGCTGCAGCTTCCTCAGCTTTAGGTGCCATATAGAAACATAGGCATTCTGAAGTAAAATTGGTACTCACTGCCCTGAGAGCTTGCTCTTCTCTGTTTTTCAGCACCGGGCCTGCCTGAGAATTGTATCTCTATAATAAAAAACCGTGACAAAACTTTCTTGTAGGTGGGGTTCCCTGCAAAGTCCAATTAGTTTCACACTTCGCTTTGAAATGTAAAAGATTATACCCGTCTTACCTTTGTTTACTTGAACAGCTTTAACTAGATCTGCTTGAACTGTTGTTAAAATGTATTGGGTTTTAAATATTTATTTATTGTTTTTAAAATCCCATTAATGTCTTGGTTTTAAGGGGATTTTGTGACTGTGGATTGCACAAGCCCATTTGACGCTGTGCTTAACTAGAAATGCTGTCTTTTGCCTGGAGTGCTGGTGCCCAGGCTCAGCTCCAGAGCAATTCCTGTGTGGTAGGACAGTCACCCTGTGCTAATGAAGGGGCACAGCTAAGGATGACAAGGGTTTCAGAGCAGGTGCAGCCGCACACCTTGGAGTTTTGGCTTTGTGGAAGTTCTGCAAAAGTGAAACAGGTTCCTTTGCTTGCTACATAGGTACATTAGAAATAGATTCTATTAATTCTGTTATTATATATTTAAAAACTATTAATCATAGCTTTAAAATAACTGGTAAATAACAGGACAACAGTGTTACTCATCAGAGAGAAAAAAGCAGGTGAGAAACCCAGCTTGGTATCAAATTCAATAAACGAGCACAATAAATAATTCCAGCAGTTTATCATCCCCGCCTCAATCTCGTCGTTCTGTAACATTTTGAAACTTCATTTTTCAGAGAAAAGCATTGTTGCTAAATGAAAATAAAGCTGCTGCAGAAGGCTCTACCACTATATTCAGTGCAGGAAAAACATGGAGGTGGTCCAGAGGAGGGTCATGAAAATGTTCATGGGGCTGGAGCACCTCTGCTGTGCAGACCGGCTGAGAGAGTTGAGGCTCAACCTGGAGAAGAGAAGTCTCTGGAGAGACCTTATAGCATCTTCCAGTACCTAAAGGGGCTACAAGAGCACTGGGGACAAGCTTTCTAAAAAGACAGGTAGTGATAGGTCAAGGGGTAGTGGTTTTAAACTAAAAGAGATTCAGATTAGATATAAGGAAGACTTTTTTATGAGAGTGGTGAAACACTGGAACAGGTTGCCTGGAGAGGTGGTGGGTGTCCCATCCCTGGAAACATTCGAGATCAGATTGGATGAGGCCCTGAGTAACCTGGTCTGGCTGAAGATGTCCCTGCTTATTGCAGGGCTGTTGGATTAGATGACCTTCAAAGGCCCCTTCTGACCCAAAGCATTCTACGATTCTGTGATATTTCTATCGGATACAATGGCAGAAATGTGTGAGGAGGCAATGACTAAAGCAGACAAGTGGGAGAAAGACTTGAATAATTGATTTCAATGAAAGGTAGGTGTATTCAGATTTTTCTTTGTGTTTTGGCAAAAGCTCTCTCATAAAGGAAAGACAATGCCTTGGACTGCAAAACAGCTTGAAGGGAAAAAAAGGGCATCTAATTTCAAAAGCAGCTCATAAAATGGTGGAAGATGTACTCCTGAGCAAACTTATCCCTGATCTGTGCTTGCTGTGGGTCACTCAGCATCTGTTACAGGAACTTGCCATTGGTCATGAGGGCAGTTTCTTGTAAGACTCTTCTCCTGCCAGAGCCACCTCTCTTCTTAAAATGGGGTGTCTTCTCATCCACATTTTTATCTGCACAGGTTATATAGAGTCAGTTTGTACTTGCCTGTGATTTACTTATCACCAAGAGATTAATGACTCAAATTCAGAAATAGTTGTGTTGATTGCCATGATAGTATCACAATCCCAATCAGCACCTGATATGCCAGCAACCAACCCAAACCAAGTCCCTGGGTTTATGGTTCAAAATATAAACCCTACAGCCTCACTTTGCAAACTGGCTTGGTGAGAAGAATTGCTGGATTGAATGGGTCAGGATTGTTCAGGAACCCATCTTGGCAATCTTGAAGTCACCAAAGTCATTAATTTTTCAGGTATTTTGCCAAAGCAAATTGGGAAAAGTTTTGATTTTTGAAAAGTGGAAGATAATGGTTTCCAGATTATTTAAATAATCTCCTTAAAAACTTTCTCTCCCAGGCTAGGAAAAGCAGAAAACTAGAGTAGTGAACTTGGATTTTTTACCAAGAAATTGGTAAAAATTTGTAAAATAAAATTTCACTTTATAGAAATACAAGATTTCTTTAAAAAATATTTTGTTTAGCAGGCCATTTTGATTTGATTACTGTTTTTATCTTTCAATGGCAAGTTATTTGCTGTTTACTTTTCTCCCCATTGTGTGGCCCCAGGCCTTACTAAATGTGTTCTATTCAAACCCTGCTCTGAAGACAGAAATATTAATTTCCACATGGGCTTTTCTATAGAACTCATCACTATGGTAACTGAATGTTTCATAAACATTAATGAACTTTTTTCACTGCACTGCAGTGAGGCATTGGGTGGTAGTATTATCCCCATTTCATGATGAAGAACTGAGGCAGAAAGAGATTAAGTACAAAAGTATTCACTAATTTTAAGTTCCCCATCTGAGATGCAGGGTCTGATTTTTCAGAGGACTTAGTTTGTTATCTGTTCAAAGCACAGCTCCCATTGCCTTCGGTTGCAGCTGTGAGTTCAAATTTCTTTGTGCTTTCTGTACTCGGATAGAGACTGCTTTAATCTTGAACATACATGGCCTTTTTAATTTCTTTTCCTCAACATAATCAGAAGGAATTGAAACTTAGTAGGTCCTAGCCACGTATTTTTTCTGCATATTAACTAAAATGACAATGGTTTACATAATTTTATCCGAACACTAATTCATAGTTTTAGTGTTACTACTAAAATAATTTATAAGATAGTAACTTCTCAAAGATTAGAAAAGCATCTGCTCTGGTAGAGTTCAATTTTTGTTTTCATGAAAGAGAGCAAAACTCCGGGAGCCCCTTTTTTGAGGATAACCTGGGGGCTACTGATGTAGCTACAAACAGTTAAATTGGAATAATGGATTTTTATGCAGAGTCACTCATTTAAAAAATGAATCTTACCCTCCCTGAAAGGCAAGATATCAAACAAACTAAATGTATTAGTCATATTGTTCTATGGGATTTTTCCAGCAGGTGAATCAAGTGTCTTGTTTCAAACACATCTGGACTTCGCCGAAGTTTAGATTTGCTGTGATTGACCCACAGACATATCCCAGCATAGGAGGGAATCTATTAAAATTGTTTTCTGTCTTTAGGCAGGAGGGCTTTATAGTGGCTTAGGATATCTTGAAGAGCCAGCCCTTAATTTGCATCAGAATATGACATAGGAGTTATGGGTCCCCTCATAATTTTGCAGGCTCCTCTTCCAGTCTTTTCTTTTGACCTACAAGTTGCAAAAGTTGATAAATGCAAAGTCTACTTTCAGGTCTTTCCCGAGATATTTAATCCTGGAGCAAATTTTTGTAGATGTTTTTCTGAAGCAGTGATTCAGAAAGCAAGCACTGACCCCCTCTTAACCACAAAGGTGTAAACAGGCTGCTGCAATATCGTGTTGTTGAATTTTCTTTCCAGTGCCGAATGAAAGAGAGCTTGCCCTTTTCCTCAAATCTCTCCCTGATCGAGAGATGAGTGAGCTGGTAGCTACAATATCCAACGGCTTCACCAAGTTGAGAATGTGATGTCTGTGTAATAACGCTCAATTTTGCACACTTCAAATCCATTAGTAGCAATTACCTTACCTGAGGTGTTTTGAGTTAGTTTTAGTACAGCATTCTTGCAGTTGGTAGATAATGAACATAATAATGTATACAGCATTTTCAAGTCTCTGTTTTTAGCTACAATAATGCCATTAGGATTCTATTTAGCAAATGTGTGCTTCACACTAAAAGTTAAGACATTTTTGTTCATGTTTTCCCTGCCATGATTTCGATTGCATCTCATCCTATTCTGTGCAGTGCTGGCTTGCCTGAAAGAGCAGGAAAGTGTTTTACCCACTGCACCTGTGCAAAAGCGGTGAGGCCTGGCATGCTGAGAACAAAACAAGGACGAAGCAGGGCAGGGCATTGCCTGAGCCCTGGTGCAGCCTCCCGAGCCCCCGTGGGCAAGCTGTGTGCCTGCACTCTGCTGTGTCCTGTTTGCCCAAGGGGCGAGGCTGCTGACACCCTCGCAGCACAGCACAGCAGCCGTCCTGCTCGGCCCAGCAGGGGCTGTGACACTGCTGAAGCTGCTGGTGGACTCCTTGGTGGTAAAAATGCAGGCGGGCTGCGTGGTGCTGAGAGAGGCAGGTGTCGCGGCACATTTCACTAAGGGATGCCAGCACAGACATCTGTGTTGGGGGTCCTTGGGCACTGCAGATGTGCTGTGGTTCTCCTTCTCCTCTGAGCTTTTTTCTCCTCTCCAGAAAAAGAATGTGTAGTCTCTATGAGGAGCTACAGCTGAGAAGAACTCAGCTTGGACCTGGGTGATAATAAGGAGTGGGTGGTAAAGCAAGGGTGGCTGCAGTGAATGTCCCACGCCTGCTTGTTTCCACAAGTCAGTGATGTCAGACAGCTCTGGTGTGGGTGGGATAACCCTGCCTTTGCTCTGGGTTGAGGACTACCACAGTACTCCACCCTTACAAGATCCCTCTTTATCCCTTGTCCTTGTAGCAAGATAACTATGAAAGCCTTGGATTGGGAGAACCAGTATCCCACCAAGTTTTCCTTTTCTCTGCCCAGCGAAGGGACAAATAAGAAATCTAGTTTTGGGCTATCATCTGAACAAAGTGATACTGCTAAGCTAACACACAGAGTTTTCTAAGAAATAAAATTTCTTCGATTGTATCTTTCCAAAGAATTCCTTACTAAGGAATGAGAAAGGGATGAGAAGATGTCATTGATGCCCCCTTTGTAGGTGTCACTGCTAAGATTTCTGGCATAGATAACGCCCGCACCTTAAAAATAGTTTCAAAATGTTACAGTGCTCCTTTCATACTAAATTGACCAAATTCAAGAAGCAAGGAGTATTTGGGCAGCCACACAAAATGTTTTAGGAAAGTAACTTGTATTTGTTGTTGATGTGTTTAGAAACACAGAGTAAGAGCTGAGAGAGGCTTCTCTGTCTTAAACGGGAACATGTGAACCTGTCTTTGTCAGACACACATCTTCTCTCCAGTTCTTTTGCTCTTACTTAGATGATCTTTTGAAAAAGCAAACTGGTTCTTCTGGCACTGAATTGATCTTTCTCACCTTTTAGTTCCTCTGGTACACTGACCACATGCTCGTCCCATGCCACCACCTGCCTTGTGAGCGCACGTTCACTACATGGGTATCCAGTACTTGATGGAGGGTGGTGGAGAGCTGTCCTAGTAATGCTCAGCAGGGAAAACTAAGCTGAATTTTAGCACCCCAGGGACAAGGACAAAATGATGGAAAAGCACTCGTCTTGCATGAAGATAACAAAATGCTGCTGGCTGTGGGGTAGGCGGGTTGAAGGGGAGCAGAGCCTGTGCCCCCTCCTCTGTTGCTGCCCCTTCTCCTTGCCTGCACCACCTCCTGGCCCCTTCAGCTGCGAGAGTGACTGTCACCTCCATCCGTCTGCTGCCCCGGATGTCTGCGTGGCTGACAGCAGAGCCCAAAAGCTGACCCCATCCGCAGCCTGCGCACTGAAGGGGAGCTGGGGGAGGCAGATATCACCTCTCAGTCACAACGTGCCCAGGCTGCTCCGGGGGCAGCACAGCAAAGCGCTGGCCCTGATCTTCTTGCATTGCCATCACCTACCCTGAAATTAGTAACAGCACGTCCAAGGTTAGTGGCAAATTCAGATACCCAGGCTGCACAGGGGGAGGGTGAATAAAGGACAGTGGTTGTGTACAGTATAAGCGGTCGCCTTAGACAATGCGTGACCTCTGAATTAAAAGACCAGGATTAGCAAAGAGCTTTTTTGCATTATTGGGCCCATTTACAAAAAGCTTTAGCCCTAATTGTATGGTACCACAGAGCTTTAACTTGAGCACATATTGGTTTTGTAACCTGATCCCCACATAAATCATAGTTTGTGAGAGCGGAACAATTAGTGCCTTAATCTACTGGAACTACACAGTATCTTTAAATCTGAATTTTCCTGATCATTATGGGTATTACAAGAGTCAATTAATTTATATTTCACACAAAATGTAATTAAATCCCATGATAACCTGACTGTGAAATGAAGAGGGGGGAGCGAGGAGAAGGGTGGGAAAAGCCTTTCCTTATGGAGCTGCCATCAGACACCACGGCATGCTATTGACAGAGGCAAATTGCCTCCTCTTCAGTGCAGAAGTTTCGGGTGAGGGGTGTTGTTTCCCCATTTCGTACTAAGCAGCCATGTGGGCACAAGATGTGTTTGCTGCCACGTACTTCCAGCCCAGCCTGCAAGAAAAGTGATCCATGGTTGCTAACCCATTTAAGTGCTCAGGAAAGGGGAAGGCCTTGATGTTCCAAAGAGCCCGATGCCTGTAGTTGGTCACCTAAGGGAATCCACTTATGACTCTATTACCCAGTAAATTAGCAGAGTGGTTCAGTCAGGTATATTTATCATGAAGAGAACTGAAGATAATTAATACACTGCATTGAATGCAAATTGCACCCACAGCACTTATCTCATTTTCAATTAGCACAAATGTTACAGCACTGCAGGCTTGTTATGGTTTTACCATGGGCTGGGTAATTAATTTCTGTGAGCTACATATCAGACACCTGATAATGCCGTTTATTAATAAATGTCACCCCAG
This sequence comes from Melanocharis versteri, assembly GCA_013397845.1. NCBI lineage: Eukaryota > Metazoa > Chordata > Aves > Passeriformes > Melanocharitidae > Melanocharis > Melanocharis versteri. Next base: position 626,130 of record VZTG01002166.1, on the reverse strand, counting down.
GTATCTGTTAGAAGAGGTAAATAAATTAAATGTTCAGTTGTCTGCCCTGTGCAAATCTATTCTTACACCTCATTGCATCTTTTCACTTGTTTGTTTATCAAGGAGAATGACTGCTGAGATTACAATGGCAAACAAAGGAATATGAGGAACAATAATCTGCACCCCAAAGCGGTGTTTCTCTCACCGCTGCTGATGGCAGGAGCCATGCCACTGTCCCCCTCCTGCCTGGGGACACAGCTGTGGGTCACTGAGGTGGCCTCCCTTCAGGGCTGCCCAGGACCCATGAGAGCAGAAAAACTGAAGTGCCCAGCAAATCCTCACTTTCAAGGAATTTGCCAATCGTTTATTGGTGTATATTTCTGTCTGTGACTCTGTCGCTCAGAAGTTTTGAGTGCCCCTCGAGCCAACACCCACACAGCTGCCTGTGGCAATTGAGCTCATCAGCTCCTGAGCAGGTTCAGGTGTGTGTTTTCCCCTTTCCTCACAAAACTGCCAAAAAGGATGGTGGGCTTGGGTGAACCTGCTGACTTGTCCCCAGCCCAGCAGGACCATGACCCCTGGTAGAGGTGAGGGTCCCTCCAGCTGCCTCAGGGCTGGGGGCAGCAGGGCATGGACTATGGCATGGATTTTTGGAAATCTCTCCTCAGGAAAAAGATAATATTATAAGGAGAATGAAACAGCCGTGTGCTCTTTGATCTGTTCCAGGTTTTGGGAGAAGAGTGGAGCAGGAGATGGCAGGATTCTGACAGCACAACGGTGGATAAAGCTGGGTAAGGCCCTTACGCAGGGATATGGGAAGGTCAGGAAGTGCCATCTCCCCCAGACCCTGAGCTTTCTTCTGCTGAGTAGGTAGATTATATCTGGCAAACTTTCTGGCCAGCTCCTGTTTTCCAAAGTTTCAAAACGGGTCTCGTCACCTTTGAGAGGAAAGGTCCTTTGGTCTTTTTTTTCCACCCTCTCATTTGGTTTTGAAATTTCAGCAAGCCACACTAACAAAAATAGTTGAAAATGCTCCAGCTAACATGAACTTTGGTGATCCTTCTCCCCAAGGAAGACCACAAGCAGGTAGCTGCAGTCACTTTAAGCAAGCTTTGCATAATCTGTCTTTGATCGTGTTAGCCTGATTAAATTAACACAACCTCCATTGTGTGAGTGCAATTTAGTTGATAGAAAGATGCTTTATGGTAGTGAATTCTTACTTACCCCACAGGTAGGTTTGTACTGTGTAAATACTCCATTCTGGTGAACATTAGGAGTTGTATGAGTTTAAATACACTGGCAAAATTGATATGACTAACTGACCATTACATTGGTAGAAATCTGAGTACGTAACAAGTGTCAGTCTTTCTTGAAGGCAAAGAGTATTTACAGCAAAAAAAAGTAGGTGCAATACAACAGTCAGTTTCCCAGATATAAACATATTTAGGGAGAACCGCATTATGAGTGACTTGTAAGTTAGCTGTGGGGAAGAAGCCTGTGGGGAAGAACAAGAGACTGTTGCCACAATGATTTAATCAGTGTGAATTTCAGTGAAGAGTGCTTTTAAGCAAAGTGCTTTCATCCCTTATGCAGGTCTTCATTATATTTACAAGTTTTTGTACTGTAAATAATTTCCATGCGCTTTGTGGTAGCGTGACTGCCATCTTACCATCGTCTGCTGTGATTTTTTCAGATTTCAGGACTCAGAGATAGCTCGGTATTTGAAGATGGGATTTACAGTAATGCTTTAGAAATACTGCAGCACTTGAAAAATCAATTTTAAAAAGCCTTATTTGGATTAAAGTTCATACTTCAGAGAAGAGCACATGGTTTTAAAGGCCAAATGACCTGCCAACATCCTTTAAAACCATGTTTAATATGCTGAGAAGAATGTATAAACTCTCAGTTAAAAAAATTATATTACCCATCCTAAGGAGCTGGCGAGGTATGGAATTAATGCAAACTCCTTATTTGAACTGGAACAATATTTACAATAAAAACAGAGGTGGTGAATGCACTGTGAGTGGGACAGGTCTGGTTTCTTTCCAGTCAGATCCAGGCTAACTCGCAGGCATGACAGACCCGACAGGGACTCCTGACTCCAGTGTGTGCCCTACACACTGGTTCCCCCCGGGGGGCCACCTTTCCCTGTGAGGGACAGCACAGCTGGTGCCAGGGTCATGCCAAGCCAGCTGTACCATGCCCACCAAGCTTTGGCTTGGCTGGTGGGACTGATGCTACCTGCAAAGAGAGAGTCTCTCGTAGGGAGCAGGCATTGTGGAAAAGGTTTTTCTGGTGGAATCACGCAGCACAACAAGGAGACTTTTACAGGGAGGGAGGCCTAGGAGAGGGTTGCTGGTGGCTGAGGTCAGTTGTACTGGTGGGGAATGAGCTCATGTGGGTGCAGCCAGCTCCCTGAACCATACAGTGAGACTTGTACCTGTTCATCAGTCGCTCATTGATTCCCTCTCCCACCTTCCTGCCAAGGGAAAAATGGATGTAACGGAGCATCTTGTTTCTGTGTTTCTGATGTTATTATTTATGTGAGTCAAATATGCCATATGATAGAGGGGAAGTTTGGTGAAGGTTTGCATTTCCTGAAGGTGTTCAATCTACAAGCTGAGGCTCTGGACAGATGTGTGTGATTCTTTCTGCAGAGAGCTCATAGGGCTAGTGGAGTGAATCTGTCAAATGTTTGCTTTGCTGCAGCTTCGTACAGTGTTAGATGTGATGAGGATGATAAAAATGAAGACCATGAACTCAATTAGGAATTCCACAGGAAGCTGGTGCCAGGCCCAATGCCAGGTTTGATATGCCTTTATCACTGAAGAGATGCATTACAGCAGTAAATGAAGTTTTCTAAGCGTGAATGCTGTGTGTTTGCATATTTCAAATGACTATAGTCCAGCTGAGAAGTGACATAGCCATGAATAACGGCGACAAGGTCATCACCTGCCAGGGTGGCACAGAGCCTCCTAACCAATGACAAAGAAGTGTTTCTTGCAGAGGTTGCCATGGGGAAACTTACCATCAGTAGCAAATCCAAGAGTACACCTAAATTATGAAACCAACACACCACTTGTGGAAATACACCATCCAGCCAGGCATAGTGTACTCAAGTGACAAGCTCTTAGAGATACTTTCCTGTCTCCCATCTGTCTTCCCTCTGTTTTACTTGGATTTAACCAGCTGCTTTTCTTTCACTGCCATGTTGGTGGTAGCAGTGTGTGTATATACAGAGAAATTTCGGTACAGCTGTATTTCACCTGCCCATTTCCGGCAATTCAGTCCAGGCCATATCACTCAGCAGCTTTGTGTAGAAACAGGGAGGCACAACAAAGAATACAGATCAGGAGTCCACAGGAGAGAGGAGTGTAGTTCTGGAGATAACACTTCTTCACAAGTCAGGAGGTGTGTACCAGCAGGAATGATTCAAAATAATTTTAGTACATTACCCTGGACTTCTGCCACCCATCAGGCGAGACAGCAATATCTCATGGTTAATGCTGAAATCAAGGAGGATGAGGATGGATGCCTGCCCTCTCTCCACTGACAGGAGGGTGTCATCCATCAATGCCACTTGAACAGCTCCAGTTCCACGTCCTGGCTTCAATCCAGACTGTGACAGATCTAAAAGATTCACCTTTAGCAGGCTTAGTTCAAGCTGCCCTTTGGCATAGGAACTTTCCTGGTAATTGGGAACCCTCTTGGATATTGGTCAGGAAGAACTCATGTCCACAGGGTAGATTTTCTCAAGGCTAGGTGGAGGTCAATTCCCAACATGTAATTCCCCAGTTGGTGTTCCCCATCTTCCCTCTTCCAAGACTTTGACCTTCTGGGTTGGGCTCTGGAACAGTCTTGGGCAGATGGCAGCATGAGAAAGCCAGACAACATTGCTGGGTTAAATCCACAGCAACAATGAGTTCTGAGGTGCAGTCACTGCAGCCAAAAGCCCTGTCCCATCAACATACTGGTAAATACTTTTTCCTCTGGTCAAAGGGGCGAGAGCACTTTCTAGGATTTTAAAATGAAGGTAACTTTGGCCATATGTAAAAGAATGCCCACTTGTCCACTGCACTTTGCCCCAGGTTGAAGCATACTGAGCTGTTCCAGCTCTTCTTGGTTGCTGCGGAGGCTGGGTGAGCCCAGAGCTGTTGTGCCTCTGCGTAGATCGTGTGTGCTGAAGTGCCTCAGGAAGAGAATTACGGAAAGGAGAAAGTCTATTAGCTGTCTCATTTGAGCTCCCTGTGATTATCTGTGTCTATGTGTAAGATTTCTTTTGGCTCCTTGGTTCCTCCTGGCTGTCGGTACTGTAATGGAAGTCCGTGGGGGTGTTTACTGTGTACCATCATGTTAGGACCAAATGCACTTGGCACTGAACAAAAATAAACACGAACAGCCTGAATATGCAACAACTTTTTCCTTCCTACCTTATGGATCAATGTCAAAACCTTTAAGTCTTTATGTCTGAGTAGTTTTTCTGCAGCTACGTGTTAATTATGTGTTTGTATTCTTACAAATGCGGATTTACATTTACCTGTGTTTCAAGATGATTAGTGGGTACCAAGCAACTGATTACACTTGCAGCCAATCCTGTGCCATTAACAGTGAAAAACGGCAGGCACTGTTGTTTCAAATCTCATTTGGTTTGGCAAGGGTATGATGGTAAAAAATAACAGCTAAATCAATTGCTTGAATATACAGGGTTTTTCACCTTCAGGCATCTTTATCAGCACAGCTTTGATTAATATCTGCACACTGACTGGCATTTTCCTATTGCCATTAGAGAAAATTTAATAGGTTGTTCACTATTTTTCTCCAAGAGGTGGATTTTGGAAAATTAGAAAAAAAAAATTACCTAATGTTTATGTTTAGAGGAAGTCAGTCAATGTTGGTGATCCTCGTATCTGACCCAGAATCCGAAGAATTATTTGAAAAGATCTGTGAGCTATTTAGTCTTCTAAATTACAATACTATGCTTATTTTTATTTAACAAACAAAAATTTCAGCAAAGTGTTGTTTGCCCCATTACAAATAGGTCAGAGCTCACAATAAGCACACATGTAATGAAGGTAAACTAATATTAGCTGGCAGAGGGTCAAATGTTTAATCTGAAACTGAGTTCTTGGTTAAAACATGCAGTTTTCAGTCAAACAAAGAGAGTAATGAATTTTTGCTGCTTGTAGGGAATTGTTTCAATTTGGGAAAAAAGTGAAAAAAATGCCCAAAAAACCTGTTTCATTTCAGCATTTCTAAACAATCCAACATGTTCTATAATGAAATACTTTGATTTCACAACTACAAATGTTACTTCATTTTCAAAATTACTTCCAGTTTATTTAAAAAAAAAAATTAAAAGGATGAAATATAAATTAAACTATTCTTTTTGAGTGAATAAAATTTTTTGCTGGAATGGTATAATTTGCCAAAGTTTTTTTTTTTTTTGCTAATGCTTTTATTTTAAAACAAAGGAAAACTTCTGGAAACTTATTTTGGGTTAAAGCAACTAATGATTGCATATTATCTTTTGATTTGGCTTCTGTTTGATTCAGGTGCTTATAACCCCTTGAACAAAGCTCGAAGGAAGAAATGTCAATTTCAAGTTTCCCAGTTCCCAGAAACAGATAAAATGTTCTGATTATTGGAACCAGGTAGGAGAGTCAATGGAATGGTAGGGACTTCACTTTCTCTGGGGTCAGGAACTTTGGAGTTTAAGCCGGCTACCATGAAAGTCAATGGAAAAATGTGTGTGCAGGATCTGTCCTGTTGTAACTGATCCTGGGAATCAGAAAGTCTGCAGACCGAGGTACTTCCCTGGGCTTGTTGCTAATGAATCTGTGGAATAAGAAAATTACCTTGACCAGTATGCACTGGTGTGCACTTCTTTCCTATTGTCAACGCTTTTAAGATCCTTTCAATCCTGCTCAGTGCTGTAGATATCACACTTCACCAGCTAAGGAGTTTTTTTGGTAATCTTTGCTCTAACAAGGAAGCAAAGGTTGTTGTGAGTGAAGACAAGGGTGGGGGCGGGGAGGTTTTCAATCAGCAAGTGATCTGAGAATAAAGAAAGGTTACCTGTTTGTTTGTCAACAGGATGAAGTAAATAAGAGTTAAAAAAATCGGAGACACCAGTCAAAGGCAATCAAATATGTATTTAATTAAAGCAAACATAAAAATTAAAGTTACATGTTGAATCAATAAACAGCACTTTTTTCTACATGCATTTTGAACAAGACAGATCAGAATCTTGCATGATGAAGACATAATGTGTCATAATAATTAGGAACACAGACAAAAGAACAGCTAATCAACATGCAAATTTATGCAGTTCTGGCGATTCAGATGAGGCAGATTTCTACCTCTTTTTTTGCTTGATTCATCTTCATTGCTAATCATCTGAAGGCTGCCAAATGTTCACTGACACTAATGTATTATAGGTCAAGAGAGGCAGGTCTTCACCTATTACCCCCACAAACAATATGCTTTCCTTCCCTGTTTCCTCTTCAGGATTTTCAGCAATTACTGCCAGATGCAATCAGACTCCTTGAATAGGAGCAACTGGGGCTTGTTTGTGGCTTGGATTCATTAGAATCAGGAGGATGAAGAAAGGAATAAATTACTTAATTGCACAAAAAAGTTGCAGCCAAAGTGATGGTGAGAGAAGCTGATTGTGTAGTTGCGTATTAGGCCACTCTTGGAATGGAGGATCTTAGAATAGCTGGTAGTTTGGCCTTCCTGATTCAGACAGATTTGGGTGTCCTCCAAAACAGATGGCTCCACACACCATCTATTCTTCTCTTTGTCAGGTTTTACCATTTATTTGATCTTGTTCATCTATGATGCTAGTTGTATTAGATGTAACACAAATATGCATTCAGATCATATCCATTTAGTCTTGCATCCCAACTTTTATTCTTTTAGCCTTGTTTGATGAGATGATCAAGTTGAACAAAGCCCTTGTTGTCCTGCTCCCGCACAACATCCATACATAAAACACCAAAACCCGTGACTAAAGCCTTGCACAGACAAATAATCCTCCTGTGTCACAGGTTTTAAAGGTTTATTTCTCCCTGTTTTACCAAGCAACCCCCAGCTCTGACAAATGATAACCAGACACAACAAATAGTTAATTTTTATTTGATCCCATGGAAGCAAACATTTGCATATGCCCAAGCAAAACTGCCCCCCTCCCATCCTTATGCTGAGACCCCTGTTCAGATATTCTCTTCAGGTTCCAGGCCATGTGTTATGCTTGTGGGTGGTCTTAAGATCTTAAAGAAAAGCTTTGCTCTGTGAAGTCATGCAGCACTGTATGTAATTAAGAGGCTTTTTTCCTTTTTTTTTTTTTTTTTCCCTAACCCCCTCTATGTTTCCTGATTTCATTGTTGTTGCAAGTGATCAACACTTCGTGGAAGAGTTGCCTTTCAGGTAATGGTTAACATTAACTCTGTAAAAATGAGATGTGTGGTTAGGGATTCAGTTCCTGGTGTCCTGCTGAGCACGGTGCTGCGCCGCAGTGCTGCTCACTCGCAGGGGCTGGAGTGGGGTCACGCGTCCTTCTGATGGCTGGGTCTGGAGTGTGTGCTGCTCTCTGTCTATTTATAGGGCAGCCTTGGCAGCTGCTATAGGTCTTTCATCTGGGGCAGTTGGGGTATCCCTTGTTTGCCCGATTATTGTGGGGATCTGTGGTCACAGAGGGGCAGGTCTTTATGTAATACGACGTGGTCCTGGATTACAATGAACTTTCAGGGTCTGTAGTCATTTATCTTTTGGCCCAACATCTGCTGCAACCTGACAGATGCCCAGGAATGATACTTTACTCTGCAATTATGTTGTGTCTTGAGTGCACAACACAGGATTTTTGGGTACCTTTGAAGCCAAAATTGGAGATTGTTAGCGTCTTTGCCATTTTTTTAAGTAAAATGTAAAAACACCCATGGCAATGACAGTGCAGTTGCAATGCTGGAGGGAGAGCTCAAGCTCACAATTTCCGAGGAGATAAACTGGAGACACACCTCTAGCCAAGGCTGGCATCTAACAACTGTTTGCGTTGCCCTTGGGGGGCAGCTATCCCAAGAAACCTATCTCCTGTAGTCTTTTTAGAGGCCATGTATTGACACAGGTTCATGGAGATGGTGTGCCCTTCAGATGGCAACTTTTGGGACTGAAGCTGATGGAATTTTTAGGCCAGAACCCCGGCTGCACAGCTGCCAGTGTCCATCTTGTCCTCCTTGCCCTCCCCTCATCCCCTCCATAGTGCCCATGGCCCACCGTGGCTTTGGTCCCAAGGTTTCCCCAGTCCTCCCCTGTGCCAGAGGGGAAGGAGAATCATGCCCCTGGGGAGAAGTGGGGCCCAACTGATGGCTCCCCTTTCCCTGGGCAGGGCAAATCCTGCACCAGGATCATTTCCCCTTCCTGTCAATGAAGACAGAGGGCTAGTTATGCTGGTAAAGCAAAAGTAATGCCCTGCTCCATGCACTGCTTTCATTCCCATGAGAAAGCATGGGTTTTATTTGGGGTGTTTCATAGGGCACCAGTGAATGAATTTTATTGCAAGTCTTGGAGGCTTAATTTTAGTGCTGTGTCACTAGGGGGAGATTTTTGAAGGCACAAATGCATTTAAGTGCTTACTCTCTCTTGAAAGTCAACAGGAGTTACACATCTAAATGGCCTTTGTGTGTGAGGGAAATACTGTGAAATGAGTAGAGCCCTCATATCTGTTGCTAGTGATAAAGAAAGCCAGTGGGTGAGGCTACACTGAACTGTTTTTTTGTGGGTTTTTTTTTGCTTTTTTTTTTTGTTTGTTTTGTTTTTTAAATTGCCTTCACATCCTTCATTTCTCACAGGCTGGGAATTGGTTTGTTACAAAGCATTGAGATACCTCATCTCCTCAATCGAAATCCTCCTAGATAGTTTTGTGATAAGAAGACTGAGAAAATCCACACAAGGAACTTGTCTTTGTACAGATGATACCTGGCTGCTTTTCTGTCTAAAGTTATAGAGATTCAAGAGCTGATGATGTCTTACAAAGGCTCCCTCTATCCGAGGGTCCCCTCAGAAAGGCGGGGGGAGATTTGCTTTGACAGGCTTTAAAGTCTGTGTAATCTCTTGCAGAATGGTCTTTGCTTTCACAGCTCCTCATGTTGCACCATGTCCTGATTTCTACACTTGCATTTGTCAATGAAACATCGCCTGAGCTTGGGTAACCAGTGCTCAGTCTGACTGAGGGCTGCTCGCTTTGGGTATTTCTTCTTATTCTGTTGTGAAACCATCCCAATGCACAGAATATTATTGATAGCATCTGAGTGAGTGACTAAACTGTTCTGAATGGAAACACAAGGGAAGATGAAGGATGCAAATGAATACTCTTGTGTGCCCGGAAGGACAGAAGCACTGGCAAAGCTTTGGGCAAATAAAAGGCTATTATTTGTGCCAACACTGGTGAAAAGAGTATGGGCACAGTCGGAAGCAAAAGGCCTCTGCAATGTGCATGTTGTAAATGGAGCTTTAACTGGGTCTAAACACCTATGCTGGGCACCTGTGGCCATCTGCATTTGCTGTTAGCAGTATTCTTTAAAGGCTGCTGTTTCCTATCAGAGTAAGGCACAGGCTTAGAAAATGGACCTTTCTGTGTGGAACAAGGATGTCTATGGGCAGACAACCATCGTTCGTATGTGTGTAAAATGGAGGTTAAAAAGGTTGCTGTCCTGTTGTGTCAGGAGCGGCAGACGTCACCTGGCTGGTCTCTGAAGGCTCTTGAGGAACTTCTGCCGATTGGTGAACTCATTCGTTCTGACAGTCTATTACCTCCTTTGTTTTGACATATTTTCACTCTCCTCTTAATGTTTCCTGTTTTCATGAATCTTGCCCTTCTGCTGCATTTTCCTGTGTGTGTTTTTTTTCTCCCAGATGTTGTATGGCTGGCTATTTCAGTAACTCTTTGCGTACTACAGAACTGAAAAAAAAAAAGGCAAGTGGAAAAACCCCACATTGGAATGATAGTGTATTTTCCATGCGCGTGTCACACACTGGCTGAAACATATTCAACTGATACGTTAAACATCTATCTAAAATACTGCAATACAAAGGGCTTAATTATTGTATCCATTCAGGGTATGAGTTGGCATCTGCTATTTTGAAAAGCAAGAGGCTCTTTTAAAATAGCAACGATTTGCTAGCAATGATGCATTTAATATTTGTTCAGTGCTTGAACCTGTTTAGGCACAGGTTTGTTTGATATAGGTAGTTTAGGACTATGGACTTCTATGGAAAAACATTATGTACTTATTAAGTGGCCAAAATACACAGGCGTAGGGCAGGATATTTGAAGATGCACACAGCAGCTCTTATTCAAACTTCTGAAAGTCAGGGTATCTATTAAGGTGACTAACTATGTATTTCTACACTTGAAAATATCAGCCTGCCTTGTAAAGCTCAGCCCTGCCAAATCTTTGCTTACCAAATTAATTCTATCTATACCCAAGCAGACTTATCAGGGTCAGGTTCTCTTCCTGTATGGCATAGTTCATATGTGGTATATCCTTGTGCTAGTGACTGCACCTGGAGCTGAAATGGGATGAGCTGCTTAGTTTTACATACCTGTAATGCTTGTATTTGACAGCTCGTTGCTGAAAACTTTGCAAAGGTAAATACATAAAGCCTGGGTCCTAAGCTCCAGAGGTTTTGCCAATTTATCTCTGAGATTTAGTCGCCATGAGTATGTGTCAAGTTGAATTTCACATTGGAAAGGGATAACTAATGTAAAAACCAGGTTATTTGGAACTGACAGCAACTATCTTTGTCATAGTTCTGTCAGCCTTCCCCTCAGTTCTGCAAGTGAACATTTTCTGAGTAAATGTCCTTGAAGCATGTTTCTTCCCCACTTCACTCACTTTACGGGTGGATGTCACTTGCTGAAGCACTTGTAGAGTCTACAAGTACACTTGGAAAGATTTTCTCCAAATCCCAGCTGGCGGAGTAACACTTTAAGCAGTACATACATGCTTGGAAAATGTCTGTGGTGAATACCCTATTGTTCTTCAAAAGACTCAGGGTGTGAAAAATGTGCTACCTTTGAACAAGCTGAATAAGGCTGAGTCCACTGCTACTGGAGGGCATTGTAAGGCTTGTCATGTCTTTATTGCCAACTAGATTCTCTGCATGCAATGTATCCAAAGTTTGACCCATGGCTCTGCTACTTCCCAGTGCATCTACTCCTGGTTAGGGAAACTGTGTCTGGCCTAACCTCTCTGCCACGTCAGTAGCTTGGTAATGTCCTCAACTGAATATGGGCATAAATGACTCCTGAGAAAAACCCTGACACAAGACAAGGTCCCAGAATTTCTTTTTAATCTTGCTCTTCTCTGGTCACTACCTGAGCTGCCCAGGATGCTGAGGATCAGAGGAATTCAATCTATAAATGCAATTAAATTCTTCACAGCAGAAACTTACCCTTCACATGTGTTGTTGGTCGATGGTGGCATTCAGTCCTTTGCCCATGGGGCTGGGAGCTGAATGCTAGAGAAGAGCCCCCAAGGTGTGAGACACTGGTAACTTGTGACATGAAAGGCACTTCAGAGCGGCTTGCAGTGTGCCAAGCACAGAGGTGGAGCACTTGGCAAAAAGGATTTCAAAGCTCTTGATTTAATGGTTTTGGAGGATAATGACAGTCTCCCAAAATCCCTTGTTACTCTTTTGTATTTTGAAAATGCCACCTGACACTGTCAAGAGATTGGAGTGCTATAAAGCAGTCACCTGATTCCTTTGCTAGATGGTCTTGTTGGATGAGTTAGGAAGTCCAGGAGTTTGGACCCTTGATGGCAGCAAAGTCTTCTTCTCTTTAAATGTATGTATAACATGTTTTCTATGCCCTCTTAAAAAACAATGGTACCTGGGATTTCTTTCAGATCCAGATGGAAAGCTTTTGTTAAAGAGAGTGGTAATGAGGCTTAGTAAGATTTGTTTTTTGTTAAGAAAAGATCATCTGGTGCTTGCTTTTGGAGCTGGTTGCTCATGAAGGTTTCTAATTCAGGGTCTTAATTTTTGTAAAGAGTGAATTACAAGAAGCCAGAAGAATGATGCGAAGAGCATTTAATAATGCACATTCACAAAGAAGTGGTGTAACTACATTAATTAGGCAAGTCTTGCGTAAAGATGCAATGTAATTATATATTTGAGACAGTTAATTAGGGAGCTACTTGGAAATTTCAGTGAATATTAAGGTAATTATACATAAATACTATAACCATTAAGACTGCACCCATAATGAAAGCAATAACTAATTACATAAATAACAGCATACTTATGTTTTTACATTACCAATACCTAACAATACTTCCTCTCTTTCCCTGCTCTCTTTGCCATGCAAATGACAAAACTTCAATTTTTGATTCAGATATTCTTGCAAATTGTTGAGGAAACAATGAACTTTCCTCTTGTCCTCTTCCTCTAGTGAAGACTGGACACCAGGAGTTATGCACACCTAGCAGGAAGACAGTCAAGCATACTGCACAGGTCTGCAGGTTACATGCTGAGTTTTTGGTGGCTGCTCTTTGATTTCATACAAGCCCAGGTCTGAGAAGTTTAATAAAGAAATTGTATAGCTGTAAGAATAATGTTTTAGACTGTTTAGGCAGCTTTGAGTGAATCAGTACTTGAGGGTTAGGTGAATGGCTGTCATAGAAACGGTGCCTTGCATTTCACAGCGTTGGGCCTGTAGGCAAATGCCAGATATTTACTAAAACATTTCCTACCATTTAGTTCTGTCAGGGTTCGGGGCATCTGTCTGCTGTCACCTTCATGTTCACCTAAATCTACTGGCTTCCAATGACAAGTGTGTCAATTTACTATGCTGTGCACATTGCTATTGTTTTTCCAAGCTACCTCAACAAGACTGTAACTCAGGCTCTTTAAACCCTTAAGAACTACTATGCTGAGAGCTTTGTATGAGGGGCAGCCTTATTGACTCAGCTGAAAATCAGAATTGTTGCTTCTTAACATACTTACTGAGTCAATGATTGTTTCTAGCAAGTCTCATCTGAGGATCTAAAAGAGTCTCAGAATTAGTCTGTGATTATGTGTACTATCATGATGGAGACTTTACAGGTGGGGAAACTGAGGCACAAAGAGCTCAAATGACTTACCCAATGTCACGAAGAACATCCAAAGTCCCATTATAAGTCTCTCTGCTCTGTTTTAGTCAAGGTCATCCTCTCTCCTGACAGAAGGATGTGGTTGGTACATGGTTTAGGGTCTAGTGATGGGACTCTTTGCTCTCTTTGTTAATCTTGTCTGAATAATTAAATTGACCTGGTGAGACAGTGGAGTTCACAAAAGAATGCAGTTTTCAGCCAGTTGTCCATATTATTATGCTTCCATCAACATCATGAGTAGCTGACTGAAAAGGCCCATAGCAGCATGGGCTCCGTGCATGTTTGTAATTTTAAAGTTACTGTCCTGTAGAACACAAGGTCATAACTAGAGAGGGGTTGGCACCTGGGATTTGCTGAGGCAAAGTTAAAGATGATTTAGGACAACACAGTAAGTTTTGCTATACTCTCGCTGCAGACTCCAGGGCAAGTAGCTGTATGCAACTGAGCCATGTTTTCTTAGCTCAACAACAGTGACCAATGATACTTTTTGCCATAAACTTCAAAACATATCAAAGGATGGTGAGACCTTTCAAATTATTTTGCTTCTAGATAAATAGTGTCATAATTTTGAGATGGCACATCCTTTCAATCTCTAGAAATGATCTTATTGTTATGGGTTTACACAGTGGCTCAAGTTCCGAGGCAGATCAATTCTTATACCTTTTTTGCACCGAAGTAATGTCAATAAGTTTCTAAGCTCTTCATTTCTAGAAGAGTGAGATTAGGGGCAGCTGACCTTTTTTTGGCATTATAATACATGGACACTGAACTTTGTGTAGATCTGTTGGAAGAAAGATTAATTAACAAATGCTACAGCAGTAGATGCCTACCAAAGATAAATCATGCTACATTGCTATGATAGATTTCCCTGAGTTTGTGACCAAGAGAAACATAGTGGTTCTAGTTCATCAAGATTTCTGTAAAATGTTTAATACAGCAGTATGTGAAAGAAAACAATTTGGGCTGGAGAAGATACGGCACAATAAATGTAAAGAAATGGCTAAGGAAAAATTGCTGAAAACTGAGCTAAAAGAACTGCCGATGGACAAGAACAGTAACTGGCAAAGTTTATTAATGATCAGTCTTTTGACTTATCTGAACATTTTTATTTGTAGCCACAGCAGAAAATTTGTGCAAATACAAAGTCTATAAAGAGACAGAAAACTGAGAGGACTTGACAGTTCAGAGAAGGACTGACCCTGACAACAGGAGAAGTGGAAAACGGATGAAATGAAGTACTAATAAACCACAAGGTCATGCAGATGTTTTTTTGCTCTGAGCAGGAGGCTCATCAGCTGGAAGTAAGAGAGAAGTGTTTTGCTGAATCTCACAATGATTGACAAATGCTGAGGCTCTACAACAGCAGGGAAGGGAAGTATTCCCTGAGATGTTCTCCTGGATGTTGCATCAGGGGAAGCGTATCCAGGAAACATGTGGGATTCCTGACTACTTTTGTACAAGGCACTGGGGACATCCAAAAAAAGACAGACTCCAGAAGAAGGGAAATTAAATTGAGATAGGAAATGGGGGATAAAGGACTGTGTCTTTAGTTTAGCAAAACTAAAACTGAGTAGAGGTATATTTCTCCTATAAATATATTATCACGGTAAGTGGTGAGAGAGAACTGGTTAAATTAAGGGTGTATTGAATGCCACAGGAACAATTGATAGGAGCCAACTGAATAAATGTTCTTTGGAAAAGGGATGAAGGTTTTTAATAATGTGAAGTTTTGGATCAGCTTTCCAATAGGAGTCACAGGGGCAAGAAAACTACCTGGTTTCAAGAAAAAACTTGAGAAATTTATCAATGAGATTGTGATGTTGTGATATCAATGAGATATGATATGTCAGACGTAGCAGGGGATGACCTGGGAGGACTCTTCCAGTCCTATTTCCTATGTAAAACTATTCAACAGAGCCCCTGGTCTCCAGAGTATTTTTTTCTGTAAAAAGACTTCAATAGGAAGCCAGGGAAAATGGCCTTTCCTTTGGATTCTTTGTTTGCCCTTATCTATACAGGAGACATAGATCCGATCAAAGTGCCAATGAATCTTGTGGTAGGTTGGATGCAGATCTCTATTATCTGTGTGACAATACCCTTTAGAGGTCCTGCTCATTACTGGGGCCCAGCTACTTTCCATGACCTGACTTTTATGATCCCAGTTCATCTCTTAGCTAAATTCATCTGAAGCTGTTTCCTTGATAGCTCCTTTAATATTTTACAGGTTTCTTACAGTTCTTGTATTCTTGTAATCTTCTGAGGTCCTTCAAAGCAAGCCAAACAATCTTCTACCTTTCACAGTGCCATCAGCTAGCCAAGCCCATGAGTAGATCCCTAATTCTCTGAGATAAGTTCAATAGCCGGTCACCCTCCGCTATCCTAAAAAGATCTGGCAACTCAGTCTAGGTGTAGCAACTGAAAGAACTGTTAATAATGGATGATGACTGACAAAACCCTTAGGTGTGAAAGGAGATTTACCAGGAGCATGGTGTTCATGCATAGTGCTCATTGATTGACAGCCCCAACAGGTTAGAGGTTACCCATGGAATACAGTCTTGATGGCCTAGGATGGAATGTTCCCCCTGACCCTTCTGTAAGCTGGTGATACAAAGCACTGGCTAACATATCATTAACTTGCGACACCACGATGATGGGATTAAGACCCAGAGGGCTTTATCTCTACCTTATTAATGGCAATTAAAAGCTGCGTGACAGTTTTAAAACTTGTTGATGTAAAGAAAGTTAGTGCCTGTCTTATAGTGGCACAGTAAATAATTGTCTGGTTGCTTGGCTTTTTGTAATCTGCCCATGCAGCTGTATATTATCATATTTTGCTGCAAATACTGCTTTTCGATTTATCAACAAAAGAGCAGGTAAGGCTCTATGTAAATAATGATGAAGGACACTTCCAGGTTGGATTTTTTCCCATTTAGATTGCTGAGCATGAAAGAAGCAGAGGGTTTTCAAAACTAATGACAGTATCTGCTAGACCTGTTTTTCAAAGTCTAATTACCGCCAAAAAATGTTAACCCCGATTTTAGTTGCTGCAAACTTCACCTGGCTAATTCATAGGGCAGGTATTAAAATCTCTCTCCACCCTTCTTTATGGAAAGGGATATTTATTCCTTCTTGGGTGTTTACCATTGTTGGAGCTGTACTGATTTCGTGGCAAGGAGTTTCATATCTTTCGGCCTTCTAAATCCACGGAAATATGACTACTTCCAGAGCAATATTGTGAGTGCTGTGAACTAGAAATAGCTCTCTTATGTGCTGCTTCTGCTAAAATCTCAATCTAAATTGGAAAGAAAGGCTCAAACCCAAATATGTGGCCTAACTGGAAAGTCATGTTTCCCTCAAACATTTAGTGACTGTTCTTGTTCTTCTACATATCCTGATTAATTTCTCTAGTTGTGGCATCTCACTTTTCAGACTGTGTTTCTGAACCACCTTCCTCACTTCTGTTTTTCTGTGCAAATGTGCATTAGGCGCTTTTCCATGAGAACTGGCTGTTGTGGTTTTGGGGGGGACCTTGTGTGCTACGAATCTTTCTTGATCCTTTAGGAAGGTTTTTGATGCCAAGAAGTAATCTCAACTCTATGGAGTGACAGAGTAGAGAAAAAAGTCATCAGTGCAGCTCCCAAAGAGACTTCTCCCCACTTGCTCCCCACCAAGCAAGAGGCAAAAACACTAGGTCTGCCTTCCTCTGTATTTTTACTGCATTTTTTCCTCAGGGTTATAAAGGCTGGAGAGCCTTTATGCATTTGGTGTTGCTCTTGGTTGCTTTCGGACGAGAGAAAAGGACTCTCAGCTTTTGCCCCAGCTGTAATTTCAGAGGTGTTGGTGGCTGTGGCAGCCTGCAGTGGCCTGTGTCTGGCTGTGCCACTCCAGCTGTGCCACCACTGGCTGCAGGACTCCTGCTGGGTCCTGCTTTCTCCCAGCTCTCCAGAAGCTGTGGGACTGGGAGACGTCGCCTGTCATTTTAGCCTCTTGCCACTCCAAGGCAGAGATTGCCTTACACTTGTAGTTTATACAGCCCCAAGCACAATGTCAGCATTACACATTAATTAATAATAGTGGCTTATATTGCTAATCACTTAATTATAAATTATGTCTGCTGGTTATGCCTGCCATCACATATTACTTTGTAGTTACATAGATATACACATAGTGTATCTGGGCTTTTGTAAATCAGCTTGTAGTTGTTCAATGATACAAAGGCTATGCCAGCACATAAATCCGATGTAAACTGCTAATCATTTTTAAATGAAGACAAAGCAATCTGAGTTTTAAATCCATAATGCAAGAGAATTACAGTGCATGTGCCTGAAATTTAGGAAGAGAACTTGCTTTGCAGACGTTTCAATTGTAAGCAAAATTCTGACATTATGCGCATTACATGGTATTTTACTGAAATCACACTCAGTGGCAGATTTGCATAAATGAATGTATTGTATTTTTTATAACTGTGAAAGCTTTAATTACCTAAACTCTAATTAGGCTTGCATTTTTTAGAAAACACAAGATATTAGCTTATTTTGTAGTTGGCTCAACTTTAATGTGTTCCCACATTTGTAACTCATACGTAATAAAATTCTATAAAAACACAGGGAAAACACAGAGATGAAGGCATCCCTGGAATTTCTGGAGCTGATTGGTTGTTTCTCCTCTTGGTGCATTTAAGCCTCAATACACTGAAATTTTCTTGAATGCTGCCCTAGGGCCAAAATCACAACTGACGAAAAACTTGTTGTAGACAGATTTGGTAGTGCTGCATCAAGGATGAATCTAAACAAGTATATTTTGATAATTTCTAGGAATAAAGGTGTTGTGTGAAAGGGAGGTATTGATGATATTGTTTTATAGTGGAATTTGGTGTTCTTGGAACTCTTGCAGAGTTCTACAATGTTTTTTTGTGGAGCAAGATGACTATATGGTCTAGGTACTTGGCCTGCTGGGATTGCAACAAAGATCTAGGTGCACAACACAGATTTTAAAATGTTTATCGCAATAGGACTTTCACTTGGCACCCAGTGAGTCACTGTGGTGCCTTTCATAAAGTGGGAAAAATAAACCAGATAAATACAACTACCATTAATTGTTATTCCCCCTTTTGCTTAACCTATGAAAGAAATGCTAATGCATCTTGTGTTAATTCTGCTGAGTTTTCTCCTTTGCTTCCATATGAACATGCCTCTTGTCTCTCTATTGGGTTGTCCAGATTTTGCCCTTTCCTGTGTCACAAAGTTGTAGCAGTTTCCTGTGTGTTTGTCACCACGCGGGTAGGCTGCTGTAATGTGCTCAAACAAAGCTACTTTTGCAGGTGATTGGGAAGCCTGTGCTGGATCGGAGCATCCAGCCCAGCATTCACTGAGGACGTGCTGCTGGGAGCGTGCAGCACCTCTGCTGTCTCTTGCTGCTAAGGCAGGTCTACGTGCTGTTGACATGCTCGTTGTGGTGTGTAGCCTTCCAGATGCTCAGGAGTGCTGCTTTTCTAAGTCAGAGGGAGGTGAGGATGCCTCGCCTCTTGAAGGACTGTGTTGAGAGAAATTGTATAAATCCTCCAGTTTTATCCTAGGTGCTGCTTGCAGTGTTTCTGTCAGGTGGAACCAAACAGCACTGCAGCCCTACCATTGCGAGAACTGGGAAAAAAAAGACTATTAATATCTCACCCATTATTATTAATGAGGGCTTCAGCTATATTTTGTCAGGAGGAATGAAAAAAAGGCAAAGGATCCTCATATGTATTTCTGTATTTTCTCCCCGCTTACTCTTCTTAATCCTTGAACAACTTGCAGCAGAACGATTTGAGGAATTCTACAAATGAACTGTTTAGATGAAAAGTAAGAGATGTAAACACTTTGCATCTACAGGTTACATTTCTTGTCTTCTTCTCTTCTCAAACCTCAAGGCTCCCTTTTTAGGATGCTGACTGTGCCTTTCATTTAAGTAATTATGGTGCTCTGGGAGACATTTTTCTCACTGCAGCACTGGTGGGGATACATCACAGTCTGTGGTATGTTACTGCATTTGTGCTAAGTAACACTAACTAGAGTGATGGAGAGCACATTATTAAAAGTGCCTTTCTGCTTTCCTTGCACATCATAATATTGTCCTAAACATTTTATTTTGAATGCATGCGGATACCTGTGATTGCAAGGTATCACTCAAGCTTCTGTGCCAGGGCAGACCTGTGAGTGGATTCAATGTCAGCCCTGCTTAGAGCAAACAGTCTTCAGAGGGACTCTAAATCCAGAAACCTTGGTGTCCCATTCCCAGCCACGTGCATCATATCTCTGGATATTCTGCAGGCTGTGTGTGTGCAGCCACCACCTGGCTGAAGCTCCTGACGTGCTCCTGTGTAGAACCACGTGTCCACGTTTGAGCTCTGATAATTCCGGCCTTCAGCTGGTGCAGATAAAGCTATTGGGAAAGGTGATTTGGATAGCCTGTAGTGCACAAGTATATCCATATCCTGTTGTTTCATGAGGGCCGTGGTCTTCTAATCTCATCCTAAAAGACTGTGAATGTAGTCTCAGACCCACAAGAGGAGTTGTACCTGATTGTTATGAACCTGGACAGAATTAGTTCTTCTCTTCTGCAAGGGGCAAAGCATCAGCAAACTCAAATAAAGGGCGGTAAGTATCTGTCGATCTTTTAGGTTTTTAGTCCCTCTCAGCAAACGAGTCTTTTTGTGTCATCTCCTCCTGGATTAAGATACTAAACAGCATGGATAAAGATGAGGAAAGAGAATCTGGCCTTATGGTATGTTATTTGACATCGATACTGCATATGTTACTGTTCCCAGACATTTTCAGATGGACAGAAGGAAAGTGGCAGACCTTTTACTTCAGAATACATGAAACATGTATGTTTTGAAGAAGAAGAAGTAATATGGACATTCTGTGTTTAAGTGGAATCTTTTTCTTAAGACCAGAAATTAATGTCAGATGTCACAGTCAGCTTGAAATCTGTATAAACAAGTGAATTACAACTGTGAATTACAAGTGAATTAGGTTCAGTTCCTTGACCTGGTTCTTAGGCCTCCCAGTAACTTTTGGGTATGATGGTTTCCAACTCTTCTTGTCCTTAAGTAGTTTTATTTTCTTTGTTGTGTGAAAAGCACCAAGGAAAACTCAGTTATATAATGAGAAAGCACTGAGTGGACCATGAACTAGTCCATCAAAAAGCAGACACATTAGAGAAGATTGTGTTAGAGAAGATTGTTCCACCCTCATTAGCAAAATTTTGTTTGCAACTGCGTGTACAAGAAAAGTGAAAAAGCTCCAAGAAGAAAACCTTGATCCAGTATTTAAGTGTCAGCCATGGCACTGGGACATTTGGGTTGATATCTTTTATCCCTCCAGAATATTTTCATTTTCTGTACTAGTTCTGGCAAGTCTTTTGGCCCCACTGCACAGATACAACACTGAGTGCCATGGTAGCAAGCGTCACAACATATTTCTTCAGTGGCGCAGTGCCCACAGTGAGATTGGCAACCTCAAGATAGGTGTGCAGGTTTGTTATAAAATCTAGATGGAGTTCGGGAGCTGGCCAGGGAGACACCACTGCAAGATGCTGCTCTCCATGCACAGACTCTTTAACTGGCACTATTTGTCACCCTGTACCCAGGCTTAGCTCAGTGTCTGACTTTTCTCTCAAGAAGCAACAAGGAGACAGCAGTTATTTGTCTGATACTTTACTCGTTTGTACATTCATCCAAAACATCTGAGTTCACTTTCCTTTTCTCCTACCTTGATTCCTTCATTTCTTTTCTTGCAGGATTAGATCCTACACATCAAGCTAGTCTTAGGCAGGATGAGATGAGAAGACACTCTTCATGCCTCTTCTTAAAATAATTCTTGCTGTAAAATTCAGGTTTAATGGGGATAGAAAAAAGATGTAAGGATAGCCTAATTCTGTAGCACAGTAGTTAGCACACCTACTTAGGAAAGGAAGGTTGTGTGGCAAAGACTGGGAAACACATAATAGAAATCCAATGCTGCCATTACTGCTAGGTGTGCCTTCCTCCTGCAGCCCTGGTGTATAGGAAATGGAAACTTCTGTGGAGATGGTTTTGTATGGAAGCCCCTTCCAGCAGATGTTCCAAAGGTACCTATAAGACAAGGCTGATCTTCTGAGGTAGATGGAAGTGTGTGGATTCCTGCTGGGACAAAAGCACTCAGTGATCCCTATGGAGTGACTGAGCCTTTTCAAGACAGCATTTTCTAGCCATGCATCGAAACAAAATTGTGGAAACTGGGCAAAATGTAATGCATTTGATTGATGTGCCAAAAGACTTCTGGGTGTTTTGAGGCTTATATCTTTGCCATGCAGGCGGGTTATAGCTTTCCAAGCAGTGTTGCAGGTCTGGTCCAGAAGCATTGGGTTTTCCACCAGTAAACTGCAGATAGTGTCCTTATCTCCCCAAGGAGTTCAGGTATTGTGTCCCATTATCAGATAAATAGTTAACATTAAAAGGACAAAGAAAAGTTTAACAGTATCCCTTTCAGACTGCAAGCTGCTAGGAAAATATAATTCCAACTTGATGTGGGATATTTTGATGGGGAGAGAGGAAAAAGGCAACATTTCTAAATTGTAGGTAATTTGTGAGGAGATGATTTTGTGATTTTTCCAATCTTGGTTCTGAATGGTCCTGAGAAGCCAATAGGAACTACTGATTCCCAGGCTTTCTGAGACCAGACCCTAGGAGCTGCACCTGAGTCCCCTAAAAATGGAAGATTCTGAGATCAGTGTGAGAAAAAATTTTGGCGGAGTACCCTATGTCACACAGTGGGCTTGTGCCGAAGCCAGGGCCCAGCATCCTTTCTCCAAGTTCTCGTAACAATAAGAACAACCTCCTCAGCAATTGCCTTACAAAAGGTTTGAACATCAGGTTACCCAGAGACATGAGCAGATAGTAGAGCAGTGATGTACAAATGAAAGTCCTACACTTTGACCTCCAACCACATGAAGCCCCATTACAATAAATATCCAACAACACATCCCTTTCCACACCACATGGATGCTGCCTTAGGTACAAAGGTACTAAAATGACTGTTCCATGTAATAAAACATGGTGGGAGAAATTATGAAGTATAAAGTGAGGTTATTGCCTTCACTGCTAATTAAAGTTTACTGTATCTTCTTGCAGCTTTGTTTAATGGGCTCCTACATATCATGGGGTGTTTCTTTAAAGAAATAAAAGAAAGCTCTTTTTAAGGTCACTCACTTGACCTCAATTCATTGTGTTGTGAATGCGGTATTGTAGTAGCACATATTGTGTGGGGTACAACACCATGTGCTGCTCCAAGACTCCTGTGGTAGCTAAGCACAAAGGGCTGCGTTAACGATGATATGTCAGCCTTAGCTTTGAATTTCCTTGCTTGAGTGCTAGTTTTCATTACTGACACATAATACATGGTGTTAACCATTTCAGCACTGAACTGTGCACAGGGACACACCACCGTTTGTGCTTGGAAATGGCCATTTCTAAAGTGCCAATGATCTGAGGTACAATTATTATTTTATTACTTAATGGCACCAATTAGGGCAAGCATTGTCAACTAGCACACAATGATCTCAGCACCACAGTGTGATATAACTATTACAATGAGTGTCATAGCCTGATACTTATGTCATATAGGGAATAAAAAGCTTCAGCCTTTTTTTTTCTGATTTGGCAAAAAAATCTGTATTCTGAGGTTTTCACTTTGTTTCTTTGTGCCTTCATTTCCTCGTCAGATAAATTCTGTAAAGCTCTTTGAATATTGCTAGTACTTTATGTAACGTTTCCTACCACAAAAAAATTCTAAGTAGTAACTCATATGGCTCTGTTCTTTGATGGCTAAATCCTTGCTTATTTTCTGTTTTCTCTGCAATCCTTTTCCCAGTCTGCTAGCTGAGTCTAGATCCGTGTTTACATCATACATCTCAAGCTGCAGCTGCTGTGGACTCTCTTGTTTGGTGGAACTCTGTTACTTTGGTATCTTGGCTCTTTATCTGGCTCGGGTTGCTTCCTCCTCAATACATGTTCCACTCATGAGGCGGGTGATCCAAAGCCCATTGAAGTAAATGGAAAAATTGCTGTTGATTAAATTATTTCACATCTGCACTCCCTGGCTCTACCAGCTTCTTCTATTGTCCACACATCCTGATTCACAAATGTTTTAAATGACAGCTTTAGGAACATGAAAGCCTTTGGGGCAATGGCCTAAAGAGACAGCAGAGGGTAAAATTTGTGAGCATTATAATGCTAGAGATGTAGTGCTTCCATTAGTCAGTGCTGAGCACCAACTGAAAAGCCTGCCTCAGTCAGGCAAGGAAGGCTTGCATTTCACACACGCAGGCACACAGGCAGCCCCCACCTCAGAGTGTAGTTCATCAGCAGGATTATTTCTTTCCAAGTGCGAACTGAGCATCAACTATGCTCGCCCTCCAACCCTGGAATTCACTGGGGCAAAAGCCGGGAACATGTGGAGGGAGGAAGCCAGTTCCTGCACCTGACCTACTCTCAGGATCACAGATTCACAACAACAGGGTTCCCACACCCTTCATTTAGGTGATGCCCCCAGTTACTTTTTTAAAGTGACTCCTTGTAGGGACCCTTTATATGACAGGTGTAATTTATACTGGAATTTCAATGGACTTCTCAAAATGGTTACAATGGCAGCGAGAGGCATCAGTAGACCTCATTTTCAGATGACAGTAGTGGAACGTCAAGTACATTTTCAAAATGAAGGGGCTGTTTACCAACATAATATTTGGAAGCACTCAGGATGCCATGTACAATTATGGCAACATTTGGTAAAGGTCACATGCACTTCAGTGCTCAACAACTGAAATATCATTCCCAAGGTTTTCTCATTTGTTTTTTTTTTCCTCCTTCTCTCCTTTGCCCCTGTGCCCACTGTCTCTTGAGCTGGAGTGTTATCCCAGGCACAAAGATCATGAGGTAATCACATACAGCCAAGCCCAGATGTAGTGATAGAAATTCAGCACTACGAGCTCACCTGTTTTTAGGAAAAGGTTTGAAAACATTTAGAAGCTGTTTAAAAGCATTTACAAATCTTTTGATGTTCGTTGTCTTCTGTTAAGGCATGGATTCAGCTTTACCAATGGAACAGATGCTGGTTTGTATGCCTGAATTACATAACTTTGTACCAAACCTTTCCGTTCATTACTAAAAGAATAGCAACATCATTAGAGTTATAAATATAGTTACCAAGGAAACCAGTTTATCATAATTGGTTATCCTTGTTTCATTCTTCATCCCAGCCTCTTTCTATTCTCTATCCCATGGCACCTGACTGTGTTTTTCCCCCCAGTTAAAAGCTATGATAAACTGCTATCAGACTGGCTAACTTGTTGATCCACAAATTACTAGAGATAGATATACCTTGCCTGCAAAATTTAAATCTAGGTTTTCTTTCTTTTTCCACTTTAGTTTTTGGGGTTTTCAGGGGAATCTGTCAGTTTATTGTGCCCAAGCTATTGAGAAGTGACTTGGATTTCTAGTATTTCCAAATTCATGTGCTGCCACTAAAAACACAATCAAGGAAAGAGGAAGCAATTCTTGGCTAACAGTTGGAATTAGCTCCCCTGAAATGTTTAAAATAATTAAGGAAAAGAAGACGTAATATCCTGTGGCAGAGGAAGGAAAGGACTTGGCTTTCTTTGCAAGGACCTTGAGGCATTTCTTTTCCACAGCAGTTGTCTGGGGTGGTTTTGTTGGGTGTCTTTGGTCCTGATTTCCTACCCATGTAGCAGTGTAAGCCATGTCATTGATGAGGTCAATGATATTATTTGTACAAACTGAGTGAAACACTTTGTTCTACGAGGGCTGATGGGAATGGTCCCTTTCCTTGAATTCTCCTGCATTGTCATTTTATTAAGATAGGTGAAAGCGCTAGCTTTAACTGAATGTCACATCAATTTTATTATGTCTGTAGGCGTCTTTGTTTTTAAAATTCATGACAAGTTCCTTGCAATACATTTTTACTACATTACAGCCACCTGTTCTACCTTGGTGGGTGGCTGTAAATCTGGGACTGTCCTTTCATGTGCGTGTACATGAATGATTGTTTCTTTATGCAGCGTATTAGGAGCTTCCAAAATATATTCATAGCCTGGACCATTCTGGGGGGACATGTGCATGTTTTATGGATTGGCTTTCCTTTTCTGCTACTGTAAAAGGACCACCCAGAGTCCCAAAGAAAAACTTCTTGTCCTTCCCATGGGCCACCATATGCATTTTATCCATTCCTAGCCACAGTCAGTTCACTTGTACTGTATGTAGCCATTAAAACAGTTTGCTCCTGGATCAGCTTCAAATAAATAATTCACATTGGTGGGATTCTTGACATGCCTTTACATTTTATTGTCAATATCTGGCTTACCCAAGGAATGTCCACTATAGGTACTGTGTGTTAGGAAAACATGCAAGCGCTTCCTTAATGTCCCTTTGGTGTTTCTGGGGTTGCATTCAGCAAAAGCCCTCAGCTTCCATGGAGCTGCAGACGGCTTGGGGCAGGACTCCATTTCTTCTCCCTGAAGGGAAGCCCACTTCACACTGTTGCTCTGTGGTGCAATTGGCTTGTGAGTGTGAGGTGTTGAATGTGACCTCAGGATGACCAACCTTCTGTCCCTCTTGTCTGGGTCAGGGTTGGACCAACCATCTCACATCCATGTGCCTGAATTTCCTAATTTTCAAATGGAGATATTGATATTTGATATTTGCTCTCTCCTTTTTTTCCCTCCTGTCAGCTTAATCGCTACTCTTCATAGTGGTGTTACACCTGAAAATTCATGTAAAGCTTTTTGTTTCAATACTGTAGCTTTTTGATACCATTCAAAAGAGGCAGAGGCCTAAAAGATAAGTGTATTTATTTAATGGGATGAATTACAAATAAACTAACTAAATACATTATTAGAACCCTGGGCTGGTTTCAGGTAGAGGCGCACAGGCTTGTTTTGTTCATGGCCAATGGAAGCTCCTGGGGGCAGAGTCTTCTCCCTCTGTATATTTGTTTTTAAGAGCTGTAAAATAATATCATTATGCAGAGGCTGTCCAGTTCCTCGTACAATATTGTAACCCAGATTCGTGGGCCACATAGAAAGCTCGTGATGATAGAAAGCAGCCTCAAGAGTCAATGCTGCAGGCTAGTCTTTTATTAATCTCCTGCAAAATGAGGTCCCACAGCAGCAAATCACCCAGTGCTGACACATTTAGTGCTTGTCTTCCCCAGTTCACATAAGGGGAAGAGCTCTGCATCCCCATTTCTGAGAGAACGAGGTGCAGCATGCGCTGTGTCTAAGGAAGAGGTTGGGTTTGCCAAGAGCACCAGATGAGACATTGATGAAATCCTGGGAGCGCCTGTGTACTTCTGGTGGTGTGGATTGTAAATCACAGTAAGGGATGTCGATGCTTTAATTATGTGTATGTGATGGTCTATGTGTTTGTGCTTGTGGGTTTTTTATAAGTACGGTAAATGGAGAAGAGAATCTGGCCTGGCTCTGAGGCTGCTGCTGCTACTGGCGAGGCAGGAGAACATTTTGGCAAAGCAGTATATTTATTTTTTTTTAAACCTCCCTCCGCAGCCCCTCCTGCTGTACTATATTTTTCTTTTTTTTCAGGGTTTTTTTGTGTTCCTTATCTGAGGTGCTGCTGGGACTGGCCGTGTGCTGCAGCTTAGTGAGCTCTTTCCCATTTATCTGGTGTGGTTCCCAACCTATGATTTAACAGTGGTGTGTGCAACAGAAAGAGAAAAACAATGTTTGATCTGCTAAAACGTACCTTAAGAGCAAACACACACACATTGATGAAGGTATCAGCTGGGTTCTGCCTACAGTTATGTCAAACAAAGTATGCTGGGAAGTGCCAACTTTCCTTTTGTGCTGTGACACCAAGCGCTGCCAAAAGATATTAAAAAGCTTGCGTGAACTAGGTGATGGCAGCTGTAACTATCTAAGTTATTGCCTGGCAGCTGTAATGCTTCTTCAGTGCTGCTGGCTGCTTTTTATATTTGGTTCCCCATTTGTTTGCCCTTATTCTAGCAACCGATACCACCAAAGCAGGCAATCAGTGTGTTACAGCACATGGCCACTTGCTACTGCAAAATAGGCAGCTTAGTAGTGGCAATTGAGAGACTCTCATGCAGCAGCTGATATAAGTCATATTTCTTTTGGAAGAGAACCAACCTAGCTTTTTTTTTTTTTTTTTTTTTTTTTTTTTTTTTTTTTTTTGTGTTATGTGTCAGTGTGAATCCAAGAAACCTTAGATGAGCTGATGGCAAAAGGCAAACACACACACATGCACGTACACACAGACATTCGCATGCATACACACAAAAAAATGCAGCTTTCCGTGTTCTTTCCGTGTTGGCTCTAAATGTGCTAGAACAATATAGCCAGCTCCCAGCCCCTGCCAATCCTACATCTGCTCTCTAAAACCTCCAGCAAATAAGAATTACTGTGGGGTTGTTTAACCAACGCTTACAATATACACACTTTTCATTTTTCCGTCGCTCCTATCTGTACACTGGTGGCAAAGGTTTGAGAGATAATGGAGAATGATACCCACTGGGCACTTGCTTTTTCAGTGCTGTGAGGTGGGCAGTAGCCACCTAGATCTCTCTGCTGGCATGATTTGGGGCAATATAAAATGTTTTTCATTGCTGTGAGTTTTTGGGAAATTGTCTGTACAGTGGGGAGTGGGTTTCTGCTGCTTTTAGGGTGGTTTTTTTTTCCTGAGGGGAAGGCTTTATATTGTGTGTTCTTCTTTTGAGTTTCCTCTTTTCAGTCATCTCTTAAATAATTCCTACCATCTATGGATGCAAGATTTCTGGGAGATATGTTATTTCTTTTATCCTTTCTCATATTAGTTTTGAAAGTCCTGCAACATGATAATATTTTCGCAGTGGGATCAACCTCGGGGCAATTTCTCCAGCATGGAAAATGGACTGAAGTAGTAGTTGCATCTTGCAGTCGATAGGGCAGAAGATCTCAGTGGAGCTTTTAGATTTTTCTTCCTTTTCTGTTAAGGCTCAGCTGTTACAGAGACCTGAGACAATTGCATGTTGTCTCACAGTAATAAGACACCATAATAATTCTTTCCACAAAAGAGTCCCAAAGCATTCATGAGTGTTTAATTACCTATTCCATTTCACAGATGAGGATGCTGAAATGCAGAGCAGTTAAGTGATGTGACAAAGGACACCTAGGTATTTGATAATGTAACTTGAAAAAGAAACATCATGTTATTAATCCATTTTGCATCACAGAGACTGGACTGTGCTTACCTTCATTGTGACTAAAGAAATCTTCATTGCTTCAGAGCCTTGCCTCCAAATTAATTGCTTAACTGACTTTTTTTACCCTTGTAGTATGCTGTGAGTTTGAAAATCCCCACTTAACTCTAAATCTCTTTCGTCTGTGTATTTTGCAAGACAAATCACCACGATGACTTCAAAATGCTGGAGAGATTTGTAGAAAGTGCTGTAAATGGTAGGGTGTTGGTAGGACTAGGAGGAGACTCACATCTGGCATTACAGATTATATCAATCCTATGGTGACTACTCTGGTGCTAGGAAAGACCTGTGCTGACCTTCCAAATTTTCTATGAATTTCTCTTTGTAAGGAGAGATCTCTGGAAAAACATAATTCCTACCTTTTGTTGCAGAAGTCATACCTGTCTGCAGTGGTGAAGCATGCCAAGGAAGAGGGGGTTTATTTTGAGAATTCAGATGAGTTCTGCTAGTTCAAAGTTCTCTTGGACTAGGTGGAAACCTCCACATGCACAATAATCTCACGTGGAAAGTCTGGCATAGCTTGAGGAGAGAAATCACCCGTGGGGTCTGTGAAGCAACTCTAAGTTGTTTAACCTCATGCCTATCATCTTCCAGAAGGTTTTCTTTGCTGAAATAAACTGACTTGTTCTCTAATTGCCCCAGAACTTTAATTTTTTCTGTTCCTTTTTTGGATAGAAAGCAATGCTCATGAGTCAGAGGTGCATGTGGGCAACAGCCCCCACAAAGAAACAGTGGGATGAGCCTGTGTCTTGCAGACTGCAGAGAGCGTTACCCTTTATATCCCACACATATCAGAGAGGCTGGGAACGCCCACCTATTGGTTCTCAAACCACTCCTGGCAGTGGGAAATGTTCTTTACCTCCTGGTGTTCTTGACTGCCTGCAGAAAACATGTTCTTCTCATTCTGCCCCTTTGCTCCAGTCTGGTGAGACCCCACCCAGAGTACTGAGTCCAGCTCTGGGGTCCTCAGCACAAGAAAGACATGGATCTGTTGGAGCAAGTCCAGAGGAGGTCACCAAGCTGATCAGAGGGATGGAGCACCTCTCCCGTGAGGAAAGGTTGAGAGAATTTGGTTTGTTCAGCCTGAAAAAGAGAAGGCTTTGGGTTGATCTAATTGTGGCCTTACAGTACCTGAAGAGACCCTGCAAGAAAGATGGAGAGGGACTTCTTACAAGTGCATGTAATTACAGGACAAGGGGGAATGGCTTCAAACTGAAAGGCAGCAGGTTTAGATTAGGTACTAGGAAGAAGTTCTTTGCTGTGAGGGTGGTGAGGCACTGGAACAGGTTGCTCAGAGAAGCTGTGGATGCCCCATCCCTGTAAGTGTTCGAGGCCAGGCTGGATGGAGCTCTGAGCAACCTGGTCTAGTGGAAGGTGTCCCTGCCCATGGCAGGAGGGTTGGAATGAGATGATCGTCAGGGTCCCTTCCAACCCAAACCATTCTATGACTCTATGATTAACACTCTCAACTGAGAGATCTGAGGCTCCTGCTATGTATTTAGACTTGGTCACCCACAATTGCTGATCTGTTCATAGAATCTTGTCTGAGATGCTTTTAAAGTAGTATCCTATCATCTGAATTAATTACCTAAAAGAAGGTGTTCGCTAGGGAACAATAACCTTGTTTAGGTTTTTTTTCCTTTGTCTTCCTTTTGGCATTGTTGCTTTCTCTGTGATCATAGAACAATCCAAATCAACTTTCACCATTATTTGCCATTGCTTAATGCAAAATAGGTTACTTGGAACCTCTTGTACCTCCATTTCTTTTTCTCAAATAATACCACAAAGTCAAACATACAAATGCTTTCTTCTGGCACACTCATACCATTGTCAACCCAAATGCATTCAGTCTTTTTTTTTTTTTTTTCTGGAGGCTGATTTGAGCTGTTCCTTTCCTCAAGAAATGCATGTGTGTGTGTGTGTGTGTGTGTGTAATGGAAATGCTGACAGACCCTTAACTATAACAGCACGAAAGGCGCCACTAAAATAACAGTGGAACAGATGCTGTCACCACTGCCCCTGGTGGGGAAAGAAGATGAAACAGAAGGGCATTAGAGTTGGTGGATGGCAAATTAATCCTATTGTACTAGCAGCTGCAACCACCAAGATGCTCGCATTCATGCTTAGACACTTCCAGTACACCAGGCTCTAGTAGGGGTGGTTGGAAAGGATGAGGCAATGAAAGGTCACTGGAGCTGTTTTCATCTGAACAAGAACAACAATAATAATCATAAAAAACGTTGGTGTATGTTCTCTACTGTGACTAGGCTCTTTTTACTGTGGCAACCCAATCTATCAATCTGGTATTTTGAGACTCTCAGTATTTCTCGAATGCTGAAGTATAATGCCAATGTAATTTTTGTTTTCTTTTTACCCTGCACCCAAGCTTCCATATGCCGAAACTCTGATTTTAGATCTCTTTTTTATGCTTATATTAGCAGGGGAAAAAAAAATCACTGTTATTTTTAAACAGTGAGTAAGAAAGTTATAATTTTCATTCCTAAGACAATCTGGTTGATTTTGTGGGGGTGTTGTGGAAATCAAAACTCAGAAAGACCTGTGACCTTAAATGGTTGGATTAAAAAAAGGAAGCTTGTTTCCAGTGAAGTGGATGGTGTAAATCAGAATTTTAGAGGCTCAATTTATCTCTACAGGATTTTTTTTTTGGTGAAAACTTGTTGAAGGGAGCTATGCAAACAATAGCTTGTGTAAGCCAAAGCTGGCATCTAGCAATTCTTAATGTCTGAATGAAAGTGCTTTTTTTTTCCCCCCCCCTTCACAGTACATGTTGCCAAGAAAACAAGGAGTAGTTGCTTTAAGCATTTACAAATGGTAATGCACCAACAGCTGGTCTCAATCCAACTGAGCTATTGTAGGGGTATTAAAAAGACAGGCCAGAGTTTGAGATCTACTGCCAACCTCCCTTGCAGAGTTAGGGAACATTTTACTTGGAAAAAAGGTCTTCTCTTCCTGCAGAGATCCACGGCTGTATTCTCCTGCAGAGCCTGAGCCCTGCCTGGCAGAGTAGGCAAAAATACATCGGTAGGCCAAATGCTTCATTGACATGAAAGTGTAGAATCTAATAGGTCTCCAGCTAGATTATTTATCTCAGTCTAATATTATAGTCTTCATCTGTGTTCTTGACATTTTGTTTGTTAGATGAATAGTTCTTTCATGTGGCTATATTTTTATAAATTTTCTTGCTTTCCTAGAAAAATCTTACAATTAAGTGAATATAATGCCAGTATTAAGGAAATTAAGTTAATTCTTCTGAATCGAAGGACTGTTGTAAAGGGGGTTTAATCTGAAAAACTTTTCTGCTTTCTGCAGAAAGCATTCACAATCTTTTCTCCATCCAGCAGGAATTGTAAAATATTTTTTGACTTCTAGGTTTGTAGGTAACTATAATACTTTTTTTTGAATAAAATTACAGATGAACTATGTTTACACCAAATGTCCTAGAGAGAGCAATAAAAATTATTATTTTTCATACTAAAGGCCTCTGTTATTAGCAGTACATTTTATATATGCTACCTTTTCTGAATAGAAATGCAGTGTTTGGCTTTTCCCTGAAAGATAAATGAAGCCATTTGTTGATGTGGCACACTTGAGCTGGACATTTATGTGAAATAAAAGGGGTCAAATTAATTGTGAAACAAAACACCCCCCTCCAACGAAAACAGGCAAACAAACCATCACATGAGCAAATGTGAAAAATATACTTTTTTCTTTCTTTCTAGAGATATTTGCATTTCTAGGGTGTTCACAGATAGTGGCACAATGCCCACTTGTTTAGGTTTGTGTGTGTGTGTGTATTTATTTATTTTTTTACAATCATATGGCTTGGTTCTGTTTTCCAGATCTTGTCCGAGAGCTGGTATTCGAAATAAAAATGTTTGTATCCATTTCCTCATTAATCATTGTAATACAACCTGCTGCAGCTAAATGACAAAACAGATGCAACGATGAAAATTAAAAGTGATGGATACTTATCTTTGGCTATAAAAGCTGCTAACAATTTAGAGAACTAGAGTGCCTTTTGGAGCTAGAATGTGGCAAACAGGAGGACAATAATGGGGCTAAAGAGTTTGCTGTTTGTAAACCAGATAACTGAGGGGAGGCTGCATTGCTGTCTAGCACCTGTTTTGTGTAGTTTGTCTTTTCTATTGAGTAAGATCAAGTGAGGTATTATTTTAAAGTCTGATATGTATAGCATTGTTGGAACTGGATGTAACCTAACCCCAACAAAACTGCTGGAAACATGACATTGCTTTTGTATGATATTTTGAACTTGAAAATAGGCCTCTTTCTTTTTCTCTGCCACACACACCGGCTTGGCTTGTGAGCTTTTCCATGCAAAATGGGGGCCTTTTCCCTAACAAGAGCAGACCTGTCTTGATACGAAACGTGCTTTTGAAATGTCACACTCTAAATAGGAATTTTTTTCTTTTTTTTTTTTTTTTTGGCAAAGATGCCGTTTTATTCAATGCATTTTATGGGGATACTCATCCTGAAGGGTGTAAAAATACAAGAGTCAAAATCTTACAGTGAAAATATTTATGGCAGCTCCCTTGGGAACTCCATTCTTGCATGCAGTAAGAAGTATTCTCTCATCCATCTCTATCTGCTCTCCTGCTGCAGCTGGGACTCTTATAGGTTGCTCTATGCTGTGCCTGTGATTTGGCTGTACACTTCCAAAATTCTCACATACAACTCTGAAATTGCAATCAAAACCTTCAGGTGCATGCAGTGATTGTCCTGCCTACATATTTTTAAATGCACAAGGAAGGGTGTTCATGCACCCGGGAGCTGTACAAATACTTCACATTCACCCATATTTGAGAGAGTTGGAAAGAGGGTCTCTGGGATCACAGAATCACAGAATACTCTGGGTTGGAAGGGACCCACTTGGATCATCAGATTCCTGCTCCTGGGTCTGCACAGGACAGTCCCAAGAGTCACACCATGTGCCTGAAAGCATTGTCCAAACACTCCTTGAGCTCTGTCAGGCTGCCTGGTGCTGTGACCACTTCCCTGGGGAGCCTGTGCCAGTGCCCAAACACCCTCTGGGGGAAGAACCTTTCTCTGATATCCAACCTAAACCTCCCCAGACACAGCTTCTGGCCATTCCCATTCCTGTCACTGGGCACCACAGAGATCACTGCCTGCCCCTCCTCTTCCCCTCAGGAGGAAGTTGTAACTGCAATGAAGTCTCTCCTCCAGGCTGAACAAGCCAAGTGACCTCAGCCACTCCTTGTGTGGCTTCCCCTTGAGATCCTTCACCGTGTTCATTGCCCTTTGGACACTCTCTGATGGCTTCATATCCTTCTTACCTTGTTGCACTCAAAACTGCACACAGGACTCGAGGTGACGCCACACTTTTTTCTCTTATGAGACGCTCTGTCACACAGGGGATGAAAAGCAGCATGACTATACAAATTCTGTTCACTGCTCATGCTCTGCTTCAGGTGCAACTTCTCTCAATATATTACTTTTATCCATGTGAACTCAAGTTTCTCTTGAAAATGTAAATAGACCTGAGACTGAACAAAGATTCTGATTTCTCCATTGTCTTCATTCATGATTTATTTGTTTACTGCCTTTAGTGATTTCCATCTTTGGAAATAGAAGAAGTACTGCCTTGAAATGCAGACAAACTAAAGTAAGGAAGGGCAAAGCAGCTTGGAGCATATTTAACAGGCCTGGAAACCGTTTTCTCCAGATCATTAGTTGGAATCCACCCTGGGGAATCTAAGGTGGTGAGTATCTACTTGTCAGTAAGGAAGAAGTGATATCAGTTATTGAGCAGGAAAGAAGAGAATGACGTGCATGGGAAATTATTAATAGGAAGTGGCAAAAGATAACAGAAGCAGAAAGCTGCTTCTTTTACTTCCTCATCTGTCACTAGGCGTCTTACACTGTTTTGATTCCTTTCAGAGCAGTTCCAAAGTTGCTTATTTCTCCATGCATCACCTGTGGTCTGTTTGAAACATGCTGATGGTCTTATTCCTGGCTGCAAAACCAGAAAATCCTTCCTGGAAGCAGGGAAGAGAGCATCCCTCTGGATGTGCAACAGCTGTACCTGTGAATGAAGAGTGAAACAGGCCCTCATGTTTGCCTTTAACTTCTGTGGGTGTCCTACCTGCTGCCATGGCAAGCTGCAGTAAGAGAGGTCACAATACCAAGCTTCTTCCCATTCTCATGTCAAATCACGCCTGCAGCCCTGTGTCAGCAAGAACCCGTGGTGCTGCAGCCTGGGGTGCACCCAAGCTTGGCTCCAGTACCTCTCTGGGGAAAGAGTGCCTGCTCCTATCCTTAGCAGCACTGCCTTCGCTTGGGTGTATTCAGAGAGAAAATCCCGATGCTCGGCGAAGCCTGTCCGGTGTTAGCTGATGGTGGGTGGAAGTGTCCCTGCTGGAAGCTGCTGCACTCAGATCCTGCTCTCTGAACTGAGAGCTAATGGCTTTGCATGGTTTTCCGGTGCATAACAGAAGGAGCATGTAAGTCACTCCATGGTGTCCTTAAATCTTGGGGTATTTATCACAGTTGAGTCCACTTTGTGCACTAAACCTCACTTGGCATCAACCAGTCCTGACTTGAGCTGGTTTCTCCATTCACACTGCTGAACTACAAATCTGCTACTTCAGGTTTTATTGTGGTGCGAAGTATTCCTATGGGTTGATTATTTCTCTTATTTCTTGAAGTAAGTCCAAACTAAATGCATCTTATTGGCACTCTCGAGAACCATCCCCTTTACAAGACCTTGCTGTCCTTTATCCCATCCCATCATTTCTGATTACCTAGTACAAGCAACGACACTTGCTTGAAAAAAAAAATCCAGCAGTGTGTTTTCTCAGATTCAGCAGCAAGTGGGAGCTGAGTATCCTGGCTTTTAGAGCTTTTGTCCCTGAACAGGATGTATTTTTAAGGACAGAGAACATCTCTGTTGTGTGAGTACATGTTTAGCATAAGAGACACCCCAGATTTACTGGTGAGCTTTGAAGAGGAGCCATAACATAAAGCAATAACAGCATCACCTTCTGAAAATTCAGAGGCACCCCAAAGATTTACCCTCCAAGATATCAGCAATCAGGACTTTAGAAATTTTCTAAACTTCTGACTGCATTGTATTTAATAGTCCTTGATGAATTTATTTCTCCGTTAATTTTTCTAATCCCTTTTTGAACTCATTTATACTTCTCGCTTTCACAACACCCTGTGACAGCATTTGTGTTGCATGAAGAATAATTTTTAAAATTTTTTTTCTATCTCATAATTTCATTGAGCGCCCCCAACTCTGTGTATTAACATAATCATGCCCTGTTCACCTTCTTAATACCATTTGTGCTTTTGTAAACTTTATCACATCCCTCTTTTGCTGCCTTTTTTTTCAGTCTGATGAGCTACGTTCTCGTTCCTCGCTGCAAAAAAGCTCTCCTGTGCCTATGGCCAGCTATTCCACCCCTCTTTATAACATTTCTATGCATTCTGTGCTCTGAGATGGAGACTAGAAGTATTCAAGGTGCAGGTGCACTGTGGAGTTATGCAGCAAGATGGATTTTTTTTTCATTCTGTTTTTCTCTCATTTTCTTTCCTAGCAATTCCTAAAAGCCCCTCTGGGCATTTCTGACAGCAGTTGACACTGGAGTGACCTTTTATAATTATTCAAAGTGACTCCAAGATCTCTCTCCTGACCAGTGCTGATCACCGTGTACCTTTAAGTAGTGTTATACTTCCCCCCATGTGTTAGTTGCCATTCACCACCACTGAGTTTCATCTTAGTTCATGACATCCTTCAGCAGCTCTTCACAATTAGCTTCAGCTCTGGCTGTTCTGAGCAATGCTGCAAACTTTGTCACTGCACTTGTACTGCTGCCCCAGGTTGTTTATGAATATAGCGAAGAACACGCTTGAAACCTTTTTCCATTGGGAAAAAACTAATTGTACAGTTTGATTTCTGCTACTGATTTCTTATTCTGGGAATGCTTGGCAAGTGGAGATGTTCACCCTGTTTTGACCCAGCACTGTCTTAGTTCGTATGCTCATTGAATACTTCAAAAAATTTGTGAGGCATGACTCCTTTTTGCAGAAAATGTTGGATCTTTCCCCAAAACATCATATTTATAAGTGTTTACTAATTTTATTCATTATATCGGTTTCTAGCAATTTATCTGCTGCAGAGGTCAGGTTTCCTGATCTCTCATTCCCTCAATCTTCTATGGAGCCCTTAGGAAACACACCAATATTTTCACATTTTTTGCCTATTCTTTCTTCAGATCCTGAGGCAGAATTGAGGTCTTGGTTACAGGCCTCCATCAGTAACTTAGTAACAACTTTGTTTTGGAGCTCTTGAATATGTATTTTCTAATCCAATATTCATCTATTGATTTATTCTAAAGGCTCTTCAACTCACCTTTTATTTCCAGTTTAATCTTCTTTTCACTTTCTTTAATAATTTTACATGAGCTTGGCCGCGGTAGCAGCTACTGGGGGCCCTCTGAAGGCCTGGAAAACAGGAGGTGTTGTCCCCAATAAATTGGAAATATTCTGGACTCTTTCTGGACATCTGTGCTTTTAAGGGTAGTGATTACTGCAAATACTTTATTACTCTCAGCAAGGTCTCCTGTCAGCCTTTCTGTATTTCTGGGGGGATTTTGTAACCTCACATTCTGCTTCTGCTTTTTGAGAGCAATTACGTGTATCACAAAGTGCTGTTTTGTCTGTTTTCTAAACAATTCAGCTGGGGCTAGAACATAATCTCTTACTTTTTGCCTATTTTTTCATCACAGATATTGCTTTTTATTTTAATGCCTGTGTCTTTTTCCAACACTGCTGGAGAAACTGGTGTATTTTTTCATCAAACACTTCTCCAATAAGTGATGAGTGTATCTTGTTTTGGGGTTTAATTCTGTTCCTTCTCTAGGCTGTCTTTAAAGAATTATTAACTACCTCTCTGTGCTTTGGAATAGAGCTCATTTAAATAAGCAAGAGATCTGCACTGTTATGTGTTTTATATTTGTTTACATTGCATTTGTGTGAGATGGATCCCTCTCCAAATGTGCAAGGAGATTTTTACACCCCACTGGTATTTTTACACCCCGCTGGTATTCCACTCTTGGACTGTATCTTTGCAAATGTAACATTGCATGATGAAAAGTAAATTTTTGAAACAAACTCCCCATTAGTTTCAACTTGGCTTCTACAGTTATTTTCACTCCTAAGCAAATGCTACTAGGATTTAAATCAGCTGCACACAATTTCCAGCATCATCATCCTGATCTTCCCGCTTCATTTAGGGATCTTAATGAAAATGCAGTTGGCTGCTCCTTTTGCATATAGACAGGACCTAATCATCCTGAAGACACATGTTTTGGCAGAGCAACTGATCTAAGTAAATCAGGATGCCTCTGATGTTGGTGGAATGATGATCCATGTTTTTACATTGATCAAATATCTGCTTATAGCAGTACTTTACATCAAGCAAAGTCACTTTGTAACATGCCCTTAAAAAGTGATGAATCTTGCCAAATAATTTTATGTTATTAAGAATTTCTAAAAATTCCCCCTGCGTTTGACTTATTTTGATTACCAGTTCAGACATTCTGTACCAAGTAGATCAGGTACATTATCTCTTGGGCCAGTCTCTCACTAGACAAAAATGGATGGGGAAAAGCTTGCATATATTTTAAAATCATTATTCTTTGTCTTTTTTTTTTTTTTAATTCTGCAAATGTTTGATCCTAAATTAAGCTTGCACAGCTTGCAATATCATAGCCCATGCATTAACTCCTTGTAATACCCCATGGGAGTTAAAGACTAAGAGAATATCACCTGATATTGACCCTCATTTAGTTTTTCTGTTCTGCAATAATGCCCTATGTAAATAAGTGAAATAATTCTGTTTCTTAGGATGTCTTTACTAAATGTTTCTTATGTTTCTCAGTGCTGAAAGGAATGTTTTGACTGTCAAATGAGCAATTTTTCATGCAACTTTTTTTGCACTCCCAAATGACAGAAAGGAAATGCTTCCAACTGTGGTCTAGTGCTACATAAAGAACATAAATCTCAAGCTGGTAAGAAAAGAACTTCTCTGCCTACAAGGTCAATCTTGAAATTGTTTGGGCTTCCCCAAAGCTTCTTCAGAGCCTGTAAACAGGTCCTCTTTTGCCTTGAAATTGCTCTTTCTAATCTTGGTAATTTGCACATTAAACTCCTGACAAGTGGTCAAGAGTCAAATCTGACTTTGGGCTGAGGGATTCTCTGCCAGTAACTCTGAGGCTTATTTAAAAGTAGGCAAGTCTGTCTTTCTTCACACAGACATAGGAATGAGGAGGCATTGAAATTAAGTGATTTACAAGGGAAAATTCTGATGATAATATTGATATTCATAGTTTCCTGGCTTTCAGTCCTGTAATTGGATCTGTAAGCAATTCTTCCTCTATCCTGTAGTTGTGCTATCCTGTCTAAAAATGAGGCCAAACCATGAGCCTGAATCTCAACATCCCCAGAAGTCAGGAAGTAGCCTGAAGATTCTCTCTTAAGTACCTTCAGTGCAAAGTAAAATATGTACAGATCTCTGAAGGGTAGCTTGAGTTTTTATTTTCTCTACAAGTTTTCATTTACACTATTTTTTTCTGATCAACATCTGAACTTTGATGTTTGGAAGTCTGGAGAGGGGCTGGAAGAAGTGAATAGTAGGTTGGTCACCAACCAGTGACTGACAGTTGTGATGAGAAAAATTCTGAAAATAACTCTTCAGCTGGGCAGCCTTGGAGGAAAAACAGATGAAATCACTTTGGCTAAAATGGATGTCTGTAGCTTCGTTAAATCTCTCACAAAGAAACAAACCCTTGCCTGATAGTTTTTACAAAGGCAGGAACAGCCAGAATGCCAAGAGAAAGCTCAGTTCAGACCAACACTTCAATGGCATTTCAGTGCAAAATTGCTGATTTCCTCCTTGTGCTGCAAGAACCAAGAGCAATACAAAGTCTCAGGCTTAGAATATTTTTTTAATGTATTTTTCCTCAATTACAGTCAGCTTAAACTCAAACATGAGGCGAATGCTGGATTTGAAAGTGCAGCTTTCAGAGAGCAGTGAATCTGGCATCCACACAGCGCATTGTGCTGCCAGTCCTTTTTGATGTAGCAACTCGTGTGCTTCCTCCTGCCTTATGAGCTGGGACTCTCTGTGCCATGATGTCGCTGTTGTGACAATGATATCGCCAGTTGCCTGCACCATCCCATCCTTTTTGATTTGGAGTTCTAAGAAACAGCAGATTGGAAAAAAACAAGTAAATGTCAACTCTCTGGACTTAAAATTAGTCCTTTCTTCTGAGGATCTCACTGCAGTTTATACACCTAGGCCAATATTCCTGGGAATTAGACAATTAGATGTTCTCATCTCACAAGTATGAGGCACCACAAGTTGAGCAGCTTGCCTGGGAGAATACCTGAAAAATTTTAACTCCAAGAACAGATTCACCTCTCCTTATTCCCATACTGTGTGCTAGCCAAATAGCTGTTCTTGTCCAGAGGTACTCTGAGCTGGGGCCTGATGTGTCCAAGTCACGAATCCAGTAAAATAACTTTTACCGTTGCAGGACAGCTTTTAAGTGGAAAGCAGCTGCCTTTGATCATTGTGAGACTTATGATTAGGAGCTCAGTACCTTTGAAAATCAGGACATCCTCTAATATATGACATCCTGTGCTCAAATACAGATTACACTGGCTTGGGATCCCCAGCTCAGCTGTGGAACAATTCTCATGTGCCATCTCTCTGCTCTAACAGTGGTAAATGCTATAACAAGGAGATAGAACAATACCTCTACTACATAACCTTTGCTGTTGTCTTTCTGGACCTGGACAGCTCATTCCTCTCTCTGGTTCCTCTGGTTCCTCATGGACTCAACCATTCCATCATGCCATTTCTTTCTCCTGTTATTTGCAGATTTTGTTCTTACCTAAGCTGCTGGTTACCCACAGTTACACATGATCTGCCTAGTGGGCTTTGGCTTTCTGTTTTCCTTCTTCTCTGATAATTCCTCTCCCTCCCTCTTTCTCCCTGTGCAGTTTCCTTGTCTGGTCCTTCCTCTGCTTTCGTATCTTTCCACCTCCTTTTTCGTGCTGTGCACCTTTTCTGTCCTCCCTGCCTTCACCCTGGATATCTCCTGGACATCCTGTGCCTTCAACCTGTCTCCTGAGGAGGGCTGAGCCGTGGTGATGGCACATTCCTTACAGAGCCTCACAGTTACTCAGATGTCTGTCAAGGTCTCCTCAAGTGCCCTGGGAAAGCCGAGGAAGTTACTGGAGCAGGGGGAGATCTGTTTGAGCAGAAAGTTGGAGGTCAACTAACTAATGTCTGTAGTCATGTGGTAACAGAGAGCTGCAAGCTCTGTATCTTGTGAGAGTACCCACTGAACCCCAGCTATACCATTTTGGATTCTCATACTTCCAACATACAGCAGCCCAGAAGTGGGTTTGGCAGAGTATTTTGCAAAATGCTCTGAATAAATGAACTTGTATAATTAGCAAATAAACTTTTCCACCAACTTGCCAACAACCCACTTCGTTTCTCTACAACGGTTTCCAAGGTCAGCTGTAAAAATAGTAATTTTACTTGAACCAGCTCCTGATAAGCTTTTCTTTCTCTGATTAATATTATGGTCTTTTCTCTGGTCCCTGGTCATCGTCCTTTCTCAGTACAGCCTGTTGGCTTGGATGGTATTTGCAGGGCTGCAAGAAAACACCTGAGTTAGCCTGTTAGCTTAGGCAGTGAAAGCAGTTTTTACAGATCACTATGTTACCTCTCCAGGGCTAACAAATTCTCTCTCTCTCTGTTTTTTGTTCCTTTACAGGTGTGTTAACCTGGGGAACTGTTTCTTGTGCCTGTGCTTGATCACTGAGAGTTATCTTGGGTATTTCTCCTTACAGAGCTGCAGTGCCTCATCCATGTCTCCACACCCGTCTCTGAAGCTTCTTTCAGGCTATTCCAGTGGCTGGCTTCATATTTCACTTCCTTCAGAACTCTTCTGAGAATTCACTTCAAAGACTCTTGTAAGTGACAGCTTCAATGACAGGTAAAGTAATTAACCTACTAATAAAAGTAATTAATAAAAAAACCTGAATCATGCTTTATATTCTGAAAACTGGCCATAATCAGACTAACCATTTGCTGATTTTCTTCCTGTATTTCTGTGTTGTCCATTCTTGTCTCATCTAATCTACATCATGGCTGAATCCATGCTTACTTCTGTGTATTTTTGTGTATTATTAATGCGCATGGGAGTCCTGATAATACAGCATGTACATGTGATTTGGAAAATATATGCATGTGAATATCGCCTTCCAACTGAACTAGATCCAGAGAGAGAGACATGGGAGGCAGATCTTCTGCTCCCGCAGCTAGTGTGTGTATGCAAAGCACCAGACTGAAGGAGCATCTATATTATTGCTTGCTCAAAGCAGCAGAGACTCTGTCATACATAATACAGAGACATCATTACTAATATAAAACACTGCTGGGGAGAAGGGACACATGGGCGGGCCAAGATGGCAGATGGCTTTTAGTGGCATGCTGTTTTCAGTTCTCCTACCTTTGTAATTTGTGCAATTTAAAGCTTTTGGTTACTGTTTTTAGTCTGCTGTCCATTGGCCCTTGTGGGAGTTTTTGTTGTTGTGTGAGAATGCAGTGTATTTTTAGTGAGGGCCACAGCCAATAGTAAGTGCTGTGTTCTCCCGGTGACTGGTGTTACAAAGGCAGCCTAGTCAAGAATAGCTTTTATGATCAGCTGGTTTGCTGAAGAATTGATGAAAATAGCAGTTGTCCCGGTCATAGAACCTCTGCTCAGTTGTACTGCAGGATTTTTGCTCTGTAAGGCACTAGTACTCAGGTGGAAAGCTCTTTGGCAGCTAAAGAGGGACGGTGGGCATAAAATATACCTCAAAGAGAGACAGTTTGTAAGTGGAGAGAGGGAGGTATGAGAGTGTCTTCTCTCATTTGCATAGTGATGGAAAAATTCTTTGAGGGAGCCAAGGGCTTTAGGAATGGTGTTCAGGAAATTTGGGGTTCCTTCTGGCCCTGTTGTGTGGCTTGACCCAATAGTGGAAGCACAGAAATGCTTTGAAGGAACCCACTGCAGAAGGGAGAAGCAGGAAATGGTGGAAATTTTGTGAGGTACCCTCTCTTCTGCTCTAATTTCTAGACTGAAAAAATTAAAAAAAGCTTGGGGAAGGTTTCATGGATGCTTCTGAACTAGAAATAAGCCCAAGATGCAAAGCCTGATTTGGATCTCTCTTGCTTTCTTTTTTTTTTTTTTTTTCACAACCTTTCTGAATTTTCTGATACTTTGCTTCCATCTCTGATTTTTATCTTTTATTTATGTGAGGCCCTCTCTACAGCAGGTAAAATCAGCTCAGCTAAGCATAAGCTTTATTGTACTGCAGTGTAGTTTTAACCTTTACACAGTGGGCATTTTCAAGGCAGTTTTAATACCAAACTCTATTTGCACAGGTAAAAATGCATGTTACCAAGTGTAGGACTTCTTATACTGAAAAGCTGGTGCTTAAGCAAGCTATCTTGCCAAGGACTTTGGTTGCATTTCTGTTGCTGAGTGGGGTCAAACCATGAGAAATAACAAGACTTACAGCTCAGAGAAATTTTGAAATATCCTTTCATAATGTATGTTAGTTCTTTTGAGCTCAGATGATTATTCAGCCTGGAGCCAAGGTACCAGATGAATTCCCGAAATTAGTTTAGGAATGTTCTAGGCATGCTTTTGGATTAATTTTTAGACTCCGTATATTTTTATCCATTTCTCTATACTCTCAATGTACATTATAAGTGGATTTTTTATCAGAATTTGACTGAGCATGATGCGGGAATGTAATAGCCTATTTTCAACTCTATTTTCAGGAGTTATAATTCACAATGCATACAAGTAGCTATAAAAAGACACATTATATTTTCAAGGTCTGTCACATTATTTACAATGTGAGAACATAAAAACTCCCTGATGTTTCCTGATAAACAGTCAGACCCAGTAGCACTGCCAAACAACGGGTTAGGTACCTCAGGTGCACAACCAGCTTCAGGTGGAGTAAGAAGCCAAGGGTATAGGAACATACTCTTTTTAGAGGACAAGAGTGTACTCTAATATCTGCAGTTTCAAATGCTGGAGTATATGGGTTAACAGAAACATTTCTGGTATTACGTGGTCTACCACTGCTACCTTCCAGGCAGTCAGTCATCTAAGCAAAATTTCCACATGAGTGGCTGCTGAAAAACACAATGC
Organism: Melanocharis versteri; assembly: GCA_013397845.1. Classification (NCBI taxonomy): domain Eukaryota; kingdom Metazoa; phylum Chordata; class Aves; order Passeriformes; family Melanocharitidae; genus Melanocharis; species Melanocharis versteri. The sequence continues at coordinate 582,405 of VZTG01002166.1, read as the reverse complement.
CCCTTACCCTAGGGTGAATCCTAGTTTTGTTAAAGTCAATGACAAAACTGCCTTTGACTTCAATGGGGTCAGGACTGGTGATGTCTGATTTCCACTTGAGTTTAGGATTGGAGGTATCTCGCAGGAAAACAACTCAGTCTTCCGCTCAATGATTTGCAGATTTTTCACCTTTATGGCCAAAGAGAGTTTATCCTCCTCTGAATCTAGATGCACCCATAGAAGATGCTGCTGCCCTCCTCTTCAGAGGTCACTGCTTCCTCATTCTTTAAATTGTTTAAGGGAAAATTAGTCAGGTTAGTTTATACAACTGGAAATTGGGATTTCAGCTGGGATATTTGGCCTGGAGTGAATTGGGGAGTGCTCACAAAGCCCGTGGATAAAGATAAAGCAAAACTCAGGAGGTGCAGACTTGGCTGTGAGTGTTAAACGCTGTCAGGAGAAGGACATGTGCCCATAGTCTAGGTCGTTAGAAGAGTGCCACCACCTTGTGGCTCCTTCATGTGCCGAAGGCCACTACTTAGCAGAGCTGTGTGCACAGCTGATTCCTCTCAGGAAGAATCTACATGGGTAGAAGGCTATGTTGGGTTTGACAGCTTGCCCGAACCAAATATTTTTCTTAAGGCCAAGTGAGAACTTTGACCTTGGGGTCTTACACTCATGTTGGAAAACCTTTTCTTGTGCTCCTTCTCTGCTGGTCCTGGTATTCCCACAGAGCTGCTGCCACAGGCTGAGGCTGCTGGTGGGATGGGTTGTCAGTGATATGTTCTTGTGCTGCGTGCTCTGTGCACCTTCAGAGGGTGGGAGGTACCTCACAACAGCTGTGTTGCAACAGCCACATCTGGCCTTTTCTACCTTAATGTAGCTTTTGTTGTCTGCTTGGTTTTGGTAGTGCTCCAAAATGACATTTCAAGCGGCAGACTTCCCAACTTTTGATCCAGCCTTTCTGTACTTACGTTTAAGAGCCGCCCTCGGGCCTACTAGGTGCTCACAGAAAAACGTGTGTGGTTAAACACACACACAATAGAAACGGAATCAACACCTACAATGAGGGGTTTTACACATGTAAGTGCAAGGCTCTGGTGGGCACAGCTGTGCTCAGGTGCTGGTGAATGCTCTGGTGTATGGAACCGGATGGAAGGGTTGGTGTCTGGTATCTGCTGTTTTAATGCCCCTGCAGTGTTTTGTTTATCTCTAAAATGGATGCTGCTGGGCTCAATCACTGGAGAATGGTATAAATCAGACAAAACCAAAACAAACAGAAAATATAACAAAACTGCCGGAACAATACAAAAGGACTCCTTCAGCAGGGCTCAGAGGCTTTAATTTATTTCATGAAAAATGACTGATTCATTTGAGCAATAGCCGCTCTGATCTCTTACATGTGCAAATGGCTGACAAAGGCAGGCTTCTAGATGTGCAAGTGATAGAAATAGTTTTGCTATGCAGTATGTGTTGCAGGACTGCAGGTTCAGATGTGTTTTATAAAAAGAGAAGGTTTCTCCTAATTTTTATTATATAGTTCTTCAACACTAGAACGTCCTCTTTTTGTTATGTGCTGCGTGCCTCTGTACCAGGTAAACAATTCCGATGGCTGACCATAAACAGTTTTGGTACCTCTGATCTGTATCTCCCCCTCTGTGGAAGAAATCTAATCTTATTTACATGAACACTTATGTAGCATACAATTTACTTTCAAAATGATTCCATAACTCCATAATTCACAAGACTGCACCACTTTGGTGCCAGCATTTCTTTTGCATCTTGTTTGTTTGAAAGAAGATTCTTCTGGCATTTTTTGAATTATAAGTTGGCAAACAAGAATTTTTTTCCTTTTGACTTCAAAGCAAACACAACAATAAAGACTTTACAGCTAGATCCTTGTGGGAAGCCTGCTGACACCTTATTTAGTGTCTGATTTTAAATTATGAGAAGAAGAGTGAACTTGTTCGATGTACTTTGTGCCATTCAAATTCTGACTGCGAGGTGCCGTATCCTATTAGAGCAGTGAAACTGTGGCCCTTGTGCAATGCGAGGCAGCTGGGATCTCGAGGCTGGGCTTGTGGTGAGTGTGCCACAGCTGTACAGTGCAAAGCTGCTGACCCCTGCTCACCCAGGAAGGTCCTAGGGCTCAGATGGAGCAGCGTGCTCAGACCAGAAGATGGCAGGGAGCACAGAAGCGATGCTACACTTCGTTTTGTGGTAGCTTTTGTGCTGAATGGGTACATCCACACGCTCATTTCCAGGACAAACAATTGAAACAGCAACCTCGTGAGGGATGTCTTGGACTCTTCTGTGAAAATTTTTAAGTCCAAATTCAGCAGCTGTCCATCAGACAAGGTGCAGGTGTAGTTGATCTTGCCTGGCTGCAAGGAGCTGGACCAGCAGACGTCTTGAGGTTCCCTTTGGCTGTAAACTTACCTAATTTAATTGTTATAATGATGAAATTTGAGGTGAGAACAACTGAAAGGGAGACAAGAAATTCTACTAGCTAGGCAATAACAGAAAAGGGAAATGCTTCTCATTTTTCCTTTTTCTGTCAGGTGATTGCTTTTAAAATGAGCACTTACTGTAATACTGTCATCGTTTCCATTATAATTTCCTTTGTGATTTATTGATGTTGGGTCAAAAGGTGACCCAAAAGATTGGTGAAAATCAGTAATTTACAGCTGGCTCCACCGGGGACTCAACTTCTCATCCTCAGAAAATTCAAGAGTGTTTTGTATGACTGGTTATATTTGCAGCTGTGATCGAAGTGCATCAGAGGGCTTGGCAGCACATCCTTGAAGTGATGGGCTGTTCTGTGCTGTTGTACTAGGTTGTTGCACATTTTCAGTAGAGAAAGTTTTACTGCCCAATTCTGGGCAATTTTGATTGTCAGGTGAAGGCAGTTTAATTGTGTTGAAGGTTGTGGCTGGACTTGCCACAGCTGAAGTGTCAGGATCCTGCCTGTTTGTTGGTGCAGTGGGTCAGAACCTGACCTGAAGGCTGCTGTTATGGTGGGCTGAACTTCGCCTGGGGAGTGCCCTTAAACTCTCAAGGGGCAGCAGGCACAAGACACGCCAGCATCCAACCTGTCTGGCATGACTGCTTCACGTGGGGGGGAAAAAACCAGCTACTAGAAGGAGGTGTTTCCACCCTCATACGGACACAAGGTCAGCCTGACCTATTATCTATTTCTGTCTGAGGTAAACAAAACCACTTATTACCAAATGGCAGCATCCACACAAGTGATCAATATGGGGACGTCTGCGCCTTGTTCCTTTCGTGGATGTAATAGTCTCCTCTGTTTTCTTTCCTTTGATATTTTCATCAGAATAATTCTGTCTGACAATGTTTTTAAGTTACTGAGAACAACCAAGGGATAAACAGTTCAGTCACCTTGGCCTCTTTCTTCTCCTAGTATTAAAAGTGAGGCTAGCTGTTACTATGATATAGTATTTTACTCATTGACTTTCTTTTGAAGGTTCATAATGTGGAAGCTGTTTAAAAGATCAATTTGCATAAATGCTTTTTAACAACAAAAAAAGTGTTTACTCTTCCTTGACTTATTAATATTTTTTACATAGCAATTAGATACAAAATCTTGTGTGCTTGTGCAGATATATTCACACACACATGCACATATGTATGCACAAAACTTGTCTCCTGTACCTGGAAACAGTTCAACTGAGAAAAATTATGTGCACACCAAAACAATTGTGATTTTTCAACAAGATCCCAGTGTTTTCTTTGTAAAAAACTAGGATTGGAAAAACATGAGGTTTTCCTGCCAGATTCCATTCATTTTCAGCAGGAACAATCTGCTCCTCTCAGCTGAACGTTTTACAGCAAGAATGGCTGGAACTGAGGAACCAGCTCCTGTTTGGAAATAGTAATTGTTTTTAATGAAAATGCCTGCCTACCATTTGGAGCTAATACCAGAACCACGATTCCACTAGGACAAAGCATCAGCTGGACAGAAATATACAGTGCAAGGGGGCAAGATGTCACAGTACCAGGAAAGCAAAGGAGAAGGTCTTTCTTTTTTTTTCCTGCTTTTTCTTTTTCTCTCCTTTTCTGTTGGTTTCATCTGTAGTTCCCTAAGAGATACCAGATAATAAAAAGGGCAAGGGCCAAAAATCACCTGGTGGTGACTGGAGTCATGCCAAACCATTGTATGTTTGAAAACAAAACTGATGGTAAAGGAACAGTGTGTTAGACCTCCCTGATGGTTAGGGTTTGCTAGGAAAAAAATAGAGCCAGCTTGGCAGAAGTAATCTGATGTACAAGAAGATGGATGTGATTGAAAAAGCCTGGGAATTCAGCCTTATACAATCCTGTCCACTCATTGCAGAAGCCAACATCTTAAGATACAGTAAAGTTTTTCAAGCAGAAGTAGAGATTCAATGATTTCTTCACTATCTCTGTTTAGAGCCAGGTTTTGCTGCAGTTCTTATGACTGGATACAGATTGGGAAATCACAGAAGCAGAATATGTTTGGCTACCTTTAAAGCCAGATGAATATTTACAAGAACAATGACTCCCCAAATCAAAAATCTATGGTTGTGCAAGCCCATTAATGGAAACAATGGCTTTTACATGACATTCTTTCCTTGTCCACCTCAGCTTTCTACCCTCTAAAGTGATGGGCTCTGGCAAGGTACCTAATGCACTGCATCTCTTCCTGTGTTTTCAGTGATGTGAGTCACCAGCACTACTATTAAAGGCATCTCCCAATTAACAGAAAGTTAAAGCTGACCCTTTCACTCATCCCTGCTGTTGACAAGATTTTCAGCATTTACTGGTTTTGCTGGCGCTGTGAAGACCAGGTTGCTCTCTTTGACATAACTTTTCGTCAATTCAATTTATACCAAATTGTTAACAAGCTCAGAATATGGTCTATTAGCAAAAGAGTATGCTGTTTTCTATTACTTATTTTGGTTTTATTTTAAATGGAAGGAGTGTATTAGTTAAAAAGACATGAAGTATAGAATTATATCTATGATAGTCTGAGAATATTAGAGAGGACTGAAAGATTTGAAGGGACAGGTCTTACCTTTATCAGGTGAGCTGATACAACAGAAAATAGGTTATAATAGAAACTATAATGCATAGTATATGTATAAAATTTTGATAATTATAGAAATAATGATATTGAAAATAATTTTATAATAGGTTATAACAGAAATATGATATAATAATAACAAAAAAATGTTTTCAGACAGCTGGAACTTGCGGTTTTACCAAATCAGTGTAATTACTGTCTAGAACTTAGGCTATGATTCCATCTATTAGGGAAAATATCTATTTAGATACATCTCAGTGATGCCTAATACAATGATGACACTATCTATTTTCACAGCACATGCAGGATGGCTTTTGATATCAATGACCATAGGGAACAAAGGCAAACAGAAGTGTGAACTCACTCTCACCCCAATAATTCCACCGTGATAACACAGGTTAATGCTGGAAATAATTCAGGTCACTGTGTGAATCTACTAGACCACAGCAGGTTCTTTACAGGCATTTCAGTTTATCATGCTGTATTTTAAGATGTCAAAAAAATGCCTCTTAATGCTAGCTGTGACAGAAAGCTGTCCCACTGACAAATTGGACTTTCACCTACAAATCTTTGAGTTGTCTTCCTGCATGTTCAGTGTGTCTTGAAATAGCAAAGAAGGAAATAAAGGTTGTAGCCAGCTTTGAAGATGCCCAGATTTGATAGTGCAAAGTGTCAGTCTGGTTTTGCGGTGGAGCTTTGTGTGCTCTTGTGATGTTCCAGAGTAGCCAGCTTGGATGACTCTAACCTAGGCTTCAGGCTCCTTCTTGGAGATCTGAATGGCTGCATGTACTGGAGCATTAGATATACATTCTAAGTTGCCTAAATTGCTTAGTAGTTGGCTATCTTTTAGCCATTGCTATGAAAAGCTCTTGGCAAAGTAGCTATTAATACCTATTTTTTGAAGGTTGCTGCTTGGTAGCAAAGCCTTACTGATACTCAGAGGAAAATTCTGAAACTAGTAAGACAAACTAATGCCTTGGCAGTGCAGAAATAAGACAGAAATCCTTTCAAGAGTCAGCTCCTCTTTTTCTGAGTTTACCGGCAACACAGAAGAGAACTGTGGCGGTAAGAGTAGATACCCTGAATTTGTGACTGCTTTTTCATAGCGACTTACAGAGCAAACTGCATTAAAATGTGGTGCTTACATTTGCTTACAAATCCGATCTGTTTATTTAGGATCCAGATTTTGCAATTTAACCCCAAAGCCACAGAAAGCTGCTCCCAGAAACCTCTATCTGAACATACTGATGGGCCAGATGCAGTGACTTGGCAAGAAGGGCTCAGATGAGCAGAGCAGTGCCTTGGATTGAACTGCTGTGTCTTGGATTGCATCTGCAGCCCTGTACATTTGGCAGCTCATGAATTTTTGCTGTAAAACCTAGGTCCTGCGTTCAGATAGGATGCGGCATTATGGAATATGCATTTTGGTTCAGACACTTGAGGTAGATCACTGAGTTTGAGTACCTGAATACCATAAGAGTGCAGACTTGCAGTTTATCTTGTGGGAAAGCAGTAGATAATAACTATTTTTGTCTTGGTGAATGCTGTTCATCTGGAAAGAAGTTGTTCTGCTGCTCATACCTGAGTCAGCCATCCAAGGAGGATAAATAAATAAGGGTTTTCAAACATTATCATGTATGTTTTGTTAATATACCCCAGTTTATTAGTTATTTCCTGTTTTGCCCTATAAAAAGCCAAAAGAATCAATTAAAAGCCTATCCATTGATTTCTAAATGGGAATTAGAAAAGATGATAAACTGTGAAACTGCTTCTTTGAATTGAAAGAATTAGATCTGATGCTATTTTCTTGTTTGTTGAGCTTGCTGGGAATGGGTATTTCTGCACTGAGTGCTTAGAGATCTGACATTACTGAGCATGCCCAGATCCATTAATAATAATAACTTTGTGTGTGGAACAGGTTTATTATATTAAATGCAGTAATCTTATGCTTTGAAAGCTTGTAGTAGATTTTGAGGAAAACAATGGTCCAAAATTACATGGTTTTATGCATAATTTCCATGGGGATTCTTTGAGTTTTATTTGATTCTGACACTTTCACACCAGTTTTGACCAACATTTATCATAAGAAAATTACTTTAGGTAATTACTAGTCAGTATTAATAGTTGTTTTCCTCTGACTTTATTGGAACTGAAATTTTAATTTCAATTTAAAAGGTACATTTTTCATAGTTTGCCATTTTCTTTATTTCTCCTCACTTATTTTTAATATTTTTTAAAAATTTTAAAATACAATTTTTAAATGGAAAAGACAAAATAGAATCAAAACTTTAAAAAAAATTAGAGGTAATTGTGGAACACCTGAGTTCACTCCTTTGGATGGCCTTCTGGAAGAGCCTGTTTCACCTCCCTCTATTGATTATGTAAGGTCTTAGTGTGGGTACCTGAAGTTAGACTTTTAAGTTAGACAGTGTAAATTCCTCTCATACTCTTTCACATTTATGATGAATTCATTTGTGGATCAAAGCGTATGGCCATGGCCCTTAGTTAGACAACTTTTTAAAAGTTTCTGTAGAATAGCAGGCAAAAGAGAGGATATTGTACTTTTAGAAATATGGTTGTGAAGTCTCAGACATCATGGGAAGGCTAAAATAGAAAATCCTGGACACAGTCTATTATGCTGCCATTAAATTATGAGAACATTTTCTCAGGTTTGAGTTCATATGGATAGTTCTACCTTTTTACATTAGGTATTATGAGCCCAGATGCCCTTCTCTAGGCTGCTTTCACTACTGAATTTGCTGTCTGTGGACTAAATCTGGGTTCACGCTGAGGGTTAGGATGATGAAGTCCTTTGTTTTCCAAATGGCTCTTTGTGGAGAGTACAACTGTTTTGCACATTTGCCCTTTGCATTTTAATTGAGTCTTCTTACTGACACTGTCTCTATACTTATCTCAGTCACTACGGGTCAAGATACTCTTCCGACGTTTGCTTAATAAAAAATTTACATGGCCAAGAAACAATGAAGTCAACGTAGACAAGTATTCCCGTACCTTCAGTATTATGATAAAGAAATATGCTTAAACGTAATTATAAAATATTTGGGGCAACGTGGAATATAGCCTGTTATTCAGCTGTTCAGATAAACAGGAGTATTATCCTTCAAATCAGCTGAAAGTGCTGAAATGCCCAGTGCTGTCACATAAATGTCCTATGAAAGGGCACGTGTACATGGGTACTCTTTCCTGGGCATTGCAAGTCCTGCAGCTTTCTTGCCCCCAGTAAGAAAATCAGCCAACCCTCCTTTAAAGTCTTTGGCCCTGGGCAAGTGCAAAGTTGCATGGTAGGTGGGGGGTTAATGACATGCATGCAGCTGCTAATGCTTAACTTCTGAGGCAATGTGGTCTTCAGGGGTAATTTCCAGGCAGGCTCTGACATGTCACATTTACCATCAAACACAGCTAGGGCTGCTGCACATTTTCTTAGGGCTATCAGGGGCTCCTGTTGGCCTTCTTCCTTTTTGCCTGCTGTACAGATTTTCATTAACCAGTTGGAGTCTCTCTATTTCTGCATCTACTTCTGCTGGGTGTCTGTGTACTTACTGGTGACTCCAAGTTTCCCTGATTGACTAGAGAAGGTTGTTGTCACTTGATGACTTGTCAAAGAATATTGAGTCCTATTTCCACAAGATGAAGTGGGTCAGGAGAAGTGAGAGAAGGTGTCAGCAACAAAATATGGAAGGCCAGATAGCACTAATTGTAAGGGGAGCTCAAGAAATATTTGAAAGTTTTAATATATGCCTGAAGAAATACTTTAGAAAATTTCTGAAGTTATTTAGAAGGTACAAAGATATATTGGCTGAAGTGGCTCTACTGAACAGTGGAAGACAGCTGCAAGAGCATCCCAAGGCTGTGCCTCTGCTGTGGATTGAGGTGGGCAGATGCACTTGCCTAGCTGCTCTAGCCTGGGGAGTAGCTGGTTTGGATGAAATTCCCAGGAAGGCAGGGGCCTCATTTGCAGGTGCCAGAACTCTGGCATTCTTACTGGGCCTGTGTTGACACCTGGACAGTACATACAACTGCAGCCCTTTCATGAAGAGGAAGGCAGGAAGGTCCTGCAGTCACACCCCTGACCGCAATGCAGATATATCTTCCCTAGTGCCACTGTCTGCTCTATCAGCTCTGCTCTCTGTTACTGTGAGGATAAATCCACAAGCACTCTGACATTCAGTTTGTCACACAGACCAAGAATTAAAAAAAATAAAATGAATTAGAATAAAGGCAAGCAAGGTAATTACACTCATCTTCACAATATTCAATTCAGCTCCATCCAGATCTCTAATTTAAGGTCAGCCCAATAATTCAGTGAACAAAATAGAAGTGGATGCCATTAAAAACTGAATATTTACCAGGCTTCAGTGCTCACTGTTCTTTACCTTGGTAATTTACTTTCTTATTTGCCAGGCTAAAAACTGAAAAATTCTCCAAATACTATACAAAATATAAGTACAATCTGGATTTGAACGGCACCAGTGTTAGTTTTTATTGATTTTCACACACAAGCTAATAATTTATGCTTCATTCTACAGGGGAATATTCATACCTATGCAAAGAATTTTCTCAGGACCTGGATAGTTAGGGATGGGTTATGGAACCATAGCCTTCTTGGGAGCCTGAAATTTGTTATACTGTATGAAGGTTAGTCATTGAGGCAGGTGAATGAATGGGTGGGCTCTGTTTAATTTTTAATCTGCACATTACTTTAGCTGCTGTCTTTGATGATATTCTTACCAGGGAGGCTGGGGGCTAAGCAGGTAATGCAGCAGAGCAGAATTTTTCTCCATTAAAATTTCCTACCGTTACCAAATATGTCCAAGCACAGCTCCCAGAAGTAAAAGTGATGAATAAGCAAAGCAATGTCATCCAGCCTGGAAAACAGAAAGACTAGAAGACATAATCATAAAAATGTTGGAAGTGATGAGTGTCTTGTCTACACTAGAGTTCCTATCAGCAGTAACAGCAATGGGAAATTTTTAGGAAAATCTCAGTGAAATGGAGCCATTAAAGTTGGTTCCTGTAGCTCAGGACCAAGGAGTGTTTCTGCAGGGCAGTTTCAGACAGGACTGCTTTTTTTCTGGATTATCTACCCTCTGGATGAATCAGATTTTGATTTTCTTTGGTTTGAGTCCATTTAAGCATTCATCTACGTGAATTCATCTATAAATTCATCACAGCATTAATCTATAAACAGTTTAAAGCTGTTTATTAACTGAGGCACGCCCCCTCTTCCTACTGGTGTGTCAATGAACTTCCAGTGGTACCTGGCTGTGACATTTAAGGTGGCTCTTTGCCAGCATGTGATTCTGCTGCACAGGTAGGACTCTGGCTGTCACTCAGAGATCTAAATGAGGGAATGGGAGACTGAAAGGAAGAGAGAACACACTCAGGTATTAGCAGCATAATAAGCAAACAGATAATTAGCAAACAGTAAAGAGAAAGCAACATAAAACAACAGGTCATATCTGAGGCCTTTTATTTCAGAGCTCTCTGTTTCAGGACTTGTTGCAATGTGAAGGTTGAGCCTTTGAAAGCCCTGGCCAAGGAGTCTTCCCTGTGAAAGATGGTGTGTCAGATGAACAGGACACAGGAGGCTGGCTATAGTCTCAGGTGCTGCTGAGCAGATGATACCAACAGGTTTGGGAGCTTCTGTCTGTAGCAGGGAAGCTCCTTGCCCCTGCAGCTGCAAGTGCTGATCACAATGTTCTCTGTGCTCAGAGCTGATCTCCACGTGCTGTGCCACTGAATTCTGTGGGGAAAAGTGTGAGGCAGCCCATTTAAATGGAATCACCTGTTGTAAATACAGACATGTGGAACTCAGAGGGGAGCAGGAACCTTTTTTTCTGGCTCAGCTGACAGTAAACAGTCCCCTGAATCCCCAGAAAAAAAGGGAGGCAATTTTTTTTTCCCATTGTGGTAAATTCATGGCATTCTGAGTCTGAGTGAAAGGTGCCTATGTTTTTCCTCTGAAAACTGGAAACACGCTCCTGTTACCTTGAATATCAGGGCTAAACACAGGTGAGGAATTGGTTTTGTGGGATGGGAGGCTGGGGGAAGTTCTCTTTCCTATGGGGTATGTCTGTGTATAGATTTAACAGAAAAAGGGCTAACATTTCTGTTAGCTCCTGAACCTTATGAATCTGTAGAAAGACCTTACGACACCTCCTAACAATCTCTAGGTTTGCAACAGTAGATACTGGAATAGTTTAAATGGTTTGAAACTAAACTTTTGTCTACAAAACCACTGAAGTATGTAAGTTATTCCAAACTTTCTGGGATTGGTCCTTCCTTTTTTCTTTGTTATTAGCATCAGACAAAGATAAAGCATCAGTGTAAATAGAAGACCGAGTGTTCCTTGGGCCATGCTTGCTGATGAGACACTTGCATTTCTCTCTGTATCTCTCTTTCAAGATGCTGAGGCTTTACTCTGTAGTTACTCTCAATGTGGGTGAAGTTGGCCATATGGCAAGCAGAAAACAGTGCTGGAAGAACTTTCACACATAGCTATTGCAGTGCTTTCCTTGCTAAATGAGGATTTTCTTCCTTAAGTCCAAATTTCACACTCAGATCTCTGGGGTGATGCATTAAACCACAAACAGGGCTGAAGTGTTCGCATCAGCCTGTTTTAATGCCTAGGAGAAATCCACCTTCTCCTTCTCTTTCGTGCTGTGGGGCTGTTTTGTTGAAACCTCTCTGTTCCAATTGATATGGAAGCTGGGGGAAGGAAGAACTCTGTTAGATTTGCTGTAAAATCTACACCAGGTCCATCAACAACTTTGTAGCCAGTATGTTCTCTTAGCAATGTCCCTGAGGAGTTTCTCTGAATCCTCCCTCAGTTTTGCTTGCAAAAGTTCATTATGCTACTGTAAGTTTTAGATTAATTTTTCCATTTCTCAGATCTACAATGTGTTCCTCTAAATCACCTGTTTCAGCCAAAGCATCTGTTCGAGTGTGATTGTGTATACACGTTTTTCTTTGTATGACTTAGCTTGTCACATTTCTTTCAATCTCTGTACTATCTATCTGTCCACATGTCAAGCTGCAAACTAATACTGATTTCAGAGACCATATGCTATCCTGATGTCTACAAGCATTTCTCCTGGTAGTATCAATGGGAATTCTGCCTGTGAAGAGTCAGGGCTTTCCAAGCTTGGACGCTACTCTTGATACTTCTTGTGTTGGCTTATTAACTTTTCTTCACCACAGACAGAAATTTAGGTACAACTCAAAGTAAAACCTGCTTTCTCAAATTACTACAAATTTGTTGTGAGTCACAGTTTACCTTTTAGCAATATTTAACTGCAGACTTTATGAACGAAACATTGGACTATGAATATGCAATAGTAGTTAATGTGAGCAACATCAGTATACATCTTTTGGCCTGTCCCTACATGGTACCTGATTTAAACCTGCTGAAGTACACAGAAAGATTAATATGTTTTTTAAGAAGTCAGGCTCGTAGTTACCTAAATCCTCTAGTTAGAGGAGCAGGGTATTTGGAAGCAGTGCTTCTTCATCACACCCTGGCACAATTTAGGAAGTCTGTGCTACCTTCATCTGAGCCTGACTCTACCTCCATGGGCCCACTAGATATAGGTCTGTCTCAGGCTTTTGGGCAGTCCTCTGACCCTGCTAGCAGGGATGGAGCAGATGAGATGGTGTACGGACAGCACGTTCACCTCTATGGAGTTCAGGGACTCTTCAGTGGGACTGACTCTCCAGCAGTTTTGGGTTGTTTTTCTAAGAGGCTCAGCCATGTGGGCTTCCTTCATTATTCAGCCATGAATAGGAACTGTCTTGAAGGTCACAAATCAATTAGGCTCTCTTATGTAGCACCCTCCTCAGTTAAAGACTGTATTAGAGTGCCATGTTCCACTGTGAGTGCCTTTGTGCTAAAAGATGAGTGGGACCCTTCCAGTCCTGTCAGAAAGGTCCTCCAGCAACCTCTTTTCCTGGTTTTGTTTTTTATTTTTATTTTTTCATGTGAAATGCTTTGGTTTTTGGTGTTGCACTTCAGTAGCACTTGCCTAATTTCAATGTGTTTTTATCCAATAAATGTCAAGAAATTAAAAAAAAAAATAGGTATTTCTCCTGACACAGACCTTTAATTCACTGTCTTTTAGAGGCAGTTCTTTCTCAGAAGAGATTCTGGAACCCAGGCAAAAATATACCACCTGCAAGTGCTGGGTGGAGGATGGCAGGCCATATCATAAAATCATGGCATATCTGAAGTTGGAAGGGACTGATATGTTTAATAACCAAATACATATCTAAGCATCAACACAAGACCCCAGTGTAAAACTTAGGAAAGAATTGTGCTTCCCCTAGCCCAGAAGAGGAAAATGTTGGGAGAAACATATCGGTCCTAGCCTATCTCTTCACCAAGGCAGAAAATCTAGTGCTGAATGGTTGTACCTACCCAGCTTGTGGTCACACCTAGCTCTTGGTCATAGCTACTGTCGTGGATGTTGCAGCTGCAAAAAAATACAGAGACTGGAAACACTGGGATGAATACACCTTTAGTCATGAAAGTTTGTTCAGTCTTGATTTGTTGGGCTGTTGGGGAAAATTCCTCCCAGACTCTTGCAGAAAATTAAACTGCTACTTCTTCATAGCGCACAAATGGGCATTTATAGGTGTTAGTCGTTAACTTCAGGTGTGCACAGGCCTGTATGCAAAAGACTGTAAAATAAAACTTTCAAAGAGAAGAAATCATAAAGTGCTTCTTTCTGGGTTTCATCATCTGGTCAGCATGAAGCTGTTAACTTGTAGTGTTTTGTTGATTGCATTTATACTCTTCACACTTCTGTGGTGGACAAGTACTCTATAAAATAATATAAGAATGTTATGTGAGAGCTAATGAGAAAAACATTCAGCCTGCTCAGTTTATTTTAAAATATTTCTCAGGTTTACCCACTGTGTCTGTCGTGATGAAATGAAGCTAGGATGGAACAAAATCTCTGTAAAAGGTAACACAAGTCCTGATTACCTCTGAGTGAAATACGATGAAAATACTGTCCTGCTTTTGCTTATCTTTGCTACCGTTTTTGTTTCTTTATCTGGTTAAAGGAAGAGAGAGCTGCTGGTGGAGGAGGATGGGGTGGGTCTGGGAGGTAGGGGGCAGGGAGCAGACCTACTGAATAACATGCTCAAGAGCTCTCCTGCACAATGAGATTAGCACGATGTGATCATTTTGGTGCCAAGGTGCTAACACAATAATACAAGCGAGTTTGCCAACTTTTCAAATTGAATGTATTTGATTATTTGCTTTTAATTAGTGTGAGTTTTGGAGTATGTACAGGATTGTTAGAGATACATGAAAAGCCTCCTATGGCAGGAGAGTGTATTCTCAGTAAAGACGGTACAGCATTGTTCTTTTTTAGCTGTGGAGAATGAGATTTAACAGCTATGTTAAATGTTTTAGCCCGTTTCTATTGTGCCTCTGTTTCAACCTATTGGCAAGCCCAAGTGATGCGAGAAAATAAACCTCTCATTTGATCTGAATGTTGAGCACTTTGCTATAAGAAGAATTTCCAGCCTAACTCAGGATACAGAAAAATATCACTGTTTTATTTACAAAAGGCTCCTACATTTTTTCCCCCTTTACAAGATCTTGAGTAAATTCACGTTGTCACTTTTTTCCCATGCAGTGCTCTCCTTTATGTTCATTTATCTTGAACGTTGTTGTCAAGATTGTAGGTATTTAAAAATCCTTTTAAATGGCAGAAAGAGATTGCAGCCCTGGAGGAAATATAACAAGACAAAATATTTATTTTGACCTCTTTCTCTTTTATTTCTAAGAAGGAAGGCAGACCAGAGGTGTCTCAGGGATTGTTTGGATGATTTAGCACTGGCTTACTTCGTGACTTGCCAGTCATTGGGAGTGGCTCACCTCCCTGGACCAGGAGATGTGTCAGCAAAAGGAAAAGTAACTCTCCTCCTTTGGCACAGATTGTACATCAATGTCCATTTCTCAGTTTTCAGCTTTACCTGCCTTTACTGAGTCCAGACTCCTGGGCTTCCAACATCCCAAGAACAGGAATAAGAAAGACTCAACACATTCTGTGTGTCGTAGCAGAAACTTCTACCTATACTGTTCTTCAGACAATTATACACAGTTATATATGCACACACATATATATATTTTAAATACTCTCCCCTTAAACAATAGAGAAAAACAAATGGTTGACAATAACAATGGCAGCAGCTCTCCAACAAAAGCATGCAATTATTACAATTATACTATCCTTGATTAGGCTCCCATGCATTGCATTTCAATGTAATTGATGTTGTAGGTTGACACATTGGACACCAAATATTCTCGCCTGTCCCTTCACTCTTTTGTTTCAGAGCCTGATTTGCATTTTCTATGCTTTTAGTAATGAAGACTTAGCACTTTTCCTCCATTAGAAAAAAAAAGAGAGACACAATAATCTGCAACTCGGCACTTGTTTAAGGATTCTGACCCTCAAAAATACCACTTTGCTTCACACATTAGCTGCTTACAAAGAAGGAAGCTAATGTATCATCTAATTGGGCAAACCACTGCATCTGATTTCTCTCAATCAGACTATTAGCTTCGTAATTACCCATCTGCCTCATGTGGAAAAACGGCAAGGCGAACACCCAGCTAATAACATTCTCAAGAGCTCTCTACCACAATGAGATGAGCATGATGTTGTGGGATATAGTCCCTAACCATTTAAATGCCAAGGTGGTCTCACAATACAGTGGGAGTCTGCCAACCTTCACAGTCTGAATGTGCTTAATTATTTGTCTTTAATTAGTCTGAGTTTTGAGGTCTGTTCAGGATTGGTGATGAAAAATGAACGTCAGGAAATAAAGCCTCTCGGGCTCCCTGGCAGTCTGTTTTGCATCCTCCTGTCTGCTAAAATAGTGGTATTGATAGTAGGATTTATCTCCTGACCAACTCAAGTTTCCTCTCACTTTACTTTTTATGGATTAGAAAAAAGTTTTCTGGATATCTAAGCTGGGGAACTTTTTCAGAATTCAGATGGAGGGTGCTCAAACAAACTTCAGCCTTGAATATTTTATTTCCTGCAGTTTTAGACTCTTGACCTTTATGGAGTTATTGTCAAACTACACTAATTTAAGTGAGGAGATGCTCAAATCTCTCTTCAGCAGAAAGAGGTGCCATTCTCTACTTCCAGTCCTGGTTCTGCCCCTCCTGGATAGTTCACAGTATCTCTGAGCATGTCTCCCACTCGGTCAACTCGCAGATTGCAAAAGGCTGGAATGCCCTTGCTACCTGACTCCAAGGTTGAAACCATATGGTCAAGTCGCAGGTGATTCTCTGAGAAGGGCCCTTGGCTCTGTTTTCACTCCCACATGTGGTTTAGTAAAGCCCACATCTGGTTGCAGGTAGAGTGCAGAGCAAGATGCATCTGCCTAATCTGTGTTCTTTTCATTGATTTGGAAGCTTAGTGGAGATTCATTAAGGATAAACCAAATATTGATCCATATCGACTAATTACAAATAATTGAGTTTCCTTCCTGTGTCCTACCAAAAAGCACACAGCATTTCTCATTTTATTGTTATTTATTCTTTTGTTCTTGTACCTAGAATGCTGGTTATGGGCTTGATCATACAAGTGCTGATGATCCCAGGAAGGGAATTAAGAACTCTTACAGATAATCTTATAGGAAAAGGAAAAACACTCACCCAATAAATAATGCTTAAAATTTCTTATAAGAAAACTGTCATGTGTACCAAATTATTTTGCATATTGATATATTTCCATTCAGAAACATTCATGCTTTGGCCTTCCCAGAACCCGGTATCCAAAATGCTGCCACAACTAGTGATATAATAATGTATGATGGTATATGAGATATAAATGCAACTATTCATTAGTAACTCGATATTCCAGCAACCCTTTCTGCCTTTCTAGCGGCAGGACTAGCAAGATGTGTACACAGCAAATGGAAACAACCAGATGGTCTTGCAGTTATGACCCTCACTCTCTTCTCTCCCATTGTTTACTGCTATCATTCATTGTACTACGTCCAAACCCCTTTACAGGTCTGCCAGCATGGATTGCTGGATGGAGGCCCTAAACTGCAAACTCTTCACATGCCTATTTCTGATACTGCATAAACACTGCTTGGGCCATCACAGATGATCTGTGAACCTGCTCCTATAATGCTTAGTCCAGGCAGTAGTTTTTGTCACATGAATCAAAGTATTTATTGCCATGGTTGGGTCATGTGGATAACTTTGTTGACATAGGAAATTATTACACGCAATTTCGGTTCAAGGCTTCTCAGCAATGCAGGCACCACTGAATTTGAATGCCCATAGTGTGACAGCCAGGAGAGGCCACCCCTGCCCCCAGAGGGAAAGAGGCATGAGAAATGGCCATGTAGGGTTGATTCCAGTGATTCACAATTGGTTTGGGAGAAGTGGTGGCTCTTCCTGAGGGGAGAACCCTCTTCCTCCCCTCAGCAGTGGAAAATGCAGGATGACTGAAAGACCCTCGGAACACATTTTTTCTTCTTAAGCAGGAAGATGTTTAGGTTTTTCAGAAAAAATCTGTAAGTTAAGATTTCAGTTTAATGTTTAAATAATTTTCTTGGACATATGTTTGCTATCAGGAAGAATTTCTTGCTAGCATAGGATTAATTCCTTCCAATCTAGATATTCATTGCACTCATAAGCAATGGTTTACCTTTCAGTAAAAAAAAGTGATTTTTTTCTCCTGCTTTCTTGTCTCCAGGAAATGAATTTTGCTCTCCTTTAATAAATGAATGGGGGATGGGCTGGCCTTTATGATTGTTTCTTAGCAAGGCAAGGCAAGGCAGTAGTTCATTTTCTCTTCTGGGTCTGAAGTGTCTTATTGGTTTCTCTCTCCGTTGGCCATCAGTATTTCAGCTATGTATGACCTCTTCCTTAAATCTCCGCAAAGTTACACCACTGGTAGTTTGGTTCAGTTCCCTGTTTGACCATGGTGTTTCAGTGCTGTCTTGAGATCCCCACTGAACTCTTGGTGCATAATAGTGCTTGTACTTTCTTGGGATATTACGTGTTTCATGTAGCTGTGAGATTTTCAGATGCTGAGGTAAAAAGGACCTTTGATATACCTGAGACAGGTGAAAATGAGCTCCCTTCAGAGGTAATAAATGTACAGGAAATAATCTGAAGGGGATTCTATTATGGTGTGTGTGAGTTCTTGGAATCCCTTGTCTTTGCTGCTTTCTGTGAGTTTCTGCAGGATTTGGGCACATTTTGTAACTCTAAACCATTGTTCTAGTCCACCTTAGAAGATCAAACACCCTTATTGGCCCCAAATTTTCAGGGAACAACACATCAGTAGATCCAGTGATGTTCTTGATTAATTTAACACACATAGCACACAAATGCAATAAGGAACTCAGTCAAATGAAAGTCTTTTTCATCATTCCTTTTTCCTCTTACAACAAAGCTGGCAGGGCAACTGCCCAGCACATACGAATCAATGTATTCATAATTCTGGGAAGTAATGTCTTCCTTTTATTATTTTTATCATTAGAAGCTGTTGGTTAGCTAGGCTGAAATACAGAGTGGACAAAGGAACCAGAAGGGTGTGTTGTGACTTTAGGCAGAGCAATCCAGGTGCTCTTCCCAGGGAGAGCTTAGCAGCTCTCTTGCTGAGAGATTCTGGTGCACAGCCAGCTCTGAGCAGCCAGTACTGCATGCAGCCACCTCTGGAGGGGAGAGAACGTGAATTTAGGAGAGGAGGCCAGGACAAGTCTCTGCTCTTATAAGTTACATGGGCTGTAATGCCAGACACTGTTTCTCCGCGGTGCCTTTTCTAATTCAAGAAACTATATAAAAAAACCCCAGGACCTTTGCTGAGATTTGAACCTTAACAGGAGTATTAGAAATATCAGACTAAAACAACAGAAGAACCCTTCTATGCATCATTTGAAAGAACTTCTTCCTTCTATGATTTATTTTTCCTAAAAACTGCTTATACCCAACCAGTTTTGTCTGAATACATAGGATCCAGTTTATTCCACTGAGTGTGCGTTCGGTGCCAGGCTACAAGGTCACTTCACAAAAATAGGGCACTGTCTCTATCATAACCTAGACCTATTTGCAATTCACCCCTTTCACCTTGGCTGCAAAGCTGTTTGTTCTCGTCAGGACATAAGCTGAATATTTATAATAATAAGCCTTTATTGAACGGTGGTGTCCAAACTCATGGTATTACTTGCAGCAACACTTGGGGTAATGAAGAGTTCAGTATTATCAGTCACAGACTTGGTTTTGATAGCAATGTACTGACTTCTGCTATGTGGAGAGACTAATGTAGCTGGACTGAAAAGGACTTTATAAACAGCAGTTTTGCTTAGGGCATCAGCTGTCAATCATTTTTTGTGAGAGCTTCCAAATAAGGTTAGTATGCTGGATAGGCATGTTGTCTGTTGTTTAATCAAGTCCTTGATGCAATCTTCGTGGTCCTTCTAGATTTCTGGAGGAGACTCTGGACAGGGATCTAAAAAAATTGTCAAGAAGTGCACCTGGAATGACAAAGAATGATAGAAAACTCCAGTCAGATGACATCCTTAGAGAGGTTAGCAAGCTTGACTTGGTGACAGATGAACTGGAGGGTGATGTCTGATTTCAAAGAGAATGACTTTTACATTTTTTGTCTGACAAAGTGAAGCTGAATGGACTGGAATTTATGAAAAATAATATTTATAAAGTTATTTTAATCGGTAAGGAAGTTTCCCATTCCATTAACTAATAATTCAAAGTTTACACTGCAAACGGGCTGCTATTCAAACTGAACTGCTGGGTCATTAATTAAAGTGTGAATGACTTTTATACTAGGTAAATTAAAGAGACCTATGTCTACCCATATTACAGTGGTGGCTACTCTCTTCTTGGCCATGAAGATCAATTGATGGTTTTATGATACTATCCCATATTTTGTACCAGCTTGCTCAAGCATGTCTATCTCCTGGTGAGGGGAGAGCCTTCCTGTAACACTGTCTTTTACTAAGAGATAAGGTCGCTGCTGTTGTACTGAAAGGAAGCACACAAGAAATTTGCCAGTTAAGTCTTGTGAGGAGGCAAAGAGCCCAGCAGGAAAATTGCATTTTCTCTCTGCTTAATAAAACAGGCTGAAGCCTTATTTCTCCATCTCCTTCTGCTCTGGTGCAAGTTCTTGATAGGATTTTATTTGGTTGCACAGCAAAAGTGGCCTTTTGATCTTCACTCAGGCTCCAGGATCTTGAATAGTAAGAAACAGTTTTTGAAATAAAATCTTTAACACAAGGCTACTATTTTAAATCAGGAAGGACTACTTGTTGGGAAAGGAAAACGCATTTGGTCCCACTTGGCCAACAACACGGCGTAGCTGCATGCCTGGTGCAAGGGGAGCAGCCAGGAGCAGTAACCCTTGCAGTGGCTGCACAGTGGCTGGCTCCTGGGAATTGGAGGGTCTCTGCCCAGTTTCAGTGGACAGGTGTCATTTCCACACAGCGAAAAAAGCCATCCTCCGAAGCAGGCACTAATTGGCCCCCTTGTTGGCAATCTCAGCAGAGATGCCAGAGTGAATGGGCATGAAATCCCACTCAAACCCTTCGTGGTTTTCTCCTCAGGTCAAGGTTGAGGTGCTTTGGCAGACAAGTGTGAGGAAAGCTGACACTGCTGCTGTCAGTCTCCAGGTCTGTCAAGCTGCCACCTTTTCTAAGCACTGGAGCACAGGGGTTTGGGCTTTTAAGATGTGTTTTTATTACTGTGTTAAACTTTGTGATTTTGGAAGTGTTGTCCTTTGGGGGGGTTGTCAATGCCAATGAACAAGGGAAATTTCTAACCTGCTCCTAAGGCAATATATACAGCGATTTATTGCTTATCTAGAGCCTGCCTTCCCTAACATTCCAAACACACACCATCACAGCCTGCCACCATCTTTTATACAGAGTAAGGGAGACCCCACTCCTTTATAAGCAGCCTGTGTGACCCAGAATAGTTCAGGCCAATAAGTTACACTTGTTTAATTGATGCTTCATAAGGCCCGAGAATTTATCTTCTAAATAGAACTTTAATCAAACACATAACCTCAGCATCAAATATATCGAGTGTAGAAGCTTTTTAAGGCAGTATAATAATTTTAGGGAATGTAACTCAAGATACTTGATAGTATACAGTATACAAGGACACTTATGTATAAAAGGCTCACTGATTCTTTAATACACACAAAATTGTTTGGAAGGCACGTAGACGTTTAAAACTCCTCCAAAAGATTGTGTTGCACTGCACAAAGGCTTTGGTTTGGTTCTGCATTTACACACAAGCTAACCAGGGAGTCTGTGGGGACAGCATGCAGAGGAGTCAGTCAGCAAGACCTCTGACACCAGCTTTTGCAGGGCTTGGATTCATCCCTGCAAGTTATTTCTTAGAAAAGACAAACAATCCATTAAAATCGTAAGCATCTTGACTACTTTTCTGTTTTCTGAAACCTTCTTAGAGAGGCTTATAGTCACTACTAATGCTGTTTTAGTACGAATTTCTGGCCCAGACCCTGAGGGCTCTTTACTTGCTGTTGGATTTTTTTTTTTAATATTTCTTTTCCACTAATGCCTTGCAAAACCACAGAGGGTATTAGCCCATCTGAGAGCAGGTAATGTTACAGAGGTAACCATTTTTAGTGTCATTTTCCTCCTTAATGTTCTTTAAAGCTTTTGTGCTGCAACTAGCTGAAATAAGCACTCTGCTCTAGAATTTGTGCCAGATAACAGGTTTCCCCAAACTTAGTGCTCCCGTTACAAGAGCTATGCACTATCTATATCAAATGTTTTCCTGCAGATTTTGATCATGTGTTTTTTATGTTCCTAATCTAAGAGAACAAGTGAGATGGAAGGCCTTGCCTAAGGAGATGCTGAATATGCTCAGATTTTGGTGCTTACAGGTCTGCTGTGGCTTCTCCCACTGCAGCATTAGCAATACAAATGAAATAAGCCTCAAAGCTGCAGAAAGCCGCTTATGAGCTGCACCTGTGCAGGGCTGAATTCAGGGCAGCGGTGGAAACAAACCAAGTGCACAGACTTGCCTTTCTTAACAACTTTTCTTTCCGTTTCCTTTCACCTGGCTCTTCTAGCAGCCAAATCACTTTATACGATACTGGGAATCTGCTGAGGCTCCAGCAGAGAAATTCTGGATTACAGCTGAATGTGGCCAGAAGGACAAATCCCTTGACTTGGAGAGAGGAAAAAAACTTTAAGGAGAAGCAGCTGCTACTGTGCCTGCTCCAAGGGGCCACACTTTAAAAGGAAGATAAAAAGCTTAGAGTTCAGGGAAGAGTAGCAGAAAGAATTACCTGAATGGAAGGCTGGTCTGGAATGAGGGAGCAAAGGAATTTAATGAATTTTATTCATCAAAGAGAAGGGTAAACAGTGATTAATATATCTACAGAGGAAAAAAATACAAGTACTGATGGGAGCAAGAAGTTGTAAAAGAGTCCAGGGTTAGAAGGTGAGGCTTGACTTATTCAGACTAGATATAAGGCACATTAATATCATGAGGATAATTAACTGTTGGAACAACTTAAGGCCTGAAGTGGTTTCTCTGTCACTGGAAAATATTGCTGTGTTGTGCTGTAAGATGTGTTGCAGTTTAATCATGGCTTTTGGATTTAAAATGGGAGATAAGAGAGATTCAGTCAGTATGGAGGAGGTGAAAAGAAACAATAACATTGATGCTTGTCTACTGTTTATGCAGTTTTTCAAGTCTCATTTGCAGAGTATGTATTTTTTCTTTCAAAATTATTGGCAGAAGAAAAAATTTCCTTTTGTTATATCTTTACATTTTAAAATTTTGTTCTGTGACATACACAGCACTTATACTAATCTGGAAAAACAATTTTTTGAAAAAGAATTAGTAAAGAACTTACCTGTTTTAGTGTCAAACAGTTTTAAGGCACCCAAACTGGACAGGAGAATATTCTATTCCAGGAGGTTTAAGTAGCAACTGGCTCAATCTTTTACAGTGAAGTGCAAAACCCACCAAGTATAATTCTGTATTTGTATGTATGTGCACTGTAAATATTGACGTGTTAGAGAAAATACAATATAATTCTGAAGTTAAGTGCATCCTAATTTTATTAAAAATTAAATTGTGGGGTTTTTTTGTTTTGTTTTGTTTTTTTGATATGAGACTTGCACCAATATCCACTTATTTTTTCTGTTTGCATCAGGATGGGTATGTTTGTAGGAGTGCCTATGTAACAGTATAACTTGGAATAGCTGTAAGCGGGACCTATTTTTTTTGCATTTGGAAGAATGTGATCTGCATTTCAACGGTTCAAATATCTTTGTTTCCCAGTTGAAATCACTCATACTGCACATATAATCCCAACTGGATGTCTTATATTCTTGCTTAGGTCTGTAAATTTTTAAATCAAATTAACAGCAGTTTTGAAAAAGAGAAAAAAAAAGAAGTGAAAAGATGAAAAGCTAGAGGATATGAGACAGAGGCTGGATACTATGATTGTAAGGTAAATTTAAATAAAGGCTAATTAGGCAGCCCTAGGGGAAGGGTTTAAGGGAATAGTTATGATCCTGCTTGGTCAGAAGATAAGCAGTAGATGGTTCAAGTGCTCCAGGGTGTGATCCACTAAATGAATGCTCTGGTAGTGGTAAAACTGCCAATACACATCCTCAAAGTAGTATTTCCTCTGAAAAATAATCTTTTAAAGTATTTATGTAATTTACAGAGGGGTTCATACTTTTCTCATGCAAAGTCTTTCTCTGTTTTCCTTGGGCTCACAGGTTTGATCAATTTGCCATATATTAGATGGGCTGTGGCCATCACCTTCTCTTTGGTTTTAGTTGGTATGTTTTTACCTCATTTCCCATGGCAGAGGTACCTATCTGGTCAGGTTCCACGGAGTGGCAATACTGAAGATCATTTACTCCTGTTCTGAGTTCTAAAGCAGCAGAGTGCCACATTGCAAAACTTCCATGATCTGTATTTTGATCAGAAGCATCCAAGGATGTTGTCTCAAAGGTCAGTGAAAGGGATTTAAAAGTAAGTCTCACTGACAGCTACTTGAACTGTGAAACAGGTGAGTACAGCTCCATATCAGCTCTATAAAACAAATAATTCCAGTTAAAAGAAAAAAAAAAAAGAAAGCAAAGATTTTACTGGTGATCAGTAAGCAGTTATATAAAATTAAATTTCTATTGATTTAAACAGATTTAAACATAGAAATGATATGAATTACATAAGGAAGTATAATAGAAATGACACAGCTGCATTAATTTTATGTACTGGTAAATGTATGAAATATAATTTTATTATGCAGTGCTGCTGGGTATAGCACCATGAACAAACTCTCTTCTGCTGCAATGCTTAAAAGACTGTGCCAGTCTATGTATATTTTGAGTTTGTTTGTTTGCCTTTTATTGTCACCTCGTTCTCTCGTCTTTCACCTCCCCTCATATATGTTTTGCCCCTGCTTTTGGATCTGGTTTGAACTTGAAATTATCTGAGGTAAGAGGCCTTCCATTTAGGAAGTGTGTGTGTAATGGCTCATACAGTGGAGTACCTCAGTAATAATGCTCCACCAGGAGGGCAGTGAGGTGCTGCAACAGCTTGTCCAGAGAAATTGTGGTTGCCCCATTCCTGGACATATTCAAGGCCGGGCTGGGCAGGGCTGGGAATAGCCTGGTCCAGTGGGAGGTGTCCCTGCCTATGGCAGGGGAATTGGATGGTCTTAAGATCTCTTCCAACTCAAACCATTTTATAGTTTTATGAATAATTAGATAGGTTTGTTGGAGTCCAAGGAGCTGCTAAGGGAGCTCTGCCCGGGGACGAAGGTTTGTAGGATTGAGTTCTTAATATCCAGCAGAAACCACAGCATTTGGGAAGGAGAAGCAGATATATGGCAAGCATTGCCCAGAGCATACAGCTTTGGCTGAAAAGGTCAAGGTGGGGAAAGGTAAGGAAGCAGGGCTTCTTGTTTATCTCATGACTTTAGCAATCCCAGTTGGGGAAGGAGATGGCTTTCCTTGGGGTAGAGGATGGATTTGGAAAGCAATCTAGCAGAGAATAAGATGAGAATAGGATAAGATCTCATTCTCTGTGCTTCTAACCCTGTGCAACTGAAATCAGTGGAATATTTACTTCTAGTGCCTGCAGGACATTATGGAGCTGGTCTCATGGAAGGAATGCCGCTCATCACTCCTCCCTCTATGGCTCCTGACAGACAGTCTGAGCTCCTGCACACCGAGATCCCATGGGATCATTCCTTCGGGTAGTAAAAGAGTCAGAGAGGTAGCCTTGAATGGGGAAGTATAACTGAACTGCAGCAAAACTGTGAGTTAAGTTGGGAACTTGGAACTTTCCCTCATTTAAGGGAACCATGAGAAAGAACAGGTCAGGGAATGAGCAAAGGCACTGGCCTAAATATTGGGAGAGAGAACTTCTGAGGCAGGGGAAAATCACAAGATAAAAATATTATGCTGCATTTACAGCACAGGGTGGGGCAAGAAAATAAAGGTGGAGGAAGTTTCTAGATAAAGCATCCTTTAAAAGTACTCCAATTTTTGATGTGATAAACATCATTCAAAGCAAACAGAACAGCTGCAAAATATGATAAAAATCACTTGAAAGTTCATTGATTTTGCAGTAAAACTGTAAGTACTTCACTTTATAATAATTGTTCCTCTCATGCTTTCAAATCTTGTACTTGAGCTACAAGAGTATTCAGGTCAGGGCTGCATTCAGAAAATAGGCATAAAAAGACAATGAAGCTCAACTAGAGAGATACTTTAATCATGAGCTAATTTACAAACCAAAGCAAAACAAAATCATTTTTGTCTAAGATTATTAGAAGATGCTAATTTGCTGCCTAAAATTATCTTTTTCTGTAACCAAAAAAAAAAATTAAAACCCAACTCTTATCTTCCTAATTAAATTTCGTGACTTGGCTTACATGGTTGGTTAGATTTTTTTTTCATGTCTAAAGACAATATGCATGTGTTATTCAAATATGAGCTCCTCTGTAGTATAAACTCATATAAACACTGTCCTGATGGTGCTAAACTAATGATAGTGCTTTTCCTAATCATTTTCTCTTGGCTTGTAGCTATATTTAAAATAAGTGAGCAGCTTTTATGGAAGAGAGACACGTGTGAAAATGGAGCTCTGCTAAGTGTATGCAGCCTTGTAAAATTTGTAAGAGACTTAAAAACACCCGACACAAAAGCAACAAACACACCCACCACACCCAGCTGCCCTCCTCCCCCAAACCTAGCAATTGAAAGCAATGTTGGGTAGCAGGAACATTTCTTTGATCATATGATAAGAACACTCAGCATCAGAGCTAGGCAAGGTAAGAATAGAGAGTATTCATTTTAATTAACATGTGAATATATCCTTTGTTATCTGTAAGATTTTTTATTTTCTGGAAACATCTATGAGAGCATTTTTTTTCCTTTTTTTATTTTTAAAAAACATGATGGTGATTCTGTGTATGTGGGCACAAAAAATGTACACACAGTTGCTTGCAAACTTTTCATATGGATAAACGTAAGTATTTTTACGTATATTTGTAATGTAAACAGTTTCTATTTTCTTCAGATACAATTGCATAGCCATCTTAAAGGCTGTCTAGGGCCTTTAGGCACATCTTGTAGCTAATTAGTAATCTGTCTAATATATAAGTGCGTGGCTCAAGAGTCTACCCCTTTACCTAGGTTAGACACAGGCTTAGGAACTTGACTGAATTTGGTCTTGTGGGGTTGGATATCATCCAGTCTGGGACAGTAATGACATCATCCACTCTAGGAGACCCTTATGCACTGTGAGCAATGGGGTATGGGAAGTTAGTAAGCTCCCTGAATGCACTCTGTACAGGAAGAAATATTTTGCCCGAACTATCAGCCAAATCTGCGCCACTTCACCCCTCCCAGTTCATGAGCACCTGAGTGTGCTGGCAGGCAGAGGAGAGGATGGGTGAAATGACTGCCAGAAGCGATTTGGTTTCTGAGTGCTTTCAAGTTTTTTAAATCACAAAGCCCAAGAGCCACGTGGGGTTTTTATGATTTAAATGCTTGATGGTGTTCAGTTCTGTCCTAAGTATGTAGCTATACAAAGCAATAATATACACTTCAAGCCTTTCATATTAGTAAAGTTCAAACATTAATAATACAGCCCTTCATTTCAAAAGACTGCACTTGCACAAAGGCAAATGTCAGCAAAGGTACAAGCCCATTATTTTTGGGTTGTTTTGGATACTTTGTGGCATCTTTTGTGAAGCAGCTCATCTTGTTTTGTCCTCCTCTTTGTTAACAGACTCTGCAGCCGGTGCCTGCTGCAGCACTGGCACTCTTGGTGCCATATCACCATCTTCCCACCACGCAGGGCAGAGATGGACCTAGACCTTGTACCAGCTGCCTGAGCTGTGGGTCCTGGGGACTCCTCCAGCTTTGTCTTGTCTGATTTGTTGTGACTGCTGCGCTGCCAGCCAGGCCTGTGGGTGCCCCGAACTGATGCCCCTCTTGATGACTTGCCTGTTGCCCTGTAGTTTGTTTTTTAATTAGTGCTCTCTGGACGTTCTTGTTTAAGCAACTGCTCCCTGAGTCATTGATTTCTTCCTCTTTCCACATTTCTGGTCAGTTCTTCTAACTGTACCCGTCTGATCACCGCGGTGTACTCTGTAAAATACATATTCCATTGCTGCTGTCAGCAGCCTGCAATCCTATCAGTGCTGATTTGTCATGTTTCTCAAGGGGCCAGTAATTTTTTAATGCTGTGATATGCACACCAGACAAAACAACAATGCAACTGAGAGTACCAGGTGTTGGAGTATTACTGTTGGACTGTTGGTTCTGCTCCTTGTCGTTTTGACCTCACAGTGATGCCCTGTGCACCAACTTTCACAAGAGAAAGGTTACGATAGACTGAAAAGAACCTTTACAAAAATACAGTTAATACAGTACTGTTAAATCTGTGTGAGCCTGTGTTTTTATGCAGAGGAATGGAGCTATTATACAAGGTCATGTGTTTATTTGTCCTTTTTTTCCAAGGTCTATCTGCAAACATTTGAGGGCAAATTTAAATGATGCTGCTAAGCCAATCTTTGCATCTCTTTTATGAAGCAAGGGGTTTGACTGCTCTCAACTAGCGTAAAATGACTCTGCATTGGGAACAGCCAAATACTGCCTGGTCTGCCTGTGTTGAAATCAGAGGATTTTTGAGCAAAAGTGTGCTATCACTTCTGACTCGGGAAGCTTTCTAAATTCTCCTCCCTTTTATCTACATATTTGAGTTCTTCTACAACATAAACATTTGTACTCTAAGGTTTTTTATTCCTTTTAATTTGATCTTAGCATGTGTAATACTGAGTAATGCCAGTGGAAGAGCATTCTCAATGCACTTCTCTTTCTGCTGACAGCCAGTGCATCACACAGATGACACAGCTAACTATATCACACTGAAGTTCTTCCACTAGACATATGGCCTATATCTATTGTGTGCCTGAGCTTTGTCCTGTCACTAAAGAAATTCATTGTACCAAACCCTGGTATTGTGCTCACGTTGCCCTTGTAGGCTTCCTGCTGCAGGAGGAAAATGGGATTTGTAGGTGAGGCCAAGGCCTAGGCTGATTTTGTAATAATGGCCCTCAAAATGCAGATGAAGCATAAAGGAGTTTTTGGAAGCTTCCCTTTACAGGGATGGTGTTCTTGGTTGCCTCTAAAAGCACGGGTCCACCCCAGAACTTTCTTCAGCTGTTCCAGTGCAGCTGCGAAAGAACCAGCCCCAGATTAACAGCCTGGCCAGTGAGTAAATTTGGCCTCAAAGCCACCGATAAACACAAGTGGCCACTAAGTCCTCACACTGTAATGACATAGCAGGACACCAAGCTGACTGATGAAGAGATTAAAACATCTGCAACGTGTGCCATTTCAGTGTTAATCTCACACCAGTGTTGCGTAGGACTTCAGCTGCTGTCTCCTGAAGCGCATGTACGAGTCACTGCGGCTCAGTCTGTCCAGAGCTCTGTGGTTGCCTCTCACTTCAGGGCTGAGGTGTTCTCACAGTTGGCTCAGTACCTGTGTCTGTTCAAGAGACTGTCAATGTGTGAGATTGTCAGTGGAATTATTCATCTTCAATTTCAGCAAACGTTCACTCTCCTTTTTCTTAATGTAAAGGGATAATGCAGCTGCTGATTCTGCCTCCTGGAACACCCTGTCTTCTGAGGTTTTCAGAAACTTCATGAAGCTAACATATGAAATTGAAAGCTGTGCATTGTAGTAACTCTGATGAGAAATTATTAAGATTCAGTGATTAATAATTTTATAACTTTTTGACTTAACTGTCACGGGACTGTTTTCTGCTGGATTTATTTTTGGATCTCTTGTGATTCACAACTGCGTAGGGTTTGGTTCATTAAATTGCAAAGTTTTCAAGCCAATGCTTACATTGTCCATCAATATCTTGGCAGAATTATCCATGATTCTTCTTAATTGAGGGAAGCGGTGAGAATGGGCATCCAATTAGGGCATTCATTGTCTCAAACATCCATTCCTGTTTACGCTTCTTGGAAGCTTTCTCAATGTGCTGTGTTGTACTGGCCTGAGAATCATACTGGTCCTGACCTACTTGGCCTGTTAATCTCGCTCATCCTCTGTCTGTCCCTTTGTCCGACTTTTGTAGTCCGGGATTCTGGGACAAAATATGTCGATGTCTTTGTCCTTTGGATATTCCTTGAAATGCCAAGTTTCTGGGCACTCTAAAACCACAGAGTTTAATATACCAGTGAAAAGTTGAACTTCTTAACCATTGCTTCCCATGAGAGCAAATTCTGCTCTATGGGGTATTTCAGGAGCACCCTGAGGCCGTGCCCCAGGGCACAATGCAGTGCGCTGCACAGATCACCTTGTTGCTTGTGATGTGGGGGCCAGTTTGCCCTTTTTGTTCCCTAAATGTTGAATCTCATGTCAGGTAGGATGGCTGTGCACTGAGCTGCACACGGCAGTGCTGCTGTGCACTGCAGGGACCCCCAGGTCCCTTTGGGGACATTACCTGTGATCACCCACAGCAGTCAAACAGCCTGGTGGCCAGAATAGCATCTCTTACCACAAGTTCACCAGGATACAGGGATAGACATAAATCTTCCATCTCAAGGTGGGAATGTGGTTGGCTACACCTGTCTCCTTCCCAGGGGTGATCTTTTCTGTACTAGAATTAACATATTGGCACTGGTACACCCACTTTTAACAAATGCATTTCTGCCATGGTATCCTGGCTCCTGTGATGACAGAGCTGAGAAGCTCCTTCTCCCTTGGTCACATTTGCCATTGCTACAATCAGCATTATGTCCTTTACCACATGTCTGGTCTGCTTATTTATCGAGATTCACAGGTTAACAAGATTTAAGACTATTTATTCCTCTACTACTATTACTACTAGTACTACTACTGACTCCCCAGTGCTGATCTCTGGGCACATAATGAAATCACAGCAGCCTGGTGTTGCAGGGATGAGGAATGCTCTTATATTGCATCAGCTCAAGGCCCCTTACTGGAGACAGCCTGAATGATGGTGGCAGGAGCACTGCCTGGGCAGAGCCTCAGGGCAGATCAACAATTGAGAAAATAGGTTTGACACCACCCTTTGCTCTTCATCCTATTATTTTAGGGTATTTTGCTGGTGAGAAACAACTAGCATACACTCAGACTGTACCCTAGGTCTGTACAAGCAAAGCCAGATTTGGCCTAACGATGACAACCCAACCACCTGCCCATAACCTTGTGCTCAAAAATGTGACTGCAGCACTGCTGTGTGTAGCTATGTAAGTGCATTTCGAAAATACATCCATTTGAAATGTCCTTCTTAAGTACAGCGAGAGTGCTATAGTTAAGGGATCTTGGTTTAGGGGAGGAGGATTGATTAGAAATAATAATAAATTCTGTCGAATATGTGGCCATGCCACATTCAATCTGGTAAACCTCTTATGTCTCACAACCCGATCACGAATTTTCTGTGTCAGTGGGTGTGTAATCACTCTTAATACAATGATTTACAGTTTGTGTGCAGACAACAGATAGATACACTCAAATTGGAAAAGACTATCCAAAAAATTGTTATATTTGTAATTAAACAACATTCCAACATTGTGCGTGCAGTGAGACTAAAATCTGCTACATTTTCCTGTCTTCTAACAGTAATTTTCATCTGAAAATCTGTATCATTAAGGAATTGTCCAAGATTAGACCCCTACAAGCATTAGCTTGTGAACACTGGGGAAAAAAAAAAGAGCAACAGCTTTAAGCATTAATGTGGTTAATCCCACCGCGTAGCACTTGGTTAGAGTCAGGATTTGGAATTATAGCTCAAATGGTGATATTTCAAGGGGAAGGTCAGTTTGAATCAGTGATAATACTTTGCGTTTTTGCTGTGCCTTCCCAATAAGAACCTCAGAGGGGTTTATAGACATTAGTGAATTAAGGTTCTCAGATCTCTGCCAAGACTGCAGTTTTATCCGTTGTACAGAGGGGAAAACCGAGTCATGAAGAATTTAAGTGGCCCTGCTGAAACAGCAAAGGGTGGTGCTGTGTGGGGTGCTCCTGGGTCCCTACAGCTCTGTGGGGAAGCATGGACACAACCGTGGGGAGCAGAATGTGTCACTGGCTGCAGCAGGGACGTGGTGAAGGGGAGCCTCAGGAGGATGAGTTTAGCACTGGTGTTTTGTGGATAAGAGTTAGCAGTTTCCTTCCTCTCGTTATCTTGTGATGTGTTTTACTGCAGCTCCTCAACATGGACTTCTTATGCTTTTTCCGTCCATGGTGGCTGAGCTGGTCCATCTTGTTCTTCGTCCTGGAAGAGCTCACGTAACTTTTCAGCAATTCTTTCTCAAAGAGATCCTTAACTATTGGGATTTGGTGGGAGACAGGTTCCCCATCCCATCTCCCCCCTTTATTTATTTTCTTTTTTAAATGGGATTCTCTGCTGGAGAGGTGTGCTGTTCTTACACAGCAGGAGGCAGGGATTGGAACTGAGAACACCAACAAGCATCATGCCTCAGAGTTCCATATTTCATTTTAGATAGTGCTTCCAGTATGTGGCTTACAACACAACTTATTATTCAGATTGAGACTCAATTGAAATCAGCTGCTAATTGAATTTTATGTCTAAATTAATGTCACAACTATTCAGATCATGTACATATGAATAATTTCTATTAGGAGGAATATAATTTTTAGATTCTGTATTTAATGAACCGTGTTGTTTGATAAGGCCAGTAGGACCAGGGCAGTGATCGCCCCGCTGTACTCAGCACCGGTGAGGTCACACACTGAATACTGTGCTCAGCTCTGCGCCCCTCATGCAAGTGACGCTTAGGTGCTGGAGAGTGTTCAGAGAGGGGCCATGAAGCTGGAAAAGACTCTGGATCACAGGTTTTAGGAGGAGTGGCTGAGCGAGCTGGGGTTGTTTAGCCTGGAGAAAAGGAAGCTTGGTGGGGGTCCTTGTCACTCTCTACAGCTGCCTGAAATGGTGTAGCCAGGTGAGAGTCAGCCTCTTCTCCCAGATAACGAGTGACAGGACAAGAGGAAATGGCCTCAAGTTGCACCAGGGGAGGTTTAGATTGGCTATTAGGGAAAATTTCTTCATGGAAAGGGTGGTCAGGCATTGAAACAGGCTGCTTAGGGAAGTGGTGGAGTCACCACCCCTGGAAGTGTTTAAAAGATGTGTAGATGTGGCGCTGAGGGACATGCTTTAGTGGTGGACTTGGCAGTGTTAGGCTAATGGTTGGACTCGATGATCTTAGAGGTTTTTTCCAATCTAAACAATTCTATGAAATTCTTGTGACAATTGGGACTAATAGAATATGTTAACCTTTAATCGCCTCAGCTTGACACAACATTAGACCATGAATTAATTTATAAGTGCTTAGAAGAGTTTCATAATTAAATAACCATTGTGACTCCTTTGGCCTGTCGACTGAGTTACTTATCCCAGGTCCTTTCTTTGGAAAGCAGCATTCAAAGCAAACCAACAAAGGTCTATGAAATCCAAGCAGGATGTTCTGTTCTTTGCTGTCCCCCTGCCTGTGCAAGCAGTGCTGTGGGCAGTTTGTGTGAGGGCTGGTGAGATTCAGTTGGATGTGTTGCCTCTCATAAACACTTCGGCCTGGCCTTCTTCCTCCCCTCCTCCTGCCACAATCTTGAAATTAAGAACTAGGAGCTTCCAGTCTCTGTGGTTCTTAAATATGTGTAAGTCCTAAAAACTGCTGCCTGCTAAAAATACGAATGCAGCTGTGTTGTCACAAGAGAATTCCTATGTTAACTACCTTTGCCTATATTGCTACTTACATTGCTGAGGTGAAAGCCTGGGAACAGTTTCTCTTTGGCAGGCTAGAAGGCAAAACCAAGGAATAGATGAGAGGGTACCCAGAGTATTCAAGTGCTCTAAATGCTTTGCCAAAAGGTTTACAGGGAAGGGAAAGGCTGGGACACTGGAAGCCAGGTCTCTGTGATTCTCAGCTCTGTGGTATCCCATGGGTCTAATGACTGGAGTCTCAGTCCATGCAGCCCCATGGAAAGATTTTAAATGCCATGTACTAAGGGACTTGGATTAAGGACTTTAATGTACCTTGTTTCACTCTGAGGAATGTAATCCCTGGCACTGAAAAACCAAAAGACATTTGCTAACTACAAAGATATTTCCAAAGAAAAACCTTTATGTTCTGGAAAAACCGAAATGGTAACAACAAAAAAAAAGATGAAAGAAACAAAGTGTTGAGCTTTACACCTTAGAAAACGAAAGCTATGAGTTCATTTAACTTGATCTACATGGTCATCTTAAATTACGCCTCAGTGGTATGTCCTGGTTTCCATCTTGCATATTGGATTCCCATGTGGGTGTTTGTCTGCTGGGACTTGCCTTTCTCAAAATTTAAAGAGGTTTCCCTAAGACCTTCCATCAAATGCTATTCCTCCTCTTATTTTAAATAACAACAAGGTATGACAGGATTATCATCACAGGCCCAGTTTTATTGCTGGAGAAGCAAAGTATTAAGGAATTTCTCAAGTGTAAAAGAAGTTCAGTAGAGGAGTAAACAACTCAGGGTCTGGGGAGATGTTCTTCAGTGGTTTCCTTTGCAGAGTGTCAAAAATTAGGAAGAAAACAATATGTATGCTTGTTTATTTCTAGATTCTTCTTACTATCCCAGATGTATGTGAGCAACAATATATTGTAGCTGTTGCTTATATTCAATAACAGCAAGTAATAAGGCCACAAGAAAATGATTTGCTAAGTAGGAGGAAGAAAGGCCAAACTTGTTAAGGAAATAATGTTACTTTCAAGATTCTCAGGGGATATTAGAAACAATGGAGAGTAAAACAAATACTAGAATTGCATATAAGAGGTACTTGACATAAAAACGTCAAATAGCCCAAACCACATTTCTGCAAAATGCTATGATGTTACTCTATTGGCAAGAATACAAAAGGGAGCAGGACTGGAAGATGCCAGCTATTCATTTTATTAAGAACTCAGAGAACAGGAAAATGAATGGGTAAATTAAATTGTAATAAGAACCGAAGAAATGGCAATGCATTTAGTTACTAAAGCCCATTTAATAGCAGAAGTTTCATAATTAAAGTGACTCACCCTGCAGCTAACAAGAATGTGAATGCAGTGCCACTGTGTATAGTTTGTGTCAAAATGTTCATGGACTTGCCATGCTCTTTACTCAGACTTGTCCACGTAGAACAAGAAAGTTTTCTGCTTGTACCTGTTAACACAGTTTCTATTTCTGTTTCTGCAAGTTCTGTGCTTTTGTGCCATGGCTTCTGATTCAGCTCAGTAATGCTTCAGCCATGAGCTTCTACAAGGTCTGCTCCGTGCGAGCAAACATGGTTTAAAACCAGTTCTGGTGATGGGTCAGAACAGAAAGCAGTATGGTAGTGTCCTTTCTTCAGTGAGTTTAAACAATGGATGTGAAAAGAAGGGTTCAGATACGTATTCTAATGGAAAAAACTATGTCTCTTTAAGGAATATTGTCCCACCCCCTGACAAAGCAGAGTTTGTGAAGAAGAAGCTGACTACCCCATCCTGCTCTGTTCACAAACCGAGACTGATGTCTTACTAGCAAGTTTGTCCTTGCATGTGATTTCAGGCCCTGGAGTAAGTTGGTCAAGCAGTAGTGATGAGACTGTGCAGTGTAGGGTTGGCTGGTTTTTCTGAATGTTTTTCTTCTGTTGTTTGTTTTGTTTTGTGGGGTTGTTTGGGTTTTCTGGTCTATATTAACCTTCAGTTATCAGTACTTTTCCTTTGGAGTCTGGGGCTGGTAAGTGAAGTAAGACAGGTGTCAGTTAATTCCTCTGGTCAGACTCTGGTTGATGCAGATGCCATGTTTTCAGTGTGGGGAGCAAGGGTTTACCCCAGAGCTATCAAGGTACGAGCAAGGCAGAAGTGGCAGGACATAGAAAGCAAGCTGCCCTCATCCCTACACACCTGCCACTGGCCAGAGGTGTCAGGCTGTGCGTGTGGCAGGGGTGACTGCATGCCGTGAGACATCTTCCCAAAGTCAGGGAGAGCAGGGCAGAAAACTGACTTGCTGAGTTGCAATCTGCTTTTGGCAGAAAAGAGATACACAGCAGCCCTTGCTCAGAGCAGATTGTACAGTTACCTTTTAGCCCTGTGCTGGTTGTTGACAGAGTTTGTTCTGTTCACGCTCCAATACGGGGATATTAGTTCACAATTTCCTTTAACGTTAAATCCAGAAGTTTAAAAATAGAAGGCAGATGTGAAGATTCCATAAATACACTGTAATTACTTAATTAAATAAAATATATACCTATTATATAACACATTATCCAAGGATTGTTAGAATGCAGATGTCTGTCTACACAGTCTTGGAGACTTGCATTTCCATCTTTTCCGCAGGAGGTGTCCTGACTTTCAGGAAAAATATTAGTCATTGATGCTGAGTTTCCACGGTAGTTTTAGCATGGATGTGGTGGAATCACAGAATCATAGAATGTCGTGGGTTGGAGGAGACCTTAAAGACTACCTAGTTCCAACCCCCCTGCCCTGGGCAGGGACACTTTCCGCTAGACCAGGCTGCTCAGATTTTCATCCAACCTGGCCTTGAATGCTTTGAGGGATGGGGCTCCCACAACTTCTCTGGGCAACCTGTTTCAGTGCCTCACCACCCTCACAGTCAAGATTTTTTTCCTAATATCTAATCTAAACATACTCTTTTTCAGTTTGAAAACACTCCCCCTTGTCCTGTCCCCACCTGCTGTTTTAATGGAGCACTAGTAAGTACTTGAATCTACAGCAAAACTGATTACTTAACATAGAGGGTCTCTCAGTTTCTTTCTTTGAAGTTGGTTTCTCTGTTTACTTGACTTGTTTTGTTGTTGTTAATTGCTGTCCTCTATTTATTAATATGTAAGCTGTTCCGTTGAAAACTGCTTGATAATTTATTTTGGATATAGCATTATTTTTGCATTACATGTTGGGCCAAATATTGCTTGATGATGAACGGCTTACACTGTTGGAATGAAGCTGACTACCCCATCAGCCGGGTTGCTTGGAGGTATTTCTGTTTTCCTTACCAGTGCACATCAAGGACAAGCAATGGCAATGGTTCACTTTGTCAGTTTTTGGCCCATGGTCCTTTCTAGGCTGTGACAGAGGGACAGTAATATACAAAATAACACTGTAAACCCAGTTCTATTTCTCATTTTACTGAATGGTCTTATTATTTTTCTCACATTTTTTTGTATCAGCTGAAAGGAGAGATTGATTTTTGTTTGCTGTGCTGTAAATCAACATCTCCTGGTATTAAACAGCTATAGTATTGCTTCCAAATAGAAGAAAACTGATGCCATTTTTAAACTGAGATGTTACATTCTGAGGAAAAAATGGATCATCCATTTTATGAAATTCTTTCCATTTACTTTCTCCATGGGCTTTAATTTATGTTCAACATGTATTCTCTTATGGCTGTGAGATGGCCATAAATGCTTTCGGTATTTGGGATGAGGGGCTGCAGGGGTGCAAGGAGGGGAAGACCTTCCTGGAGCAAAGACAATTTATGCAAACCTAGTGCCTGCAGTGTCACCCATAGCTGATGTGGTTGTTGTAGGTCTGGTTTTGTAACGGACATTGACTAACCTTCGGGATTATCTACATTTCTGTATGGAAAGGGAAGAAAAAAATTGCAAGCTAATAGAGCTGATGCTGTTGATCTGCATGGATTTGAGGCTGGACCTTAGAAAGGCTCAAATTCTTGTTGCAATTAGGTCTCTACAATATTCTGTGGCCTTGAAGCAGGCCTTATCCACTCCACCTCAGCATCCCACCAGCAGACCTGATGTTAATTTAATATATCAGCAAATATTTCAAAAACATTTGAAAAAAATCCAACTCTGCTTTGGCAGTAGTTACTAATCTTGCACTGACTCCCTCAGCCCTTAGTTTGGGAAATGCTGGGAGCTGGAGAAGGAGATAGGTGTTTGTTTCACTCTGAAGGTCTGTGTCGTACTTGGAGGGCTGTAGACACCTGTGCTGGGGCAGCTTCCTCCCGTGCTCTCAGGAAGGAACTGCAGCACAGTATTACCAAATCAAGGGCGTGCTGTACTTGAACTGTGGTAGATCCCCCCACATGCTGTGGATTTATAACCTGTGGCTTAGCCCAGATCCCATCTGCCAGCCAGGTTCCTGCTGCTCTGGGCCAAGACTGAAAAAGGAGGATTCTTTGGCCTCCGTGTTGGCAAACAGGTGCTGGTGGTCTGTACCCCAAATCCGAACACCTCTGAAGGCTCACGTGTGTGGAGCTGCCCCTAAGCCTGGCCGTGAGCTAAGCTATACACCCAGCTGCTTCCTCCAGCTTGTGATAATGAATTTCCATCGCAGCGGAATTTAGAAAGGAATTGCTCTGATTCTAAAGCTCATTGGTTGCTAACAATAATAACAATAAAAAGAGCCATTTCTTAAGGACTAAAAACTAATCAGTGAATGTGTAGTTTCTGTGTCTCCTGCAGGTTCTTGTCTTGTGGGGCTGCCAGACCGCCTGAGTCACGTGACTGGCTGTCTGATTTCCGACTCAAGCTTTTCATTTCCTAAATGATAACGGATAAAAGATAAAATCTGGCACACACAGGTAATCTTTGCCATCTTAATATTTGTTAAGCTTTTTGATTTACTGAGAAGTTAAAGTCACTGCAGGTCACAAAACCTGCACATTAGATCTGCTTCATAAAACACTGTGAGTGAATGCTTTAGTCATTCATTTCACCATCTTTAAACCAATGTAGCTGAAGAATTGCACCTCCAATTTATAAATCTTTTAATTTATTTCTGATTCTGGTTTATAGGATGGGACTATATCCAGCTTTCCCTAGCCATTTGTGCATAGCTAGAGGAGAAACCTAACATATTTCTTGCATAATGGAGACTTGATCCAGCTTACATTTGTTAAATCATCCAAAAGGAAATATTCTCACTAGGAAACTTTTGCACACAGTTAACATATCCAGTCTGATACCTGTGTTTTAAGCTTCTGCTGTTCTTCTGCATAAATACTTCTCTGTCCCCCCCATCCCCATACACACACTCCTCCCTTCTGTAAAAGAGAAATATGATTATCATAGTATCTCCGTCTCTGTTTTGCACATCTGCTCCCCACCCTTTTTCTGAAGGAGACATGTGATCCACAGAGAAATTAGAGATGATCTGAACCATTTTGGATACCTACCGCTGCGGGATGCGTGGAGGCCCATGGGTAGCTCAGGTTTCACATCTGCCAGCTTTTTAGAGGATGTGATCAAGGGCAGAAATAAGCGGATGATGATGATGATGAAGATGCTAGGGAAGCTGGTGTGAAGGAAATGGGATCCCTCCTCCCGGAAATGTGTGTGACCCCTAGCCCAAGTCAAGATCATTTGGATGTTGCAGTAAGGCTAACACAAAGGAGAGCGTATTTTAAATAATGCATTGTTTAAAAAAGGGAGCGTATGTCTTTAAAATACAGCATCAGAGTTAGAATCTGCTTTAGATTTGGGCATGGTCTTTGACCTTGGAACGCTGACAATGTAAAAAAGAGTGAAATGGGTCAAAGAGTCTGTCAGACAAGGTGAGAGATACTAAGCTTGCCTCTGATCTCACACCAACATGCAGTGGTGTAACTCCATTGCCCTCTGTAGATTTATGCAAACATATGGAGAGAAAAACCTGCCCCAGAATGATTCAGTACCAAAATAGACCCTTTTTTTCTATGGCAATGTAAAATCCTTACAGGAGGAACACACAAGATTCCAAAGGGCAAAATTTTGGCTTGGATTAATACTGCTTCCAGCCACCCCAATGCAGAAACTTCTCTCCAATTAGCTGACCTTGATGGATAAATTCCTCCTTTTTATCTTCCTCCAACCTTTCCCATATTCCATCTCTTCTTCTCCTTGATCCTCCTGATAAAGTCAGGCTGTCCTTCCAACTGTGATCAGCAGAGCCTTTAGCCAGTGCATAGCTCGCTCTCCAAGGACTCCTGATGCCAGGGGCTCCTTTCATTTTCTCTGCAAATACTTTTTAACAAATTCAAAAGGCCTTATTGGGAAAGGAACAAAATACATTTGTGTGTAGTGATGTATCTGCTAAACGGTGTGTGCTTTTCCCCATGCAGCTCTCAAGGGACCTTTAGGCACGTTCTGTGGGCAGAGCACATGGAATTGCTCAGATGTATTGTTTGCATAGTGCAGTGTTTCCCTGAGTATCAGATCCTGGGAGAGAATTAGGAACACACGTAGTTTTTAGATACTTTCTGGGCTGAGTGAGGTAGATTCACACCACCCTGTTCAGAGCCTGACTTTGCCTTTGCAGTACAAGGCAGGTGAGTGTCTGGCCCTCACAACGAGGTTCAGAGCACTTCAGCCAAGTGTCCAGGCTCCCTCCATCATCAGTGCAGCCAGGAGAGAGCAATTCATCATGTGGCATCAGTCAGACACTTTGGGTGATTGGTTTGGGGATGAGGCATTCAGCCCAAAGTTCCTCACGTATCTGCCTTGTCTGGTCAGCCAACTCCCTTTGGATACTGCGCAAAGAGCGGCAAGTGGTGGGTTTCGAGCACAAACCAGAAAAGCATTGCTTGAACTGGGAGAGTTTCAGCAGTTCACAACTCAGTCTTCCTGTTGTGGGAAGGAGGATATTAATGGAAAACAGATAGCCAGTGGGAGAGATGTGAACAGGCATCGGAGGGTCTTTGGCTTTCAGATTGGGACCTGTGTGTCAAAAAAGGGATTTCATCTCTTTGGATAGGAAGAAAGAGGGAGACAGAAACTTCAAGAAATCTATTGATGGCATAAAGAAGTGTGAGTATGATTGCACTAGGATATGTGTAAGACAGCTATCAGGTGTGTCAGTACCAGGTGCTTTACCCTGCTGAATTGTCTGCTTGTGCTACAAAACCACTTGCT
Source organism: Melanocharis versteri (assembly GCA_013397845.1). NCBI lineage: Eukaryota > Metazoa > Chordata > Aves > Passeriformes > Melanocharitidae > Melanocharis > Melanocharis versteri. The sequence continues at coordinate 541,904 of VZTG01002166.1, read as the reverse complement.
GTTTTATTTTGTCCCTTCAAGATGTAACAAAGAGACATTTTGTTTGAACCTCCAAATTTACCTCTGAGCGGTTTAGCTAGGGAAAAAACTCCTGAGAATTGTGGCTGTACATGTATGCAAGGACAAGAAAGCAGGGAATGTACCAGCTGTTGGGGGAAAGAAGAGGAGAGTGCTTGCAGTCCAGGGAGGGCTCTCAGTATTTCTTTTCCATGTATTTATTAGTTCACTGTTCTTTGACAACCTATCCCGAGCCACTGCTTCCACTAGATTTTCTACCGGTTTACCAGCAAACAATTACCCTTCCCACAGCTTTGAACTTATTGTTCCTCATACACTCCTGTTTTGGGTTCACAAAAACATTTACTGTACTTGTTATTAGTCTTAGGTCCCCTGAGTTCTCCTGTAAGTTTTTATAATCTTCACATTCTGATAACACAGGCCAAATTTGTTTGACCCTGCCCTCAGTTTCTAATAAAATATCTTTTTCCCCAAGATGCTGGGAAGAGAGTAGTATCTGGGGTGAAATCATGTGAAATTAATTCATTTTTTGCATGCCCTCAACCTTAGATCAGGCAGTATTTTCTCCCGACGTGTTTCATTCTGCTTCTTTCTAAAGCCACAAGCTGCCCAATACCCTGTCTTAAGAAAGTGAAATTCAGCCTTGACATTGGATTACTGAAAAGTTTGTAAATATGACCCAACTTTTCATTGTGTGACATGCCTCAACTCAGAACCTGTTTCAGATTTGTTGCAAACCCTCCTCATGGGTTTCAGTAGTGCAGGGGACCACTGTTTATCCTCTTGCTTCCCTCTCCTGGTCTCTGCCTGGACAGTGGGTAGGTGGTTCTGTGATGGGCCACTGGGGATGGGTGCCGAGGGTGCTGTGGTTCCCTCTGTGCCCAGATTTCCTCCCACTGTGGAGACAGGGAGGGCTGGTGTGTTCCCTGGAGAAAAACTGCACACCCAGGTTGGAGAGGGGCATTGTCACTGGTCCCCATCAGGCTGGATCATATTTTGGGGCTGAAGGCTTGGCATGTCTGTCACTCTTCTTGGCTTGGCTTTGCCAGTGACATGGTGGGGGCTGATGTGGGCAGCTCACAGATCCCTTTCATGAAACACCTGTGGCACCCCTGAGGTGAGGCTCTTGCTGAGTTAACCATCAGTTATCAGCAAAGTACTGTGTCTTGAGATATGTGACTTTTTGCTAGCATTTCTCAGCTTACTGAAAATAATTCTTGGCCTTCATAAACCAAGATTGATACTGATTTTTCTTCCCCCAGTTAAATGCTTCTGTTTTACAAAGTACAAACACATGAGCCAAAGGAGAATTAAGCAGGTAGAAACACTGTTACTCTGGCTCTCTTAGAGAATTTAGAACAGAATACCAGAGGAAAATAGGAAGATTTACCTTTGATTTTCACACCTTTAGGAATAAATCTTTAAGATGGAAAATACCTTGGAAAGTCCTGTGACCACGTTTTAGGAAAGTGAATTCATCTGTTCTATTTCACATAGCCCAACTTTCTGTGTTGAGCCAGTTTTTCTGAGCTCCTGGTGACTTTCACTGTTAAATGATTTCTCTACCATCTCAAGGTTTTCTCTTTGCCAGAGCATTTTCAGGGACTCCAGTGATCAGTAAAATCACCCATTTAACTTCTTCACATAAATGAATATGTTTCTGGCCCACAAAAAAAAAGGCGAAAAAAAAAAAGACCTTTCCAGGTAGCTTTCAAGTCCTTTGTTTTCTGCTTGGTCTTGAGTTGTCAATGTTACTGTTCATTTGCATTTCACATCTCTGAGTAAGACAATGTCCTCAGGGTTCTGACTCGTTATTGGATGCCAGAGCTAAAAACTGAGCCATACCTTCATGTTCTATTGTATTTGATGGGGGATTCTCAGCAGTGCTGTGTCTCTTCCTGTTTGGAGGATATCTCCTTTCCTGACAAAGTTTGATACCTGCTGGTGATCAAGGTGTATCACAGAGTTAACCCTGTTCCTGCCAAGCAGAATGCTGTTGTCCTATTCCACCAATGTGTTTAATGGAAAGTGAGGGGGAGGGATGCCTCTCCTGCAGAGAGTTGTAGCTGATGGATTATAACAGTCTGTTCAGGAGTTCCTCCCATTGGCAGACTTAGGAAAGATTTTATTAGGCACTGATCTGTAGCACTTTGGAGAGCAAACTTTGCTATGCTGATGCAAAGACTCTCCCTGCTGTTGCTTAGATGAGCAGTTTTGTTAAAACACAGTTCGTCTCACTTCGTACCTGAAGGTGGACAACAGCTATTGCACCGTGGGATGTAATAACAGAATACACTCTAAAAGTTTGCTGAGGGATTGTTAAAATCAATATACTTTTTGTTGCAGGCTTAAGTGCCTGAGAGAGCTCTGTTAGAATACTGGTTTACTGAGGATAGGGAAGCATGTGAAGAACCAGGGAAATCACTGGTGGAGGAAGACAGTGGAAGATTTTTGCAAACTTTGTTGTCTCTGTATACATTGAGAGGTTATGGTTGATGGGCTTTTGACTCTCAGGCAATAAAGGACTCATTTACAGAAATTTCAAGCTAGTAATAGACTTCCTCTTCATTCCTCTAATAGACACTTCTCCACGTACTTTGTTGTATATTTCTAAGAATAATTCTTATTTCATAAACCGAGATTCCTAATTAATTGTTTCAGATATTTAGTTCTGCCATAAAAAAGAAGAATATTACCCAATGGAAGATTAGATAGGCAGAAACATTATTGCTCCATCATTCTGACTAATTAAGGTGAATATTTAGTTCCACCCAACTTTTATATGCATGATGTAATTTGTTTTGTTACTAGAAGAGACCAGAGAAGAGTGTATCCTGTCTTCTGCTTACAGAATCACTGTGATTCCCTCAGTTTGGTTTCTATAATTATTTTATGATAGACAGTTAATTCTCAGTTCCAAGGACCTGCAAGCTCACTTGCTCTACCTCTAGGAAAGCTTCCACTGTGAAAAGCATCTGAAGCAGTGACTGAGTCTGCTGATCCCTTCCATAATATCTTAAGGAATCAAGTCACTGCTTGAAGGATAAGATATTTCTCCTCATAATGTTTTAGAATACGATGTTTTTGCAGAAAAAGCCTTTGGTTTCCAAACACACAGATTTTTTCTGTGGCAGTATAAAATGGAAGTCAAATTGCAAGACTAGAATGGACCTCACCCTGCAGCTGTCTTGTCCTGACGTCGTTTCTGTGCTCTGTGCAGCGGGCATGTGTCTCGTTATAGCAGGGACAGTATTTCATATGCTGTAGTAAATACATTATTTAGGAAAAATGGGGTGAAAGAGAGTCCTTTTAAGGTGTCAGTAAGATACTTTCTGTGTCCAGTTTGGTGTTATGTCTTGTCTTTCCTTACTGGCAGGTATCCCTCAAGACACTCCTTTTGGTCTCTCCAGCCCCCAGATATCGTAACATCACAATCCTTTGGATATATATTTTTCTGTTTTATAGATTAGCTATTTTGCTGTATCCTCTCTGGATCCTTACCTTATATTTTACTTCTATTTTCAGTTATCATCTTATTACCTGAAGCATTCTTTTGTACTTCCCCTAGATCCTCCCTTATTTTCATTCCTTAAGAACCTCCCAGATGTACCTGCCATAACCAAGCACACTTTGTTCAGGAGTCCCAAGAGACTTAGACATTTTTTAAACATCTTGTGATTTAAAGAAAAAAAAGAAGTGCAATAAAATAATAAAAAAATAAACTGAAGAACTTTTGTACTGAAATGAACCCGACTACAAAAAAATCCCTATTCAAAAATCCCCAAATCACCACTAAACCACGTTTCATTTGGTTAATTTTTAACATGAAAGGTGCTGTGGCATTTTTGTGTCTCTTACATCACCTAATTGTTCCACTGGTGGTATGGAAAATAGAAATAAATGTTTTTTTGTAAATGGTACATTTCTGTGAGAAACATACCAGTTCAATTTTCCCAACAGCAGCAGTTCCTCATTTGATTGGAGAACTCAGGTACCCCAGGGTGAATGTTATGGAGAAGCTTGGGATGGCCCTGCACAAGGTTATGCACGTGCTGAGCTTCACCATAAATTAATAATGTCAGGTGTGTTGCCCTTGAGGAGTGGCTACACATGTAAACGGAGGTAGATTTAAGAACATGGTTCTATTTGCACTTTCCTCTGTTAATTTATAAATTCACACATTCAGTGTTTTTTTTTTTTCCTCCCCTGGATTGTCCTATTATTACCCCAAATTATGATCATGTTGATTTTAGGTACTTGTAATACAGCTTCAATTCTAACAAGATTTTGTTTCTGTAAGGGCAAGAAAACCATGTTTTTTTAGTCTGTTAGAAGTAGCCATGTTAGTAACAGTATGGGTTGTGTGCATATTTTCCAGGATAACAAAGTTTTTAAAACAGTAGCATGATTTGCAGGTATTTTCCTGATCTTTGAAAAACAATTGAAATTTTAAAAGTACTGTATATACAGTCCACATTAAGCATTTTCATTATTAATTTATTGTTTGTAATAAGTTTAACCCTAATCCAATGTTTATTAAAACTGGACAGGATTTATTAAATTGGTCCAAGATTATCAAATATGTGCACATCTTTACATATATTACAATAATTCTCTTTCTAAATATTTGCAAAATTTATTAAGTCTTTGTAAGGCTTCTAAAAGTGTTACATGACACTCAGATTGGTCGTATTCATAACACTGTCAGAATTCACTGATTATAAGAATATCTGAAAACTGCATCTGAAAAATGAAACAGCACAGCATGGTGATTCCAAAACAATTTGGAGACCTTAAATTTAAAAAAAAAATATGTTTTTGCAAGGGGAAACTCCTTTGAACATTTCACCTTGTTTTGCAAGAAAGTGCAACATCTCCTTCACAGATGGGGTGAAGGTGCAGCTATGTGTGCATTCCACTTTTTGTTCTCCTGGTATAACTGGGAACTTTGCCAACTCCAGGGTGCAATTTAGTCAGTCCTGCAGCCCCAGTGAGCCTTTCTGGGCAGCATCCATTCCAGTTTAGTGAGGGCACTGCATTCACACTCAGGGGATCTGGATTCAGAAGTTTATGGAAGTTTGCATTAACAATATTTAGGTGTCTTGCACTGAGTGTTCAAACTCCAAGACAGTAAAAATCACCAGGAATTTTTAAAAATCTTAACGTTACTCTTCCTATGTCTCAGTTTCTTCTCTGCAAGATAAGGAAGAGGACACAATCCTGCAAGTCCGGGCAGGTGGCATGGACATGAGCTGATCATTGCTTATAACATTTTTGGAGCGTGTGTTGATCACTATCATGTAAGTACCTCTTAGATAAAACATTTTTTTGCCACTACCAAAATATTTTCAGTGTAGGAAATATTTTATTTCAAAGGAAATATTCACCTGAAAGTTTCATTTTATAGAACAGATCTTGATGTTTGCCAAAGTGTGAATATTCAGTTTGGGGTTCTGTTTTTTGGACTTTGGTGACACAAAGCCATGGTCTGGAACTGATGGGGGCTGTGACCTGTGCCCAGGGCCGAGCCCAGGCCAGCCTTGTGAAACTGCAGCGGTTGTCACTCAGTCCTTCAAAGCCTTTGGTGGGCACAGCTGCATGTGCTGCTTGGGATGCTTGTGAAAACACCAGAGGTGATGTTAATTTTCCAGCTGAATTTTGCAACCCAAATTTCCCCTGGTGGTAAAAACAAGAGGAAAGCATATTAGGAATCCTGAGAACCAGCTCCTAGAAAGTAAGTTCTGGCTCAATAGATAAATGGTTGTTGGGAATAGTAACATTCCACTTTTATTTTCTCAACAGAACATCAGAAATATTATCCAAGAGACTGCCAGAATTCAAAGATAATTTTTCTTTTTGTAATACTCCTTTTAGACATCTCCATTTAGATACACAATGCATTTGTCTCAAGTATACAGGGAAATATGTTATGAACAAGATCATTGTCTGATGCAAACCAAAACAGGACTATGGAATTTCATTGGAGCCATGGAAATTAACACGAACTATGGTCTCGGTGTTCATGCTGAATTTTAAGTCTGTTTTCTGTTGTATTTAACCTTTGGATAGGCTCATTACAGTAGGCATTGTATACTCTTTTTCTGAGCTATTAATTTAAACAGCCTTCCACAGAGTATGTGAGCATTTTGCTTTGGGCAAAGAAAACACACACTTAACATTTCTGTTCTGAACTGTATCTTAAATTATCCCTTTTGTAGTTACGAAATATGTAATTAAAGCTGTAATCCAGTGGAGCACTGAAATGTATGCTTAAGAACCTGTCCAGTCTTACGGACTTTCTGGGTCTATTTGCTAGGATCACAGCCCTCCTGACTTAGCCCACATTGTGTTTCCAGGCAGCTGGTACCATGGCATGACGGTTTTCTTGCAAGGGAATATTTTATCCAACCGTGGGAAATTCTCATGTTTTGTTTGAGGCTATGGAGAATTCCTATCAGCCAAACAGATGATGAAAAGGCCAAAATGGGTAAAAGGATGTTCCTGAGGTTTTCTGCATTGGTTATACAGTTGGACAATTTGGAATGCATTTCTGCCTATAAAGCAACTGACTGAAATTTTCATTAGAGAACTACGGTTCTGTTTCAAGAAAGGTGTGGAGTTCCTCAGGCACCCATGGGCAGCCTGAAAGAGTGGTCAGTGCCAGGAGGGATGGCAGAGCTGAGATCAGTATGTAGGGTCCTAAAGCAGTATAGGAGGGAGAGTCTGGGTTCTAGACACAGGGCCACTTGCAACCTAACTCCTGAGACATTTTTAGCAGCTGACAGGAATTGCAGGCAAGGTGATTTGTCCGGAACTATGAGCTATGGCAACAAATTCAGCACCACAGGCAGGTACCCCTGTAAATGAGGAATTCAGAGTCTTTTTACAGACAGAGAACCCTCCTCTCTAGAGGTGAAGAGGAAGAATCTCTCTCTGACAAAAATCCAGTGACTGTGCTCTTGTACATGAAAAGGAAGGAGGGGTTCTACTTTACTCATGCAGGTAGCATTTGGTGTCACATTTTTTTACAATCCAGGAATATGTACAAAACAGCAAGTTGTGAGATTTTCAGAGGGCAAAACCCCAACATTTTTCATCTCACTTGCTGGACCAAAGCTGTTACTCAGTTGAGAACTGAAGATACACAGAGTCAGATGTTGGGGTGCAGAAGGTCGCTCCTGTGGGAGTGAGAAAAATCAGTGAGACTGATTTATAGTAGCTAATTATTGATTTGTATCCAGAAACTCTTCAGAAGGAAAGGATGAGAGCCCTAATCCCTTTCCTCTCCTAGCTGAGTAGCATAACTACAAGATGAAGATCCGATATTTCTGGAGCCATGATTCTTCCATTCCTGACTGTACAGCAGTTTGAAAGTCTTCTATATCTTCATGGTCTGTGCACTCTCATGGGATTTGAGTTCAAAAGCCTCAGGCTGAAGTGAGGCCCAATATTTTGACATCACAATTAGATAAGTGCTGTAAGTGCCAGACTATTTGGCAAGAAGTAGGCACTATCACTATTGTAGTGCGTAATGAGTGTTTGGAATATACCTAACTTCTCCAGGGAGTTACATGCTGGGTTTTGTCTTTCCTAAATCCCAAACAGCTTTAAGCAGAGATGCCCAGGTGGCCAGATCAAGAAAAGATAGATATCCTTTGGGACATCCTCTGTTGTACAAATATAGCCATGGCTCTGTGCGTAAATTCCTGAACGCTTGTTTGAATGCTGACCTAAAATAGTTCATTGTAATATCAGAGGAAGCCATTTAATTTCATCCAGTCACTTCTTCATGGAGCTATACGAATGGTTATTTGGCTAGAACGTATCAGCCAGAAGGACATCTTGTTTTCATTTGAAGGATCTAAAAGATGAACCCGCCATTTCATCCCTTTATTGACGCTCGTGTTAAATTATACGCCCGATTCCTCAGTGCAATTTGCCTGGCTTTCATTTGCAGATGATAGGAGCACGGTCTCACGGAGAAGCTGCAGTGGCTTTGTACCAGTTGTGTGGGAATAGTTTTTCTACCCAAGCATTTCTTAAGAACTGCAAATCTCTTTTCTTTGGCTCCTCTGGAGGTCTGTAGCTTTACACATACAACTTGTTTACTAGAGTATTCATTTGAGCTGAATGTCGCATAAACTGTACGTGTGAGTTAAACAGCTACTGGTGAAGTGGGAAGCTATTGTTTTTTAATAGTTCTTCTGTGTTTGTTAACATTTGATCTCCTTTAAGACCTTACAGAGATACATTTTTGGTGGCATAGCTTGCCCCATTTTAGGTAGATCAATCTGGTGTATGTGAAAGACAGCTTCATTTACTGTCCTTGACATAACTAACCTTACATTAACGGGAACACTTCTTCCTAGCTAGACTTACTATTTATTCAGAATCTTAATAGATGGGCTTTGTGCGTAGAAATTTTTCATGCTGCTTACCCTATATTTTAAGTCAAAGTGTATATTTCTGTTGAGAATTCTCCATCTACTTTTTTTAATTTATTTTTTTTTTTTACAAAAGAGGTAAGTGTTTTCATTCACCTTTTGTGACTTACAAGCTATTGAGTAGCACTCGTTGTGTTTGAATGTCACATTACGATGTATTATAGCTGATAAAGAAATGTTATTTTCCCTCTATTGCTAATATCCCTTAAGACACTTAAAACCAAGATGTTTTGACTGGAACTGTTTGTCTAGCAAAATGTACTTGAAATAATATAATGAATTTGTTGGAGAAGATCAAATTGTAGTGAGGTTCTTCTTTCCCATACATTCAGTGTGATGATTCCATCTAAGTTAGTAACTGTCTGAGGACTGAGCTGTGCAAGGCATGTAGGTTGAGAAGACGTTTGCTTTGCCAGATTTTCCATACACATACGTATATATATCTACACACAGTAGCCATTCTCTGTTACTGAGCCTCTGGCAAACCATTCCAGAGCTGGAGATTGCCTCCAAGCTGTGTAGTTTAGCTCAGTGGGTTAGAGCACGATGCTAATAATGCCATGGTTGCACACTCAGAGTGGTCAAACATGCAAAACAGGACACCTGTGAATCCTTCTTATCATTTGCAGATAGGATAGGTCCGTGGCCCAAAGTCAAAGTATGTTTTCTAGGGTTAGACTTCTCACTACTGCAGATTTTCTCTCAAATTCTGCTATTCATCACATGAAGGTGAATTTTAATATCCTGTTTCTTTAGTGCTTCAGAAATCTACTGAAATAAGCCTCTTTCTCTGTGGGTATTAGAATTAATAGTACAGCTTCCTCCATGTCCCTGGGCCTTATATTCCCCTGTGCTCCTAGGGCTAGGAATATAGAGAAGTTTGGATAGTGAGAGGAATGGCAGGGACTGGCCTGGTTCCCCATGACACCCAAAGAGCAAAATCACAAACAGGGCTAGCAAGGCAAGACCTGTTCTCTGGGGTCCAGGACAGCTGGATTTATGTACACTCCTGCCTCATCCTTTCCTATTCAGGAACTTCTGTCTTCCTGTAAGGAATGGGTAGTGCAGAGTGAGTCATCCTGGCACTCGGCCACCTGGCATTGCTCCTTTTTTTTGAGGAAAATCCCCCGGCTTTTGTAGGGCACTCCTGAGACCTAGCACAAAGGGGCCAGAATCTGGCCCAGGAACCATAACACATGCAGCTCACTGAAACTGCTTAACTCTGTCCCACAGCCACAACACACCATTGTCTGCCCATCATATCTTGTGGAAGCTCATGGTGATTTTTTCCATGCATCTTATCCAACTGTATGTGGTTATCAAGTGCAGCTTCTGTTTGTTAGTTCCTTAGATAAAGGCCTCCCTAAGTCTGATCCACACTCTGCTATTGTGCCTCTTCCTATATCACTGTATGTGGTGCATTTCTTCTTTTATGTCTCTTCCAAAAGTATCTCAGAGCATCCATCCGTCATCTGGTGATAGGACTTGCTCATTGTGATTATTCTTTTTTCCAGAAATAAAAATGTATGGCATACATAGTTTTTAGCAACATTGTACAGAACTCTGCTCTGTATCATAAAGAGATTAGGGACTCTTAATGCAATACAGTTTCCAGCTGCAGCCATAGACTGTATTTTTGTTAACTGAAAGGTATGTATAGATGTGTCCTGTTCTCTTCTGTGTTCTATATCTGGATTCTACTCTTTTCAAACTTATCCGTGCCAGGTTTGCTGGGGCATATGTGTGTGTTTGTGGATACCTTGCAATGGCTAACAGACTATTTCCAGGGAAGGTCTGATCACATCCTCAGACATACTACACACATGAGAGACCCCCAAGTGAGTCGGTTTTTATACATAGGGCAGAATGATTCTTGAATTTTTTGTTGGTTAATAGTACCTGTGGTATATTTGTCAGCTATAGACATAGCAATATCATTGAAGACTTTCTACCACTCTAAGTTTCAGCATTTATTGTGAAATACCTTTCATGCTTTGTTTCCCGTCTTTTCAAACTTCTAATACCGTGAAACTGATGTACACAGGGGTATGGTCTTATTGGGCTTGTGCTGGAAGAGTGCAGTTTTTTGAGCTTTTTGTGAGTTCATAAGAGGTACAAGTTGGGTTATCTAGGAATGAAGTCACATGCCCTGAACAAGCTCCATATGGAATGAAAGGCAGCAGCATCTGTTTAGCAACACGGGTCGACACGAACACACAAGCCTGGTGTGAGTTCCCTGCCCTGGTTTTTCAGTCAGTAACAAGGTAAAAAATCAATGGAGCACTGGTAAGGAAAATAACGGGCTGTTTATTTTTAGAAATATTGGCTCTGAAAAGCCACTGTTTTAAGAACATTAGAAAAAAAAATAAGGCAAAAATAATAATAAAAAAGTGATTTTAGACATGGAAAATTTCATGCCAATTTTTAAAGTTTTGGTAATATTGTTATAAGTACAAAGCAAACAAATTTCCAGTAGGAGTGACAGACATTTTTCCCAAAAGTTGACACAAGTTATCTTGCCTATGACATTTATATATCCAAAACATAATTAAGTCCTGGAGACAGTGACTTGGATCTCTCCACATCCCTGTCTGTACCTGATACCTGTAAAGAATGAAGGATCTGAAAACAGGGGCTTCTGTAAGTTATTTCTTTCGAGGCTTTTCACAGTTAGGATCTGAGCTGATGTGATTCTTGACAGCCTTTAACTTAAGGGTCATTCAGCAGGAACTGCCAGGGCTTGGAACATAAAAGAAGCCAGCCCTCGTATCTGTAATCTTCTTGATTAAGATGTAGGTTTTGTACAGACTGGGATCCAGCAGGCCCCACAACATTTGAATAAAGTGTGAGACTGAGTCAGAGAGCTGAACCTAAACACACGTGTGAAAACTGTCCACACCTCAATAATTGTCAGTGAATTAATTGTAGTTCAAAATTGGGATAAGAGATCAGAAACAGCATGAAAAACAAAAGCTAGACTGCCCTGGGTTATCTGATATTTGGGAATTAAAAAAGCCTGATGGAAATCTACAGCCACATCTTTAGGTTTCTCAGCGGGTAGATTTTCATTAAGAAAGTATTTGCGGAGGTGTTTTAAGAAAACCAATACAGAGGTATACTTTTAGTGGGGTTGCCTCAGCTTCTCTTCAAATTTTCATTTTAGGAAACAGGCCCAAACAGTAATTTCTGAGCAGTTCAAACTCAGGAGCAGAGCAGAAGGGAGGAAAAGTGTGTGACACCTCAAATCTCGCAGCGTTTTTGTGGTTCCTTTGTGGCCCACAATCTGCCAAGTGACTGAAGGAAGATTGTTCTCTCTCCACCTGCTTTGTCCCTGATTTGGCCCTCTGGGTTCCTGTGGTCTGTGGGCTTCATAAACGCTGTAAGCTCTGAAGTTCACACTTGGGAAGTATCAGCACAAGGTAAGGGCCCAGCAAATGTATAATTAAACTAAGCACAAGTAGTGTGAGGTCCGCAGCATAAGGCTTTTGGAAGTTTTGATGGTGTGTTCTTTGTTCTGTCTGTCTGTGTAGGCATACAAATGCATGATAGATTAATTGAGTTAAATATATCCCAAAGTTGTTTGAAACAATGCCTATTTAATTTTTTCAAGAGGCTGCACAGAAGTATAGCATCGTACCACAAATAAAAGTGTTGCCACAATGCCTGTAAATCAGAGCTTTAAACTATGTTTCAATTATCCTTCTATTATCCAGCTGGTGTTTAAACATGTTTATTATTCAAATCAGTAGAGAATGTGCTGCTGTTGTGTAAACAGCTGTCAATTGCTGAAACAATGATTACAAGGCACCATCTCTTTCAGGTGTACTTAGAGGTACTTATACCTCAACCACTTGTATTTAAATAACATGCAAACACAATGCTTGAGTGACTACTTTCACTCCTGTTTCCAATACCTCGTGCCAATTCTATTACATTAAGAGGGAAATCTATTACATTTTTCATTTATACACATCTGTACTCTGTTTTTAACCATTGTATCATTAAGGCTTGAGTTAATATAATAGATATGCCAAGAGATGCAGTACATATTGAGAAATCCTGTTCAAAATAAAAGCCAATTTCTTTGTGTTATTTTAGGGCATTTGAAAGCTTTTATGAAAACAATACTAAGAAAATTATTTTCTGAAGAGGAAGCCTGAGAAATAGAAGATTTAGTCGTGGAACGCTGCTATCCTCCAACCTCTATTTGTTTTGGTGTAAACTGATTACATTACAAGTTGGTTGGTTTTGGGTTTTTTTCAGGTAGGCATTAACAAAATATAATGTTGATGGCACTGAACTGTCTTTTCTTGCATGTGACAGTATTCAGTATCTTTACACATGCTTACTGCAGGGCAAAGGTAGTTTAACAAGCAGTGTTTGCCAAGTGAGCTTTTGGGGCAACTCTCTACTGCTTTGTCACAAACGGAAAGGGAGAATGTTTTAAAAAACTGCATTTGGGAAAATGCTGATAGGATCCTCAAAAACAGTAACTGAAGGAAAATTTTTATGCTAATCTCAATGAAGCAAAGAGAGTCTTTGTCTGTCTGCTACCTTCTAAGAGGACAAAACCTGGAAAACAAAAGCAGATACTAAAAAAAGTAAAAGAAGTGATCCTTCTGGCTAGTGACAGACACACACCCCTCCCCCCTTTTTCCTGTCTTTTAAGTTAAATACTTAAATACAGAGCTAATGGAAGAAACAAACAGTACAACACTACCACAAGGATAAGCTGTTGTAGTGTGCTGATAAAATATGACATTCTTTTTCAGAACTTAATAGAGATGCTTTGACTGTTGTTCTGCAGTCAACAAGGCTGGTCTAATTGGTGGCCATGGCAACAAAATCAGGTCATACAGAGGTTCATACCGAGATCAAGCATATGTAGATCTTCTTGTTCAAATATACATAAAGATAAGAACCTTTAGTGAGAGTCCACAGTGAAAGGCTGAAGATGGATGCTCCCATGCACATCTAATATTACTTAGAAATATTTACCTGTTTGTAACATAATGATGTTTTGCAAAACAGAAATAGAAAAATCCTTCATAGCCATTGGAAAACAATAATTTTTTAAAGTCAAAGTAGACTGTATGCGTGCACATTGCTTCATAGCTGCTTGTAATTTACTCCCTGGAGTTTTTAGTGATCTGACTTATATTTTAGATGTAATTAAGTAATCAGTGGTGTACACTGTAAAATGAATGTTTAGGCTGCTTAAGGTTGAATTTTCACAGCCTTAGCAGCTGCGCAGTTATGGTTCCTGCCCCCACCTCCCTTAGTACAGCCATCCATTTACAATTATTACTTGAGTTATTTACATAGTTATGATATTTCATAGAAATGAAATAGCAGCTACCTGGTAACAGCGGGCAGCAAATATACAGTGACTCTCGTGATTGCATCTCTCTTATTTCCCACTGAGTGCACTAAGGTGTGCAAGGCTTGGGTGCTTGGTCCCCGGTAAGCCAAGCCCTGCTCAGGGGAACCAGCAGCTGCTGGCTGTATTCCTGCAGAACAGAGTCTGATGTTCTTAACAGATCTCCTGCCTCTGACCAAGTGCATGTGTTGGGTCTTCCACAGCCTTTCAGCCTCTCTGTCTCTATTTATAAGCCAGGCTGGTAATAATTAAAAGTTATAATCTTACGATACTGAGCAGTCTAACAGAAATTTATAGATAGTCTTGGGCAGGTACATCTGGGACAAAATCCACACTCACACCCAAATCAATGTCTAAAAAGTCCCTGCTGAAAAGGCTCCAGATCTGGGTTCTGAAAGCAGTTGATACATGGATGTGGCCACGCATTGTTGGAAAGTTCTCTCCATGCTTTCCACTGTCTCTGAGGGGATGCACAACCAGCACCTACATTCCCAGCTGCATTCATTTTCTCATAAGCAAGAATTTGCACTTCGAGTGCCTTTTACAGTAAGATTTTGAATAAGTTGAAGTAGGCATACTAGGGTAGAAGGAGAGGAAAGCCTTTTGAGGTAATTTCCATCTCTTCTACACAGTTCCCCAGAGGTTTTGCATCAGGGAAATATTTTACTGATTTCCTGCTTCCTTCTGGTCTTTGCTAAAGATACATGTAACCCACAGATGGTGGGTCTGTGTGGTACTGGTGGAGCCTCTCTTGTTCTCTTCTCAGCTTCTTTTGCCTGATATTATCAGCAAAGCCCTGTCACCAGCCCCTACCCCCTCCTTCTCAGCAAATCTGTTTTCTTAGCTACAAGGATATGCAAAAAATCTGATTTTAGTTATCTGTTCTGCTAAAGGCAAGGATTAAGATTAAGGTTTAAATTTGTTGTTTTTTTTTTTCCCTAGAGCAGAATGCTCTGGTCCAGTCCCTGTGTATTCCCGGATCTTTCCACAGTTCCTCACGAAATCACATATTTTAGCTCTAGCTAGTGTGTGTAAGTCCTTTTCCTCTCTAAATCACTGAATTTCTGCAGGCACCCACTGCAGGGATTGGAAACTCTCCCTTCCCGAAATACACTGTTTTTAAACCACATTAAACTCATCTGTGATGTTCCACATTGCCTTCATTTCTTGATATTCTTTTCCATTAGTATAAATTGTTACTACTTTAGAAGCTACAAGAATAAGCTTTACTCATGAAGCTGAATGATAGGTGCATGTTGGTAAATCTGACCCGTGAAGAGGGACAGATCCAATCTCTGAAAAAATAAAGTCCATAGGTGAGGTTTGGAGTGGTGATCCATGTGAATATGGAAATGTGGAAAGGAGAAGTGATGCTGGCATGGATCTGCAGCAAGCTGGGTGTGCTTGTGAAATGAATGTTACATTTGTAGGCCCTTAGCTGGGACATGAGCAGAGTACAAGGTTTGCATGGACTTGCACTTAAATGTCTGTATAGGACCATGGAAGAGAAGTGGCTTGCCTGGTCAGTCAGTTTTCATCTCAGTGGGCAAATTGCTCCTTCTTCCTTTCAGACATACAGATCTAGAAAAATATTAAGGTGAAAACCCACAGAAATATTCCAGACATGACCCAGTGTCTGCTTAAGGCACAGGATGATGACTGGGCCAGGGGCTGGATATACTTTCAGGTACTGCTAATCCCTCATGGGGAGTTAAACAGCTCCCTTGCTCAAGTAGTCCTTTTCTGGCACGTACGTGTCAACAGGTGTGAACAAGAGCACGGAGGTGCAAAGTGCCAATGCCTCGCTGCTGGCACCGAGCGTGGCCTTCATGCACAAGAGATGACAATTGCGGTGTTGTGCAGCCTGCCCATCAAAAAGCATTGTTGCCTGGCACCTATATATCATTCAACTTGTGAGCAGGCACCGTGCCATCAGAACAGATGGTAGGGAGAGAAAGCAGCCAAACTACCACGTACAGGAGATGCATTAAAGTATAGGTGTGGAGAGTGATTTCCAGCCAAGAACGTCAAAACAGCTCTCTTCGTCTTGAATTTACATGCCCAGAGTTAAGGGGATGGGCAAGCATTTAACTGCTCTCCCAGCTGGATACGGTTCCATACACACACAAAAAGCTTCTACTTCAGCTCACTTCAAGTGAGATTTTGGCCCAGCTGAATTAGGCGGGGTATTGGAAATGGCAGAGAGAAGCATTTTAAAGTGATCTCCACCTTTTCTGGCTCTTCTTTGGATGTCCCCCTCTGTGGAATAGGTGAAAAGAAACTCTCATGGCCAATTGTTATTTATGGAAATTTGCAGGGTGCTGTAAAGTACTCTTCGCTTTCTAGCGTGAATGTCTTTACAAAGAAGACCATAACACTTAGAAGTAATGGCATACTTAAAAAAAAAAAAAGAAGAGCACTGCACTGTTGCTAGGCCCTCTCCTACGGATAGGGTGCACATTCAGCCAAAAAACCCCCATTTTCAGATAAAGACTGTGGAAGTGTATGGTATCCTTGTCTGGCATACATATTGGGAATGTCCTTTCATGCTACTAAAACAAAGAAGCATTAATGATATCCTATCGCTGAGGGGGGGAAAGTTGTTTAATATACTCCTTCATGAACCATTATACTGAGCCATTCTACTGACTCTTAAAATGGCACACTGCAGCCCTCTATGTTTGCATCTTTGTGCTTTCCGGGGTAAATTTATTTAGTGTATGACTAAAAAGACATTAGGTTTGGTTTTTTTTCAAACCTCAGTTTTTCAAAATTCTTCCTAGGAATTTAAAGCCAACCCTCATCTACCGTCACCATAAAGAACTCAGGCTGAGTTCTGTCCCCATTTTTACTTGTGAACTATACTGTCTTTGGATTATGACCTTCCTCACACCTGAAGCCTCATTGTTTTCATGAAGAAATTTTACTTCTTTTCTGTTGTTGGCCTGGTTTTCATAGCAGTGTGAAGAAGGGTGTGTTTCTCTGAAAAGCTGCAGGTGCAGTAATACTTTCATTTAAGTCTCTAGAGCTCTAATAAGCACAGATGAAGGGAAAGGGGATTTTTTTTTCAAAAGGACCTTGTATTCCGTGGCTGCTGTAAGACTGCTTAATGTCTTTCAGAATCATCCTTTAAAGCTGGCACTGACTGGAATTTCCTTAGTTGCCAAATGTGTTTGGAATTGGGGTTTGGATTCAGCCCTATCTGTTGAACTAATGAAGTGGATCTTGGTCTAAGAGGAAGAGTGGGAGAGGGGAATAAGTATGCCTGAAGAGGAGCAAGACATTACTGAAGATTAATTCCTGCGTTTTAACTAATTACAGGAGGGTTAAAGGATTGACAACACATATTTTTCTTTTAATAAGGTGGAAGTGAAGAGCCCTTATCTTCTCATGGGAAAAACCATTGGACTCTCTTACAGAAAGTTTCTTTTTGCACGAGATTCTTAAGGGAGAGTATAGTTCCCATTGGTACAGAAAACCTTCCTTAAAAGACACAAGGAACTCTTAATTTCAGAGTTCTGATACAGCAATAGGTGTTTCTATAGTTCACTTATTTCCTCAATATTTGATTTCCTGTTTTTCCTTCTCAACTGTTCTTCCCACAATACCATTTCAAAGAGCAAAACTGTGTGCTAGGCCTTTCTCTTAACTTATGGGATCTTGATAATTCCATGCTTTAGTGAAGAAGCAACTTTAAGTTTTAGTAATGAGTGTGAACAGTACGATAAAGACTTCCTGGGCCTCAGTTTCCCTTCTGCAGAACACAAGCAAGAATTATCTTTCCTTGCCTAAAGAGGCTGTAAATTCTTTGAGACAAAAGAAATTCCACAAAATCCCACAAAAATGTGACTTTAAATGGAGTTAGTGCAGGAGTATGAACCTTCAATGCAAATTGAGGCTGAGGTGTCAAGGGAAATGATGAGTGAAGGGGTTTCACCTTTGTGAGCATGGTTAGAAGTTTTCTTAGAAGAGCACTAAGCGGGACAAAGTGATTCCTAGACTATGTATTTTTGCTAGATAGACGAGGCTTCTGGTTCTGTAGAGTGCTTCATGATTGCTGGAAGGAGGCTGTGAAAGAAATGCAGAGAACTGGTACTATCTGTGTGTGACAATGTGTTTATGGCTTTTTTCCTAGCCTACCCTATGCTGTCACGAGCAGAACACCTTAATCCATTTTGTGTATGTCTAGTCAAATATCATAAAAATCACAGAATGGCTTGGATTGGAAAGGATCTTAAAGACCATCTAGATAAACCCTTCCACTAGACCTGGTGGCTCAAGGTCCAATCCAACCTGGCCTTGAACACTTCCAGGGAAGTGTATATTCTCAGACAGGTCCAGATGCATCCTGTCTAAGAGAAGGTACTTAACTGCATCCATTAAGGGGACAGATACCTGATTTTCCTCCTTAGTCATTGAAGGACAACAGTCATCTCAGAGAGCAATTCAGATTTTATTTAGCTTAAATTGCTCCTTAGAGGTTCCTGACTCTGCCCCTGTGGAGACATTGGCAAGAGGGAGCCCAGGGTGACTGCAGCCCTCAGTGAGTGCCTCAGGTACACATGGTTCTAACCTGCCATGAAATGTAGGCGTTGTTGTGGTTTAATCCCAGCCAGCACCTAAGTTCCATACAGCCACTCCACAATGGAATGGTGGAGAGAATCAGAAGAGTAAAAGTGAGAAAATTTGTGGGTTGAGATAAAAACAGTTTAACAGGTAAAGCAAAAGCTGCATGCACAAGCAGAGCAAAATGAGGAATTCATTCACCACTTCCCATGGGCAGGCAGGTGTTCAGACATCTCCAGGACAGCAGGGCTCTGAATGCCTCCCTGCCTCCTTTCTCCCCCAGATTTATATGCTAACCATCACACCATATGGTCTGGGTTATCCCTTGGGTCAGTTGGGGTCAGCTGTCCTGGCTCTGTCCCCTCCCAACTCCTTGTGCATCCCCTGCTCACTTTCTGGTGGGGTGGGGAGGGAGGCAGAAAAGTCCTTGGCTCTGTGTAAGTGCTGCTCAGCAATAACAAAAACATCCCTGTATTACCAACACTGTTTTCAGCACAGATACAAAACACAGCTCAATATTAGCTACTATGAAGAAAATTAACTCCATCCCAGCCAAAACCAGCACAGTGATCTATCCAGCAGATTTCATACCAAAACCATCTCTACAAATGGGATGCAGTTGTCTCCTGTTTAGGTAAATACTGATGTTGCTGTGCCGACTGAAATGAAGCTGGGGTTTGTTTACTGCGTGGTGTGAAATGGAAAATTCTTATTCTAGCTGGCATGAGGGTTGCTGTGCCTTGGTGCTGAGTTTGGGTGGGCAGGGGTGTGTGACTATTTCTGTGCTCCTCCTTTGTCTACCTGCCTGCATCAGCTGTGTGTAGGAGATTGTGTCTGTCCAGTAAGGATTATTTTTTTGGGACTAGTGATGTAAAGGCAAAAAAACCACTTCAGAAGAAAGTTTATTTTCTATTTAAATACAAAATGAGATAGACAGCTTTTCTGAATTTTTATGAGACTGTCCCCTGGTTTAGATAGTTTTCATAATAAAAAAAGCTGCTGACTTTCTTTACATCTCCTAGTTTTTTGACAAATAGGATTGAAAGTGGTATAATTCAGCACCATCATAGTGTTAGTGTACCTGCAAGACTCACTGTAGTCTTTTCTCTGGTTTGTGTTCTGCCATTCCTTCCTGTCCCTGGAGGATGGAGGAAACATTAGGCACATGTGAGGGTTGTGATGGTCCAGTTTCTCAGGCTGGGATGGATTTCAGCTTGTGTCTCAGTTAAACCCCTTTTCCAAATCTCTGTGCCTCCGTTTTGAGATATTAGGAACGTGCCAGTTTAGATGCAGCTGGGCTAAAGGTGGCTTAAGCATCTGAGGGAGGTCATGGCTCTGCTGACTGGGTTTTGCTGGTTTGGCAATGGTTGGTTGAATAGGAATCTGACAAGCATTCCTCTTCAGAGGCAAACACAGAGAGACTCATGGCCCTCTCTCGTGCAGTGATTTCAAATACAGTTTTAGGTAGATCGAGGAGAAAAGAAGAGAAAGATCTCGAGATAGTATCTGAGCATCTGTGTCTATATGTGTGTGTATGCATCACACATGTAACAACAGAGCAGTGCTGGGACAGTGAGAGCTGAAAAAGACCCGCACACTGAATAGCTTTTGTTGAGATTTTAGCCTTCAAATGCAAATAGGAGGGAGGTATAGTGGGAAGGGAAAAAGATGTGATTGAGCAGTAAACATGAGTGATGGTTGCAGGATAAATAATATTATTAACTTACATTTTATTACTGTGGCTGCTGTGATAGCAGAGGGCACTTTTTACAGACACACAAGTAATAATAGCCCAGAGAAAAGCACATGGTCCATCAAACCCTTCCCTCTGGCAGCAGAAAATACAAATCACCAGGTATGGTAGCTGACCATCTTATGCACAATTATCTCTCTTATGACTGCATGGCTACATTCGCTCCCTGCTCCAAACGTATTCAGCTCCCTCTTGAACCGATGTTCACCATTTACATCTATTACTGACTTCAACAAAGACCATTTTATTCTGTTCAATGACAGTCCTTTGCAGAAGGATATTCTGTCTGAATTTCTCATACTGCTTTTTGCAGCCTTTCCCTTGTCAATGTCAGTCTTTGTGACCTCTTGTTTTGAATGCTAAACTTTCAGAAATCTTATTTGGCAGTAATCAATTCTTGTTCTTACAGGATCCCCTACATTTGAAAGAGCTTCTCTTCAGATTTTTCTCCTTTCAAAGCCAGTGTACATTGGCAGTCTTCATGTACAGTTTGTCTACAAAACCATAAGTTAGTAAAAGCTTTAAAAATGAGGGATAAAATAAATCATTGCTGACTGGCTGAATGGCATTCTTCTCATTTAACATGGATATTATTGAAAGGAAAATGTGCATTTAATATAAAAAGGTGTTCTAATCACTCTGTCCAATTACAGCAAAGCATGAATGATGGTAATGTTTTTCAAGCTTCCAAATAAAATGAGAAACATTAACCTAAATGGGATGTTGGTATTCTGCTGCAAACGCCTTAGAGTTTCTTTCTTTAGTAGCCCTTCTTTCTGCTCTTTTTGCCCAAGGGGAATGTTGCACCTCCTGAAACACAGGTGGTAGCTTGGTGTTCTACCTCAGCTGATGGAGGTTTTTTTGCTAGCCTAATACCTATAATGGAAGGCTGGTTGTCTGAGAATAAATAATTCTAAGGAGCACACTGGAAATGTGTACTCACCTCCCCAAATTGTCTGATGCTGGTGTCTCTATTTCTGTTTCAGTGGTAGGATTATGATGACAAATGCTTTGTAGGCTACTCTTGATTGTCTTCTGATGTGTTCAGCCCCAAATTACTGACACTGTTGTCTCTGTTTCTGGTTCACAGCAGCATTCTGATGACAAATGCTTTGCAGGCTACTCTGGTTGTCTTGTGTGCACCAAATAAAAGTTACTACTACTAGTAGGAATATTTAGTACCATCAATACCTGGTACTAATACCAGGCGCTAGTAATACGAAATTCTAGGTACTACTGCTACCCTCTAATATTAGTCAATAAGGTTGCTAAATACACCATAGAGTATATTGTATATTTGTGCTCTTAAAGTTAAAACAAATTCTTTAGATAAAGACACTTCAGATTAAGGACTCTTCAATGTCGATCATACTTACTCTTTTCTATGGGCAAATCTAGGCTGATCCCATAAATCCACACATGTGGTTCGAGAGAGATATTACAATAATTTTCATCCATTATTTTTAGTTTGATTCCACTATGTTGCAGTCTTCGATCTTCTGTTGGACTCCATGACTTCAAACTTCATAGTAAGAACACTGCCTTGATATTGTAGTGCCAAAGTCACATTATAGGCAGCACGTAAGACTTTGTGTTTATTTTAAAATTCTTACCAATCCATCTCTCTCCAAACTTAATTAAAACCAAGCACTTGCCTGCACTTTCTTGCAATAACAAATGATTTGTTTTAATAGCTTTCATTTTCTTGTTTAGTGAAAGACCCTTGGCATAAGAGACAAGAAATTATTTCAAATAATGAAAATTTTAAGTTTTAAGTTCAAGCTGAGCTAATTTGACTTATTTGGGTTTGCTGAGGAGCAAGAGTGCATACACGAGGGAGTAAGCTGTTGTGAATCAGCGGCTGTGTGGTAACTAGGCTGTCTATTCTCTTACCCTGTCATAAATGCAAGGTGGTTTACTCTGAAGTGAAAGATGAGGAAGTGCCCTCACCGTTACCGTGAGAATATACACCGGTAATTACCCCAGAGCAGCTGATATGTGGCAGCTGCTTCCCTGTGTACACTGCATCTTATGATATATGTGAGATAATTTGAGGGAGTTTGTCCCTAATAGGTGACTCCAGGATTGTCACTCCTTACAGCATGAGAAAATGTAGTATTAGATTTGAGGAAATAGCCTCTTCTTTGGCAATTTTTTTATTTACAAGGGTTGGTAGGTCGCTCAAATCACAGTCTGCATCATTCCTTCCCTCTTGCTGGATGTCTGAGTTGCAGGTGGCACTAGTTCCCATGAGAAATTCTGGATGAAAAATCTTTGTGCTGAAATCTTTGTGTCTTTGGAACATAAGGTTATTTTTATGAAGGCACAGTTCTTGTCCAGGACCTCACTGATGATGACTCATGTGGCTTTAGAAAACAATAAAGAACCAAATATAAGAAAACACTTGCCACACAGGTTTTCAATGACAGATCCCAACTACAAGAAAGAAAATAGTCTATTATCAGAACCCAGGTTTCCAATGGTTTATATGTGTTGACTTTCACTCTAATATGTTAAATGATATATTTCCCCCCC
>VZTG01002166.1:423015-519171 GCA_013397845.1 Melanocharis versteri | reverse complement strand
CCCCCATTTATTAACTCATTACCTCTGGGCCTTTCTGTCAATAAGTGAAATGCTGTGTTGTTCAGCTACTGTCTTTATTTGAACAAATAGATCTTTTAAAATATTGTGAAAATAACTGAAATCACTTAAAAAGACTATCAGAATTCTCCCTTTTCAATCTTCATACAACCTTTTAAAACATAAGATTTAAAATTTGCATGTGGCTGGACACTTTTTCAATGAATCGAAATTTATCAAGAAATTGGTGAATTATCTTTTTCTTTTTTTTTGGCATTTTACCCTCTTTATGTAGGTTACTTTATTGCTTCTTGCAAAGACTCTTCACTTGCATTCTGCTTCTCAATGCCATAAAAAGTTTTTGTGTGCCTACTCAGAGTACATTGTCTTCCAGTGGTGGTGAAGAGAACCCTCTAAGTCTCTTATCTCTTTTAGACATTGTAAATCTTTGTAATGTACTTAGATTCTCAGGATGAGAAAAAATATTGAAGGCCAAGGCATTATTTAGTTCAAGTTCTGTTGACTATTTTATGTTTTTGTCCTTCAAAGAAGTTCAGGGCTCAGTAAGTGCATTTTAAAGAAAGATAAAAGAATTTTGTGGTACGGAGCCTAAGGAAAGAAGTGTATCTTTTATTACTTATGAAATGAACACTAAAATTATTGTCTCTAGAAATGCAGATAAACACATTAAATCCCTAATAGGCTGTGTTTCATGGAAGAATGTATTGCAGTTTGAG
Organism: Melanocharis versteri; assembly: GCA_013397845.1. Lineage (NCBI taxonomy): Eukaryota > Metazoa > Chordata > Aves > Passeriformes > Melanocharitidae > Melanocharis > Melanocharis versteri. The sequence goes on along the minus strand of VZTG01002166.1, from coordinate 518,437 downwards.
AGGTTCTCTCTTTGAAGTCATCTGATAAAGGATTTTAATTGAGATCATTTCAATATGCAAATATGGTCTGGCCATTACACATCATTAATGCTTAGGCTTAGTGTAAATATTCCAGTCTAAAGGCTGGCTTTCTGCATGCTTCCCACCTACACAGAGAGAGCTTATCATAGGCAATTATCTTACCCAAATAAAAAATGAAAATGGGAAAGTTAAATAAATAAAAGAACATTCTGATGGAATCACGGTAATGTGCTTCTTGGTTAACATTAGCCCTGGCTTTCGGACAGCTGGATTGGTTAATGCTTGTCCTTTGCTTTTGCATCAATCTCGGTGAAACTTCCTGTATTCCACAGTGACATATGCCTAGTCATATCTTTTCTGCCTAACAAATAAGCCATTGAGATAACAAAGGCAGGATCAATATGGAAAACTATAGTCCTAAGAGAAGGTAATCTTGATATTTGGTCTTGATCTGAAGTAAAATCACAGAATAAAAAAGTAATAAACTGAACTCCCTCTGGAATAATTGATATCCTTTGGATTTTGGATAGTCTATGAGTTAGTAGGTGTTTAGAAATCAAGCTCTGTCCTTTCCATAAAAATACATAATTACCTATAGGCTCTTTTTGGATGCACAAAGAACAACCAGAAAGGCATCCAACTCTCAGTGACAGTTGAAAGGAGTGAGATGCCAAATTTTCAGTTGTACTTCTGAAACTCACCCCTGTCGTGGCAGAGTTCACATATGCAGTGTTGGGAATGTAACTTATGTTCTGTCTCTCAGCATGTACTTAAACTGGCTGCAAAAACAAAATCCAATTCTCAGAAATTAAAGCTGTTGCGAACAGCTGATCCAAGTTGTGGATCTCATTCTGCATTAGAAATGCACAACTTCTCAAGGTCTTTTAGAGCAAGAAATTCATTCTGTTTGGAAGCTTAATATAGCACTTGTAACATTCATAACCAAACCCAACCTGTGATTTATAGGTTATGGTTACTAATTTTAATGTGGATACACTTATTCAAAGCACAGTCTAAATAAAGGTTTAGTGTCGATCACATTTACAAACATTACAGTTTGAAATAATTAAAACAAACAGATGGAAAAAAAATACCTGCTAGTTAATTCCACTTATACATGTATTTATTATTATGCAAATTAGGGAAAAACCTTTTCAGATGGTGTCATCTCATCCCTTAGCAGCATTTCCAATATCTTTATTCAAGCTGGCTCTCTCTGCTGCCTAGGCAGTGAGCTGGAAGTCCGGAGGGCCACTTCACTCCCCATTTTTGCTCACTCATCTTTAGTTGAGACACTTGGTCCTTTGGCATGTCTGTTTCGTGAACAAATCGAATGAGAAATACCCTCCTCTATAAGACATTGTGAGAATGATGTATCTAAATCAATCACCAAAATTTTTGTGTCTGTGGTGCTTTCTGAGCCATTTTTTTCTTCTGCCAGTGACGTACCAGTGGGTACATGAGGGGGTTTGAAGGAATGGATTGACCATCCTCTAAGGCCTGTCCAGTTCGTAAGGACCAAATTCCACAGCTTCTGTAAACCAGATAGTTTTGTACTGCCTCTCCATCCACTCTCCTGTTTGTCTCTGCCATGCCAGCTTCCATCTTTTTTCTCACTCCTATCTGTATTTTCTTTCCAGCCATTCTTCAGTGGGTTCTATGAGAGTTGTCTGCTGAAGTATCTGTACTACTTCTCTTTCCTGATCTATAAAAATTTAATCTAAAGGACCATCATAGTACATTTCAAAATTCAAGAAATTAACAGAGCCATTTACAGATGAGCTGTGAGAGAAGGAAGGAAGAATCCTATAACAGAGAGGAGTCACTGGGTTTTGAGAGTCTGAGGCCCTGCTTTCTTTGGGTGGATATAATGAACAGTGCTGCTGGACACATACAGGCGTTTTGCTATCCACAGCAGTATTCACGTTCATCTGCCCCTGGCTCTCTGTCCCTGTGTCCTATAGACAAGGGGGTGATGACAGACTTCTGCAGAAGTCTGAGCCTCAGAAGTGTGTGCAGATGCCCCAGCCCCTCTGTCCATCGTGGGCAGGGGTTGATTTGTAAATTCATGTGGCCATTTGCTGCTCAGACAGGGCTGTGTGGGAACACGTGTCCCTGGCTGTGGAAGAGGACATGCCATAGCTGTGCTTGTTTGATGGGCCTTTGCGTTCAAATGGGCTGAAAGCAAATGTTTACCTCAGATGTCCATGTGGCAGCTTGGTCCTTTCAGCTGTCCATTAGCGAGGACCAGTGCTGAGTGTAACACACTGTCTCAGTGTGCCCCAAGCTTCACGCAGGACACTTACTGCTACTGGCACTACCCTTCATGTCCCAGGGCTCCTGTCACGTAAGAGACAGCTCTGCAATGGTTGTGCAGGGATGTTTGCTCAGAACAAGATGAAATGTGTGAATTAGCAGCTTAGTTTGCTTGTGCACAGGTCCTGCTGGCTGCAAATGCCAGCTGAAATCTGGACTGTGTTCAGGCTAGCTAGGGACAGTGAGGGCACAGGACACAGCTATTGCTCCCCAACAGCTCACACCCTGTAGAAATCAACCCAGTGACTCCAGCTGTTGCAGCCAAAACTATATTACCTTTAAACTGTGAAGACAAGACACAAGAGGCCTTGTTTTGGGAAAACTGTCTCCCCCTTTCCTTAGGTTCACGGGGATCATAATTTTACCATAACTGTGGTACTAGTACAGGTCACATTAGCTAATTTACAGCTATCTCAGTTATGTCCACACAATGCCAAGGCTAAGGTGACATTTGATCCTGTTTGTCATGATGTATTGCCGAACAGCAATGTGTACCCAGGAACCGTATATATATTTAAAATCACAGCACTATTTCTCAAAGATCTTCAAACTGTCACGGTTTCTCCCTGCCTTTTCTGAGAGCACTTTGAAAAATCCTCTGGAATTAATGAAAATTTTGTGCAGATGAAAGTCTAGGGAGGACATCCCATCTCAGTATTTAGAAAGGAAGGATACATTTCCAATTCTACATTAAAATAATTTTTTTTTATGTTATATACTCTAAATTTCATGAGTCAAAGTAAATTTTTTTTGGTAGCATTTCAAATTTTGGATATTTTGTTTTGATTCAGAACAAAGCTAGTGTATAAAATCCAGAACCAGAAGTCTGCCATTCACAACACTTTGCCAGCTGCCAACCTTTGCCAAAACCTGGGAAAATTCATCTGACTCTCACAACTGGACCCAGCGTTCACAGGGCATGGGACCAAAACTCTAGATCCAAGTGCTGAATCTCTGAGAATATTGATTCAGGAGGAGAAGTTTTTGTCTTGTCTTTTTCCTTAAAAATTTGAATTATAAATTTCAAAAGAATTCTGTAATAGGAAAGAGGTTTATGTACTGGAATGAGGCTAGAAATTAGGGTTTCTTGAATTGTCACAGACAACTGCAACAATCTAATTAAGGCCAAAGAGGAAGAGAGAGAGAAGGATAGGGAAGAGACAAGGAAGAAAAAGAGAATCAAAGAACTGGGACTGCGGAGGGACTGGAATACGGAGAGAACGTACACTGGTGAGGAGCAGAGAAAGAAAGGGGAAAAGAAATAAGGGTAGAGGAGGGACAAGACAAAGAAATGGGAGAAAAATAGAAAAAGTACAGAGGGCAGAGAACAAAAAAAGAAGAACCTAGAGACAGAAGGAAAAGCTGCAGGGAAGAGGGTTTATTAGAGAAAAAAATCGCAGCTTGCTGAAATAGGGTTGGCGTAGAAGATTTTTATTTCATATCCTGCTGCCTAGGCTCTGATGATTCCTAGGCTGAAGGTATATGACACTGGTAGATAACATACAGGCAGCTTCTGTGCTCTTCTGAAAAGCTTTTTGTGTCCCTGACAACTTGTTCTAATTGCACAAGTTCAAACACTTTAGATGTTCTGTGTGGCTACAAGCACTTTAGAAAAGGTTGATGTAGAAAATCCATCTCTCTGTAGTATCCGTGGACTGACTTTTCTTCACAAGTGCTTATGTTGATAGTTAACTTGGATAGTTAATCCTAGCTCAGAGAAGATACTTCTAATATCTTGAACTAAAAAAAAAAAAATAGATTGTAGGAAGTTTGTGGGGAAAATGAAATTTGCCTCTGTGTTTTTGGTGGGACTGTCCCTATCTTTTACTGAACTAAGGAATGTTTGTGCAAGCCCTTCCTTCGGTCTGCCTCCAGCACTCCTAGGTTCTTTATCCAAGCCTAGCTCAGCCACACCAGCCGCTGACTTCACTTTTAATGAGTAATAGAAAATGCTTTCAACTTTCAAAGCCCCGAGAAGTACATGAAACTTATTATGATGTGACCAGGGAAAGAATAGTCTGCGTCTCACCTGGGACCTCATTTGAGGTCCTCTTGGGAACTGATCATGGAAATGGCAGAGCTGACTAGAGCTGAAAGAGCAGCATAATGGGGAAAAAAAGGGGGTTAGCAAGCAGAGATGGGCTTCTAAGTTTTAAGGCTCCTTTCATTGCTGAGAGGAAGAATTGGTTGCATAAAGGGAATTTGGAGGTAGGAATTGTTCAGAACCAGAAAGCAAAGGTTGCAGATTAAGCTGAAATAATGTTCCAAGAGAAAGAAGATGTATTTAAAGGAGAAAGATTATGTGGGAAAAGAAGCAGGGGACTAGGACTTTGAGTCACTGGGACGTTTCAACTGTGTATATTGTACTCTTATTTCTTGTTGCTGGTTGGCATCACCTGAAGTGAAACCCTGGAAGTACATGCTCTGCTTATTTTGTACAGAAGTGTGAGAGAAGACAACTGCAGATCTCTTACACAGAATAGCCTCTCTATGTCTTTGTATTTAGTTCTTCAGGCAATCTTAAAAGGAAGACAACTCAAATGGATTAAAACGCAAGAGAAGTACAGGCAGTCAGGGAATGTACAGTGTTTCTTTCCAGTTTTGTCAACCACACCCAATTTTCAGGCTGGGTGGGAACAAAAGCATCTTAGTCAGTTGAGGTGGGAGAGTGATATATCTTCATAAAACATTCTGTGCGAGGCTGTAGAAGCAGAACACCCAGGCTGCACCTAATCTGTGATGTGCTTGGCTATGCAGGTGTCCACCTTGCAGACCTGTACGTGTAGTGTTCCCACAACACCACTCAGGTGGAAGAATTGCTGTGGAAGACGCTCTTCACCATTCCCAGGTAACTCACCACTGGGCCGACAAGTAATTCACATTGGGCTGGACAATATATTTACAGTCTGGTCTGTGCTTTGTCAGAGATCTGGAGCTGTGTGCCGTAAGAACTGTAGCTTTGTAAAAAGTATTGACATGGGAAAAGCAAGAAAACACACATTTTCTTGAATTTCCTAGAGGATCATTCCCCAGCACTGCAGTCATGGTAGCACACACGAGACTCATCATATTACTGAGATGTTGGCCCAAAGAATGTAGACTCATTCGAGGCTGTGGGGAGGAGAGGTGGCAAAGCACATACGGGGAGATGAAATGACTGTTATGATTTTAGTTTCTGTGAAACAAGACTCTCTCCCTTTTAAACATCTACTAAAATGATCTTTACCTGACACACCCACACAGGAAAGGTGGCCATTCACACATGGTGGGGGTAGCTGGGGAGAGAGATGGGCCTGTAAAAGTTAATCTGTAGTTTAAACAGTCCCAGCTACTCATAAAATCAAAAGATGATAACAGCACGGTTTTTCTTCCGCCTGTTTACATATGTTATGAAAGGCACTACAAAGGGAACAACAGTGGTATATTCTGACAGAGTGCAGGAGCTGGCAGATGTTTGTTAATTAAAAGAATTCAGGTAATGAAACAGTACTGAGAGTTCACGAGAGGCCACATTTGCACATGCCAGTGCCCATGTGCAGCGTCTTTCACACACCCCTGTTCACCAAGCAGCACCTGATCACCCAGTTGTTTGTAGGCCATAGTCTGCATAGAGGAAAAAAAACGTGCAAAACCAGGTTTGAGACAAGTGTCCTTTGCTTGCAAAGATGCTGTAAACATTAGTTGGGTTTGAACTCACGCAACAGTGGCTCTGCTCGTCTAAGGAGTCTGGCACACCTGGGTGCCTGTGCCTCTCGAAATAGGGAACCTCACCTGGCTCAGGGGGGCACTGGCAGGACTGAGACCATGCCTCACAGGACTGTCAGACCTTCAAGTGAGAGAACAGCATGTAATGGCTTGGGTCAAAGTTGGTTTAGGTCATAGTTCTTTCTCAAAGTCCTTACAGAAGAGGGCAGTCATATATACCATGTCTACAATGGTGTGCAAATTTATATCCTTGCATATTTTTTGCTATAGTGTGCTTTTAAAACTAAAAAAAAAGAAGAAAAAAAAAGGAAAAAAAAAGAGAAAAAAAGGGCAGCGCCCTACCTCATTAGCCCTCATTATATAAAAACCAAATGAACAGAGTTTGTGTTCAAGCTCAAGGAGGGCAAAGCCTGCCCTAAGCAGCGGAGCTTTCTGGCTCTGCCTTCAGGTGCCACTGGCTTTTGGGATCCAAGAAAACAAAAATGGTTTCGTCTGCCAGCCAGCTTAGAAGAACTTTGGTATATGTGTTTTAAGTAGGAATTACCTTTGCACTGATGGGACATACTTCTCCACAGACACTTCAAAAATGCGTGGGGCAGGGTTTCAGGGTGGCAATGCTGAGTGCAGGGGACACCTGGAAGTGTGCCCAACTCATAGCAGGTGCCTATTCCTTGGCAGTTAAGAACCTGGTTGCTTCTCATTTTATTTTCTTCCAAACTGAGATATACAGTGAAAAGAATCAGAAAAAAACCCCACTGATTCGGTTGAGATAAACTTCCAAGTTGGGTTTCAGGGACAGGCTGGGGATTAAGGAACTTGGGTTAAATCATACCTCTGCCATAAATTCCTTTGCAATGTTGTTTGGTGTGGCTGTTCTTGGATGTTCTAGTTCCTCACTCGCCATATGGGGCTCATGGCTGTTTCACAGCAAGCCTCATAGCAAACTGAGATTAGATTTATCCAATAAATTCAGGTGCTTGGGGACCTTTGCTTAGTATATGCTGAAAAGTCCAAATTTATATTGTGTTGAATATTTCTGTTCAATAAAACTGATATGCAACAAGTGATTCATGGCATGTCTTACTTGTAGTTAATCTAAGCATAGTTTGAAACCAGTTTTCTTTGTGGTTTCTTGGCACTTCTGCTTAGAATTCCAGCAAAAATCCAGAACTGCAGAGGTGTGTTAATATACTCTCCCACTGCAGCCCAAGCTAAATATTTATTCTCTCTTGATGGTTTTTAACTTAGTCTTAAGAGCTCCATAAAGCAGATATCTGTGCAAACTCTGCAGGGAAAATGATTGTTTGTTCATTTCAGGTCATTTTGGGTGTTTGCAAATTCATCATATAACTAGATATGAGTTATATTTGCCACAAGAGCAGTGAAGACTCAAAATGTGTTCAAATTTACTGGTCATAGGTAAATGTGGAAAAAAATTAAAGACATGGTTAATACTTGTTGTCTTACAGCCCCCCAAATTTTCTTCTAAAGCAAGTATTTTTCACACTCCTACAGCATTTCTGTAGGAGTACTGCATTTTACCTTGGAATATCTGCACAGCCTAAAAATGATACCACAGAAAATCTCATTTAGGTGAGTGAAACAAACTCAGGTCTTCCCAAATACTTGAGTTGTATTGAAGCCAAAAGAAGTCCTCTGTGGAACAAGCTAGTAAGTGTTGAAAACAGTTTTGTAGTAATTTTGGGGGTAGCTTTTGAAAGTCCACAGGAGTTGTTTAAGAGCCTTATGGTGAGCCTGTTCACACTGGACATTAAACTTCCAGTCTGACACTGGGGTTTAGAATTACCCTAAAGCTGAATGAAATCTAAAATTCTTCAGATTGTTTCATTCAATTAATCCAATCATCCCAAGTGTGCCTGTTTCAGGACATAAAGCACAAAGCAGGAATACACTGGAAGTGAATTTACAGCAAACTGAGATGTACAGTGACACATCTCCTCATGTCAAACCCTGATTATGGATGAGCTATTTGTTCTTATGTCCTTCCTCAAAGCCATATGCACTTTCAAAACCAGGCTTTTATATATTTCTCTTGAATAAGCCTTATAACTTTGAAGACAAGACCATTCCAAGGGTTGCTGTTCATACTGGGATGCAGACAGAATTTCTCCTCCATTGATGAGTGAGAAGGAAGGTCAAGACATGGCCTTTCTGGCAGTTGTGTCAGTAAAAAAGGCTGTACTCTCCATGTTGGCTTTAGTGTAGCACTGTTCTGGTTTGTACCCCTCCTGTGCAGTGCTGCCTGAGCCACGAGTGCTGCTGGAAGATTCCAGGTAAGTTCTGGAAGCATGTCTTGGAAGGGGTCTGACTCTGCATGCTGCAGTGGCTACCTTGAAAAACCTAGGGTTTTGAGTTATACACTGTGATGACGCATTAGTGGTGCCTTTTTCTCCTTAAAGGCCTCTCCCCACATTCACCCAGCTCATCATAACCACTGCAGATGAAACATTTTCAAATGGGTTTATGTTCATACATGCTCAGATTTCTGTGTTGAGTTGGAATTTGTCCTTGGAGCATTTACTCCTCAGTCTGTTTCAAAGGTGGGAGTTCGATGCGGTAGATTGTAGTGTCTCAGAAGGTCTGTGAACTGTGGATCAGGAAATGACATTTTTTTAGATAAAAGAAGCTTCCATTTTCTCTTCTCTCTCTCTATCTGTGGTAGGTTACCTTTCAGTTGTAATGGAAGGACTGTGTGTGCTACAACTGATGTGAATATTTGTGGAAACAGGACTCGGTGGCAATCAGGAACGATACTCTACTGTAATCTGTTCATTCACAACTGTGTTTTAAAGCTTTCCATCAAAATGCTGAAAGGATGCATGATGTGACTGCTACCTTCTAAGGTGACTTCTACCTTCTAAGGTAAGCAGTCAGACTTTCTAGGCTCATAAGCTTAATTCTTGAGAAAAACTTTACAAAATGGCAGGGCCTGCCACTTGATTCCAAGGCAGCTGCTGCAATTACATTTCCCAAGAGCTATTACACTTCCTTGTCACCTTACTGTAATTTCAGTCCTTCACCAGCATGGAACATCATCAGTGTAATCTGGGCTTTGTCATGAGTAGGAGGAACCATGTGGTAAATGCATTGTGGCTGAATAATGATGAAGGTGGACTGAAACACACTTGTTTCCTGTGTCCCACACTGCCCTAGAGTGCTGTGAACAAGCAGGCTGAGGCTTTAAAAAGTTCCTCTGAAATTTTTGTTATTAATAGTAATGGAAAAGGATTTCCAATTTTCTAAAATAGCTTCTACAATCTCAATAACAGGATTCATTTTGGTGGATGANCTTCCCTTCCCTCTCCTCTCCTCTCCTCTCCTCTTTCTCTCTCTCCCTCTATCTCATACTCTGTTGTTTTGGGTTCTTTTTTCAGTAACTAGCAAAATAAATGTTAAAATAGAAATGGGAATTAACAAATGGAAAAAGCTGCTGACAAAACATACATAACAGTTGTGGTGTAAACACCCTGCTCAAAAGAACAGATTTTCCATAATATCTGTCAGTTTGCAAGAAGGAAAAAAATAATGCTTCACAGAGCAGTATAAATAAATAACAGTGTGATGTGTAACTAATATTTTCTAATTTTCATAGGAGCCACCATCTTGGCAATATTGTGTTGCCTAGGAACTAACAAAAACATGTCTTTTTTTGTTTTGTTTTTAATGGTTCCTTTGTGCCCTGATATTTTTCCAAGTTGGCAGCTGCAAGGAAAAACAATGTGATTTGGTTAGATTCAGCCCCTCTCTCTCTCAAGTCTGGAACAGAACAGATAAGAACTTGTGTGTCAAAATACAAAGTTTACTCAGCACGAGTCAAAAGCTTTTGATGTTTGCTATCCAATCTGGCCCGGCATCTTTGAAGTTCAGTTACTCATACTACAGCCCCATCCGTAAGAAATAGCCATTTTCCCTGTGTTAGTTAAAACACTTGATGGATAGTAGCAGCCACAGAAAAAGCAGCAGGATATTTTTTTTTCAGAGCTGATCTGGGCATTTTTATTTCTGTTGATCCAAAAGAGTGAAAATATTCAACCAAATATAAGGAAGAAAATGGAAAGATAATTCTACAGTGTAATTTTTTATCCTCTTCCTGGAATGTTCTTCTGTATGTTGTTAATCAGTTAAATGCAGCACGCAATTTAGTCCTTCTAAAGGCTCTAAAACACTCATCTGAATCCTCTTTGCATTCCTGGCTTTGAAGTTAGATATTGGTCTCATTTGTTAAAAAGAATGAAACTTCTTAAATGCCTTAACCAACATCGACAAGCAACTCTTCTGACACAGAAAATGTATTTCCAGTCCCATTTTTCTCTTGGTCAAGAGGTCAAGTTAACAGCTGGTGTAAATCAGCAGAGTGCCTCTCCAGTTGGTGGACCTTTACTGGTTTACACCAGCAAGGATGTGGCTCAGGAAGGCTGAGATGAAGGAAGCTGCCCCCAGTAACCCATCACAGGGCGGGAAGTGGAGCCCAGCCCTGAAACCCTGTCATGTGCTTCAACTACAAATTCATAATTAAAGCAGGAAAAGCAGTATGGTTTGTGGTGTATCTCTTATCAGGGTCTTTTGAACTATGCAGTGAATTATTTAATTGGCGTGGATAAATTCTTTGCACTTGAACAAAATCCAGTCGTGCTGTTAAATATTACGGATGTCAAATATGAAAATTATTTTCCTGTGCCACTAGTGGTGTTCTTTGAAGAAACACCGTCTTTGTTCTAGGAAATAAAGCCATACAATCAGTATACAACTAGTGAAGTCTCACATTCTCCACCTTTTACTGAGTAAATCTTAGACAACAAAGCAGAAATTCTCCTCTTTCATCCTTCATGGGTTCTCAAGGAGACCAGTGTTTGCAATTTTTTTGAGGCTATTCTAAAGGGTCAGGTAGTTTACATTCAGTAGCCAAGTAAAAACCTGTACAGACAGAAGGAATATCACCACCTTTAATTGGAAATCTGCAGTCTCAACAAATTGTAACAAATCCAACTTCTATTTTTATTGTAAATATGCCCTGAGTTAGCTTTGGGAACATGAAAGGCTGATATAAAGGATACAACTGAGTTACAAAGAAAAATGCTGCACAATGGATAGATCTTTTTTTTCCCAAGCTTTCCTTCTGTGACACCCTGTCAAGTAACCATTGAGGATTTTTTTATTAACATCTGGATATTTTGTGTATGGTATTGAAATTCTTTCTTTTCTCTCTTCTCCCTCTTTTGTTACCTTCTTAGCTCTATTTCAAGCTTTGCCTTTTACCACCAATCTGTTGACCTTTTCCATTAGAAGGATATGAGATCTGGGTACCAGTTCTTACCATGATAGAAGAGATTGCAGACAGACTGACACATGCTCACTCCATCCAGTAAAGGAAGGACTGAACAACGTTATGCACTGCCCCAGAGATAGATTTTTTTTGCCTGACTGAAATATGTAGAAGCTGCTCACAATGTGACTCAGTGTTTGAAAGAATTTGTCTAGTACTGAGTTGCTCTGTCTGGCCTGGAATGCACTTGAAATGTACCCTTTTTTAATCTTGTAGTTAGTAGAAATAACGTAAAGGAAAGTTTCTGCTAAAACTCAGGAATTGTCATTGTTGCTATTTCTACAGTTAAAAGAGAGAGAGACATTAATACGTGTCCTCAGTAAAGTACTAGGTTATTATTACAAGTCTCCTTTTCCTCTAAGAAGGAATGAAAAACATAGAAAAAAGGGTTAACACAGATGTAGTGGACTATGCTACTGATTTTAGAACCTCAAATCTTTCTGTAGGGGGGCACATCTCCTGCCAGAGACAGCATTTGCTCTACATGACCAAAAATGCAGATATTACTCATTTCACAACAAGCAGAAGTGAGACAAAGTTAGGAAAGAAATGAAGGATGGAAAAGTGGTTGTCCTTGACCAGTAGCCCAAGTCTGTTGTCTCGTGGCAAGCCCATGGGAAGAGGCAAGGAAATGCATGTCACAATTTGCAGTTGTGGGCTCCTGAGATCCACTGAGCTCCCTGTTCTCCAGAGGCTTGATGCAGGTGGGTTTTCCACTCAGGGAGAGTGGGGGTTTCCTTGTGAGAGATCCTGTAAGAAAGGACAAATGTGCACACAGGTACACAAATACTTCTTTAGAAATGTGTTAATTAATGCAATGTCTTTAAATGCAGCAGGATGTTCTTGCTGACAACTGATCTGTCTGTGCACACACATGTTCTGTGCCCTTATCAGAGTGAGAAGAGGTAAGTCATGGGATGCTGGGCTTTTTTTTCTTTTTTTACTCCCTGGAGAATAATACCCATCTCCCAGGGTGATACTAATAACAAACTTTTCCTCCTACATAAATGCCTGAAAGGTGGTTCTTGAGATATAGTCCAGCAAGGGAAAACTAGCATAGCTCCACAAAGCTGATTTACTGCAGTCTTTGTTTTGATCCAATAGATCTGGTCTGTAAAATGAACCTTTGCCCAACAGAGGATGTGATTTTTACATTGAAAACACCATGTAATCCTAGAAAGATAAACTGCTGGGAGTTTTTATTTCACGTGCAACATGGCTCTTTTGTGTTGTTTGAAGAGTGGAAAGAAATCTTAGGATTCATTCAGTGTAATTGTGAATAAGATATGTGGACTTTAATTCCCATAGGTGTGCAAACTCTGAAATTAGGCATAAAGTCTCATTGTGTTCTTAATAATCCACTTCACTGCAATATATTTGCAGGCACTGTACAGCACTGTTTTTCCACGTCTATCTGCAGTGAAAGTATCTGTGTTTGGACTGTGGAATAGGAAGCTCTGTGATAAATCCACATTTGTCTCTATATTCTCAGCTATACAGCAACTGCTGCTGGTGGCTTGCAGCAATGAGGCTCACAAGCAGGTTGTTTGGTTTGAGGATAGGCAGAGCTCATTGCATGAGAGCAGCTCTCATTTCTGGTGCAGGCTTACCCATGGCATTTGTCATTCGAAGGTAATACCCACTGTAGAGTGCTCTCTTATTTCCCACATTCTCCTTCCAAAGAGAGGAAACTCGTAGGCTGATGTTTTGACAGTAAAGCAAATGTCGATTGCTCTTTTATAAATTCTGACAAGCTACTGCATGTAACGTTTATTTAGTGCTGTGTGTGTGTTGCCAGCAACACTAGCTAAATTTCTTCAGCAAAAATAAAAGGGTTCAATCAATCATATGATCTGGGCAACCTGTATTTATATCTCCAGTGTGTCATAACCTAGTGTTGCTTGTCATTTCTTAACTGATCTACAAATATTACAAAAGCAATTTTCTGTCAGACTAAGGCTTGATCACAGTTGACCTCAAATGTCTAAGAATACCCACTGGAGAACCTCCAAAGCTCCATGGATATTTATGGGCCTCGTTCTCTCTCTCTTTGATACCCATTGGTATCAAAGAAAACCCACCTGATGTTTTCCATTCAGGTTCCTTTCACCTTCGTACACCTTCCCGTCACTCACCTTTTGCCAGTTTCTAAATGTTCTAGAGACAAAAATAATAACATCTTTCTGTCTTCAGCCGGGTGGTGTGTGAGCTTGGAGAGACACCCACTTTTCTTATGTCACTCTCGCTCTCATTCCCTCTTCCCTCTCTTACTAGTTAGGTCTTTGTTATTACAAAATGTATCTTTTTTGTTGTTGTTTGGAAAGTGTACAATGAAAACAGAATGCCAGCTGCATCTTTGCTGAAAGAGCAGCCTTAGTTAGCACAGTAGCTTCGGAGCACACTGGGAAACTGTTGATGCTGCAACCTCTATGACTGTGAGAATATTGCTCTGTGAGTCGTTTTTTATCAGGAACTCATAGCTGTTGGCTGGGTGTCTGTGGATTTTTCTGGATTCAAATTTATCCTCCCCCTGCTTTTCTCCCCAATACCAGATTTATCTTTGAAATGTACTCACAGATGGTATAAATCATTTCTAAATGTCCCCGGTACAACACAGTTTCTTAGGAATTCCTCTTCTCTTGTTTTGCAAATGTTTTTTTTCTTTGGCGTATTGAAGTGACCTTGGCGTGTCTTACAACACTCAATATCGGGAGGCTTTATAAAACTCATATCTCAGAAGTGTCTGACATTACATTACAAGAGGATCTGTAAACCTCCGTGAGATGACGAATGTCTTTTTTAAACAACAGACCAAGACTTCATTTAAATTAGTAACATGGAGATTAGAGGAGCTCTTGCAGGCTGTGCTGCAGCCATGCCAGGACTCTAGGAATATCAGTCACATGAAAGCTGTTAAGTTTGAGATGGAAATAAATCAAGGAGCCTGTAAAAACTGTCAGCAGGTCAGGGAAGTTTATGAACTCTTGCTGTATCTAATCATAAATCATAAGAATAAGCTAAAACCGAGAAGAAAAATGTCCTCTTTTGTAATCTAATGCTGTCTGTTAAGGCAATAAAACTCAAATGAAATGCATGCATTGCAATTTTTAGTTGATACTTTACATTATTACCAAAGTGAAGGAAGAGTTTCAAAGTTATAAAAGTGAGACAAATGAGAGGTGGACCTGTACTGGTTGGTGTTCCCAGGTCTGCATCTCTTCTGCCTCCCAGAAACAAAGAGCGTTCATTGGGCAAAACTAAGTGTGCGTAATTGCAGACACTCAGGCAGACTTCATAAGGACAATGGCACAGATTCACATGCTCAAAGTAACGTGGAAACAAGCTCTCCACTGGACTGGGGCGTAAAGGATGGGTGCAGTTTTCAGCATCCCCCTACTGTGCATCAGGGGAAGGATCAGATCTGGGGTGCATGTGTGAGCTTCAGTCTTAGGAGGGAAGTAAAAAACAGAGATCTGTGAGTGTTTGACCACTGTGGGAAAGAATGCAAATAATCTGTGGAGACCAACCATTCAACCTTCTAATTTCTCTCTATTGTCACTTTCAAACCCCTTATGACCAGCTCACTTGCTTTAAAAGTTCTCTGGCTCAAAACTAAAGATACTTTCATGGGGCTTTGTCAAGTTTTAGCCCCTTTGTGCCTTAAACTCACTGTCTTTCCATTTGTGTCACTTAGGAAAGAGTCTGTATCTGTTTAGAGCCCCATTGACTTCAATAATACTTTGTATGGGGGTGAGGGTTTATTTGTGGGGATTGGATTGCAGGGTGAGGGCCAGAGATTGGAAGCCCTTCTTGCCTGGCATACTGTTGAAAAGCACTACGGATGTTTCCGACACTGATATCGTTATGCTGGCCATCCATCTCAGAGCAGGCTAAGTGCTCACAGTACTTTACAGTGGAATGCCAGACAAGGAAGATTTTACAATCCTAGGCCCTGACTTTGCAATCTGATCCTCACTGACAATTCCCTTACCCTGTCTGGACTACCCCCTAAGTCAGAAGGACTAGCTCAGGGGTAAAACACTATTCACAATGGAAAAAGGAATTGGGAGGAAAAGCCTGATACTACACGAACAATGCCTGAAAGGAGGAGAGGAAACAACTCATCTTATATTTACCAGAATACAGAAAAGTTTGAGATTAAGTTTTCTTCATCTGCTTCTTAGCAAGATTGTGTGCACCAGCCTTGGAATCATCTGGACCGTGTTTGCTGCTAAGAAATTTGAAAAGGTTATGTGTATGCAATTATAGAATATGTACACGGATTTTACCTGTTCAAACTGAGGGCAACAGTGTGAAAGCATACTGCAGAGAGAAATACATCAATGATAAGAAAATCTTGATGAGGTTGTAAAATAAATACAGAGTGAACACCATACTACTGCAAAAATATGGTTAAGGCCTGATACAAGGTGGAGTCACACTTGTTTAAAGAAGACATTGTAAATGTCCTGTAGAAATGGAGCAAAAATCTTTTACTTGCTCCAAAAAACCTGAGTGGGGTTCTTCTTCAGAATGCAAACTCTCTCTTTTTGCAGATTTTATGAGACAGGCAGCAAACCCTGTGTTCATAAAGCCAGGGAGCTGCTCAGCCTGAGCAAACCCATGAACAGTAACTGAACTCCATGTACTTTAAGAGTCAGGTGATTTTAAAGCAAAGCTCGAGCTTCATGGCATTTGAAAGTAAGAACTGAGTGAATTCTCCTAACCTCAGATACTCTAGCTAGATCTTCATGATACGGGTAATATACTCGTTTAATAAAGAAAGCTAAAAATGGTTGTGGAGGGGGAATACTCTGCAATGAGGAAAACCTGAAAAGAGAGGCTAGAGTTTAAAGCCTGTAATAGGTATTGTAGGTGTTTCTAAATCAGGAATGTGTTTCTGTTAGTCCAAATGCCTAATTTCAGAGGATGAGGTGTTCTGAAGACCAAAGAAATTTTGGTTTCCTGTGGTAGTTACTGATGTTTCATGAGCCCAGTGGACTCCTAGTCCAGATTTTTTAAGAGTGGGCAAACTCAGCAATGAACTGGAAGGTGGACATGCCACATCTTGCAGCCAAATGTGTTGTGCCATATACAAAGTCCTGGAGCAAAGGTTCGCATCATGAGAGCCTCTGGCACTCACTAGGAAATCCTTGATTTACATAAGATATTATGGAACACTTGTGTGTGCAAGTTGAAGGAATAAAAACAATGCTTCAGAAAGAAAACTGTAGTCAGCCTTCATGGGGTATTAAGGTGAGGAAAATATTCTCCCTTGAGATGGAATTGCAGCTATTCCAAGTAAAACACCTGTACTTTTGATATTTCTGAACACAGAAAAAACTGTTCCCCATGTGGTCTGTCCCTGATGTGTTATGTGGCAAGTTCTGAGCCGAGCACTCTGACCTCAGGAGAAGCTGAAGTGCTGCCTCCCACCATGAGTGAGAGAAGAGCAGCAGGCTGGTGGATCTGGGGATGGGGAAAAGTTTGTGTGGTGCCTTTGCTGGGTTTTTAAGAGAGCACAGCACCTCTGTGGAGCTACGGGCCCTTTTGCACAACTGTGAGATTGCCAGGTTCAAGGGGCTCCTCTGACAATCATTCACAGATCACAGAGCTGATAAAGGCAGGATAATGGGTAGAAGAAAGGGCCAGGGTAGGCTCCCTGAAAACATTCACCCAAGTCCCTTTTTTGCTGATGCACACAGGCATCCATTTGCCTCTCCCTACGCTCGTGCTGACCTCCTCGTCTGGCTGAGCGCTCAGCCTCCTGTTTGTCCCCTCTGCTTTAAAACCAGTGAGGGGCCTGATTAACCCCGTGTGTGAATTGTGTGGTGAGGACTAATTACTTGTACTTCCTTCTGTAGCACTGAAAAACATGTTTTATATTTGCCCTCCAGACACAGACAGGACATCAGGATTGGGAAAAGGCTATAAACCAGCTCTTCATTAGTTTCTTTTAATTGTTACTGGGACAGGACCTTATGGCTTCACTTCCTCTGAGAGGGGGTTACTGAGACAGAATAAAATGCAGGTGCCCAGGTGCCCATGACATAGTTTTCCCCTGCAACCAACCTGAATAGCTTTCAAGAGGAGAGATCAGAGACTCCAGCTTTTGTAATGTCAGCATCTTTGTTAAACGTTTAGCAATCTGAATCCAGCTGCAGTAATGCCTCTAGCTTTTTTGTTCAATGGACACAAATCCTTTAACAGACTTGTAATGATATTAAAGATGAATGAAGAACATACAATATTTAATTCCTTGTCTGTGATCTTTAGTGCAGAGCAGTTTGATGTGAGTGTTTGCTTATCATACCGAAAGCGAAGGTTTAGTAAATAAGAAGGAAAAACCAATGGGTTGCATGGCAGGGAGAGCAGGGATGACTGGTTTGTGGCAACTGGAGAAGGATGGTCTGGAAGGCTGTGGTTGAAGTATAACTCTTATGTCTTAGAACCAGAGGCAATGAGAGAGTAAATTGGCAATGGGGGATTTCCTAATGTTTCCCATGATTGGAAGGATAAAGGGAAAAGGTTATTACATAAATCAAAAGCATTACTGAAAGAACAGTCAAATGCAGACTCAAGGGACTGGCGTTGGTAGCAAACATCTTTACATTGCTAGGTCACCCTACTGAACGAGGTCAGAAGCAAGAATTTTATTAACTGAAGGCGGTTGAGAAGCAGGTGTGGAACAGATTAATGGCTTGGAGCTCAGCTGGCTGAGAATGGCCAGACACAGAGACAAAAATTAACCCCAGACTATTGACCAGGGGTGATGTCAGTGTGCAGTGTGGCTGGGAGAGCCATCGGGCAAGCCAGGGAGTGAGTGGATAGGGAAGCGTAAGCAGCCAACTTCAGTGGTGAGAACTAACCACAGTCTGTCCTGGCACACTTAATCACACTGACACTGTGCTGGGTAAGTAAAAGGGAATAGGGAGCTCATTTTCAGTGAGAAAAGTAGGTATCTATTGCATATCCCCTGGAAACAGGGCCACAAATCAACACTGTTTCTTACTTTCAGGAGTTTAAAGGAAAAACCGATATTGTGTTGGTACAGTCCGCTGATTATACAAACCTGCATGCAGTGGGTTGCTTTGGGTTAGGTGAGGTGGAGCAGTGTGGTGGCAGTGAAGGCTGCTGCAAGTAAAGGCAGGGAAATGTATGTGGAGAGAACTGCCTCGTGATTAACTGGCCTGGTATCGCTTCCCATGCCTGTGTGAATCCCCTCTGCTCACCCGTGCTCACGGCTACCTCCAGGTTGTGGCCGACCTCTTCCCACCAGTCAGTAACTCTCCTTTCTGGGAGAGTTACTGGGATTTTTGAGGTCACAATCACGAGAAAAGACAAAGATGCTATTTCTTTAGCCACGCACTCTCCTCTGCTCCTAAATATATTTTTCTTGCCAAGTAAATGCACCTACATGTATATGTTTTGAGCCAAGAAAGGAAAACAGTTTTGACCTACATAAAGTCAAAAGGAGCTGCTCCTCAGTGGTGTTTACTCTTCAGCTAAGGCAACAGAGATTATATGGAAGAGTGAAAAGAACTGGTTAATGAGAGCAAACGAAAGGATTCAACTTGTCTTCCTTAGGAAGGAGAAAAATAACAGGAAAACATGTAGGAAAAAAGCATATAAATTGTAGTGGTCATTGCAACAGGATGTTGTTGAGAGAATTAATTCAGTGAGATTAAAGATTAGAATAGGTTCTTATTTGGCTAATGAATTTTCTAAAAATTATATAATAGCTAAAGGCAAAGATTTAAGATGAAATATGCTGTGTCTGACCTGAGATCTGCTGAACACTGATCCGCTATTAGAGATTCATTGGTTCAAGCCACTGGAAGCAGATGAGCTGCTGATCTAATCCGGTGTGGTAGACAGGGTACTTCTCTACCTCCTGTATTCTGGTTTGAAACACTGTCATCATTCCTCTTCCTTCGAAATGCTTTCACTCCTCAACAATATTACTCATTGCTGATTATTCCTTCTCTCCTTCTCTCCAGTTTAAAATTGAAACTGCTTTGCATTTTACCTAAAAATATTTTCCTTTTTCCCCCCACACTTTTCTCCCCTGATTCTTACAGGGCAAATCAGTTTAATATTTAGTTTTTGTAACAGTGGAAAATGTTTGCATTTCAGTGTCCAAAGGTGTTTTCTGTTGATTTTGATGACATTTCAAGTATATTAAAACTTCAGCACTTTACTCTTAAAAAAGGTACATTTTATTTATTGAGGAATGTAGTCTTTGCAGTTTCAGGGAAATTGATTTTTGCCCCAGCAGTTCTGCTGAAAAATCTCTCATCTTTACAACATAATTTATTTTCCACTAATTATCAATATAAAAATATATTCGGGTTAGCTATTAGACTACAGTTGAATTTCATCTTTTTTTGCCCATTGCAGTATCTTCTCAGAAGGATGGGGTAGGTGTGTGGCAGAAAGGCCAGTAATTGGGATGAAAGGGAGAAGTGTTAGCAGTCATTATGCTTCAGGGCATAATCTGATCACCAGCTGTAGTCAGAAGAGATCATTGTCTCTAGTATTTAACAGGACTAAATTTGTCACATTTTGATGAGAAGGTGAAGAGGAAGGATCTGTCTGTGACTGATCAAGTATTGAAAACAACATCACTAGCAAAATAGTTTTTTGATCTGAACTGAATGTGCATACGTTATACATTAGCTACCTGCCAGCTAACCAGTTCCACAACTTTGTTCAAATTCACATTTTCTGAGAGTGACTGTAAAAAGACTATGTTTAAAGTGAGCTCAGGCAGTGAAGCAGCCTAAGCATGATTAGAGACCAAGCAGCTTGTCACTGTTTGTGAAACCAGTGGAAGGTCACTTTTTTTGGTAAGGTTTTGAAAATGTGAGCAATACAGTATTTCTGCGTCATGGTATTTACTGAAGGGGTGTTGGTTCAGACAGAAGCTAACTTTCTTCACAGCAAACTGCAGGCTTCTTCCCTCTTCAGTTGGTAGAAGAGATTTTTCTTCTCGAAAACATCTCCAGGGGAATATAACTGGAGAAGAGGAAGTTTATTATTTAATTGTACCTGTGAATTGAATTAGTTTTCCTTGTAATCAATAGGAACGGTGTTATCCTACTGATTTAAAAGGGTACCATAGGAAAACCTGAACATCATTGAGATTGAAATTCTTCACCCTATTTTTTCTTAAAATCAGTGTTTTTCTTTAGTTCACTTCTCCTTGGGAAGAGAGAAAATGAGAACCTGTTGGAGGCTTTGTTCATTTCTTGAGCTGAACCTGAACTCCTTCTCAGTTTCAAAGGAGGGTGGATTAACGTTTGTGTAACTCACCTCCATGGCAGCATTGCAATTCATAGTGGCAAGTGAGGAATACCAACTGGAAAAGGCCAGGAAAGGAAAGCATTTTGCTCCCAGTGCTGGGCTGATGGCTGGGGTGAATGAGTGAATGACCACTGTGGCTTTGCCCTGACACAAGTGCACTCCCAGGTTTCCAGTTTGGTTTGTCACGCTGGACAGTGGCTTCACATTGCTCCACGCTGGCTTCGGGGCCCAAGCAAGGGAGGCTAATCATGTGAGGGTGCAAAAGTTTTGGGGAACAGGCAGCTGCTGAGGATGGTACTTAAATTTCAGCCTTGAAGCCTGAAATGAAGGGAAAGGACATGAGGCAAGTGGGTGAGATGAGGGGGCTTAACTGGGCTGCCACAGGGAACGAATGATTGTTACAGCTGGATGTGTAAGGAGTAACCAAGCCTAAGGTATAAAACACCGGGGAAAGAAGAAGACTTGAACAGATTACAGAATGAAATTAGGAGTGCAAAAAAGTGATAAGGAAAGCAAATGCTGAGAATGAAAGGAAGCTTGTACAGGAGGTTAAGAGAGATAATGAAAAATGCTTCCAGGGTGTCAGGGCCATGAGGTCAGTGAAGGAGAGCATAAGGCTTCTAAGATGCTGCGAAGGTAATTTATGGTCAGAAAACATTTCTAAATGTAATGTATGCTGTGGCTTGATACTCACAAAAGGAGGACAGGGGACAGATGCCACAGGCGGACATAAATTTCCCCAGAGAGGAAGAAGAAATATGGGGAAGGGGGAAGGTGTCAGGCTGACACAGGACTGCTTTGTGACCTTCGAAGACTGGCAAACAGTCAGGATGGGATATTAATTGAGAAAAATAATGTCTTATCATTGTGCCAGCTGAACTGAAGAGAGCTGAAAGAAAAACCAGTCTGTCATTTTGGGCCACTACTAATGCATCTGAGTGGCTTCTGTGCAGTATCCTGTGGCCTCAAAAGGGAAGAATTTGTCTGGAAAGTGAACTTTATTTTGCCAAATGTAGGTGAAAAGACTGTAAAATGCTTCTGAAATCACAGCTAGCTTTAAGTTACTCAGTTTATATATGTCTTGTTTTCCTGCTGTCCTGAAATAAGGGAAGTACTTAACTGTTGTGGGGAATATGTTTAAGGCAATGATGACTTCCCATGGTACTAATAAGCAATGGCTTCAAGCCAAGATGTTTTTGCTCATTGAGAAATAATTGTGAGTGTGCATGTGTATAGGGGACTTTCTCATGATAGGGCAGTAAGAAATATACCCCTAAGCCGTATTCAAATTACCTTTAAAACACCGCATTTTGCTATTCGCCTTCTACAGATGTTCCTGGGTATTCATAGAACAGACCTTTTCTTGAAAAAGCCTGGGGCTTGACTCTTAGCTGGTGCAAGTCAGTATTGCTACAATGAATGGAAAATGGAGTTTGACGCAATACTCCAAGTATGTTTATGTGTCATTTTGCTGTTCCTAAGGCCGTTATAAAATCTCCCTATGGTTTCCAGAGCTCTTTCCTAGGTCAAGGCTTATGAGGCCAAATTATTTTTTATTCTCCCAAGTCCTTTCTCAACTATTGTCTGACAATTTTTAGTGAAGAATTTATCTGAAAATGAAGAATCTCTAAGAATGAGAGTTACTGGATCTGCCTCCTGCACCAGGTGTTCTCTCCATTCCCTGCATAAGGCAGAAGACAGGGAGTGTCCTGGGAATAGGATACAGCTGTGCTTTGTTCTGCTCAGTTGTCAGCTGGTATGAAGGTACTCGCTCCAGCAGCACACACAAAAAGCAAGGGAGTTGAGAGAGCCACAGATGGCTCTTCCTTTTACCTGGGGCAGTTCAGATGAAAGAAAAAATCTAGTCTAAAGTTGATGAGGCAACAGGAAATTTTTCATGTTCTTCACTGCTTGTAGGTTGAGTCGGTACCACCAGATCCCCCAGCCCTTACTTTGGTGAGCGTCTCTTCCCATGATTATTCCTGTTTGCTCCTGTGGGGGTAACATGTGTGAGCTAGTGCGTGTTCACTCATGTGAACAACGGGGATGTGCTCTATCCAATAAATACTTGTGTGATTTGTCATTCCTGTAGTGAGGGAACATCTAAGTCAATTGCCTCAGTTGAATGTAGCTCACAATATCCATTCTCAAATTCAGTAACCGCTTATTTGACACAGCATTTAAATTAGAAGCACATTTTCTTGGAGACCTCTATGGGCATAACCAGTCCCAGAGTGCTGAGAGCACTGACAATCTCCTTTTAAAGCCCTGCTCACTGGTGATGTGGGCACAAAGAACAACTGTTAGCTTTGCACTGCTTAATACTAACATGTGTGAAGCCAGTGTAGATTACGATTGGCCAGGCTATCCCAATATATCAGGTGGTGCCAGGCTGTGCGACCAGGCCCTTGAACATGCTTGTTTATATGGTTATATTATTGGTCAAACTTTTTCTTTTGTCACCTACCACTGTCTAAACAATAGTCTGTCATTACTTGGGCTTAGCACAGCCCAGAAACTCTTCACAGTGAGTGTTTTGGATGTGGCCACCCTGTTTTGGAGACAAGGAGAGTTAAATGGCATAGATATAATCTGTTTCATGCCAGTTGTCCTCTGTGCCGAAGAACAATCCAAGGCACTTTTCATTATCAGTGGAGAAAAGCTTTATCTATCAGTAAATGACACAGCATTACTGTCAGAGGATGGTATGGAGGACCTGACTTTTATTCCATTCCAGACTTGCACTAGTGTCATGATCAGTAAATTCTTTCCTGGTTTGTTCTGCTACAAAAGAAGGAGAACACGACTGTGAAAGTAGGTTTCCACAGAAAATGTCCTGCAGTCTAGTGATCAAAGCATGAGCATTCCCTTGGATGGACCTCCACAAGAAGGGAGAGCTCTGTATCAAGGCCTGAGGTGTCTGTTTGCTGTGACAAGTGGTGCATCTGGAGATGTCCCATGGCAAATGGAAGGTTTGGTACTCTGTGTTTCTTGTGCAAACACCAGCTCAAGGTGCTGTTGAATCTTGCAGTCGTTGGAAAGCCTTGAGCCTACTTTTTGGCTACCTGCTGCTCCAAAGCTTTATGATCCCTAATTTGAGCCAAGGCTTTTCTCTTTGGTGCTGCTACAGGAGCCTTAGAAGCCAGAAAAATCCCAACTTGATTTTCAGGGATGTGCGGCCATGTCCCCAACATGGCCTGCTAGGGCTGGCAGAGAACTGAGAGCACAGCACTCTGGATATGATGATTGAGTTGAGCTACAGAACTTGAGCTTCCAGGAATCACTCAGGTTTTAAGTGTTTAAATCATTCTTATATAATCTTATTTTAACAGAAATTAGGTGTTTCCTGTGGAGTGGAATTCCAATTTTACAACTGAAGGATTTCTAACTAAAAGCTGAGTGGAAAACAAAAGGATAACAACCAAATTATGGCTGCTCCTAGTTGGCATACTAAGCAAGTCACTCCACAGAGGACACCAAAGAAGGAACTAGTGAACACTAGACAGTGCTTGATTAAAAAAACCTTGCTGGGAACAGTTATGGGTGGGCGGGGGTGTCTGTTAATGCAGCAGAGGAAGCAGACCTAGATGGGCTTCCTGACCCTTGTCTATCTTAAAATTTCCTATGTAATCTCCACAGACATCTCCTTCAGTGCAAATATACTTTGGCCAGTAGCCTTGAGGTTTATTAACACCATGGAAAGTAATTATTGCCTTGTCCACACTCCCCATGGCGGTTATTGTTTAAGTATTTCCCTTATCCTGGATTGCAGGAAAACAATCCACTACATAAATCTACTGACAAACAGTTATGCTGCGGCAGCTCGGGAAGTGCAATATTCTCTCTGTGCTAATTTCAGTAAAACAGCACGTTTTCGTAAATGAGCTAATCCACAGAAAGTGACAGAATGTTACATTGCAGAGGCCTGGCTGAGCTAATGGTACAAAATGAAAGAATGTTTTCACTGCCTGTCCTCTGAGTTCAGTTGGCATAATAAAATGCTGTTTTCCCCAGTAGAATATATGTCCTTCTACTTTGCTTCTCTGTCATAATAAATGACTGGCCTGGAATTAAATGGGTTGTTCCTGGACAAGGGATGTTAGTGATGGAAAAGACCTGTCAGATCACCCAGGCCATCTCTTTGCCAGTACAATGCTACTTACCTTGCATTTCATAATGTTCTTTCTAATTTAGTTTTAAAAGTCTCCTGCAGCCAGTGTTCTCCTTACAGGTCTTTTGCTCAGCTTCAGAGTGTGAACTTATAAGCAAAGACAGTCAGGTTACAGAGGCTTAATGAAGTAGCTCACTGTAATTATGAGGAAAAACACATTAACCTGCCCCAGTAGCAAAATACAGCATGCAAGCTTAAATTACAGCAGCTGTAATTAAGAAGAAACCTCAATACCACATGTTAACATGGTTTATTCCACAACTGGGTTGGAATAAAAATTCTTAAGTAATCTGCTCTGCTGATAATTGAGTACTGGGGTAACTTGGTCAGTTCTGCTCACAGTAGTTGGAAAGTTTCCTCTCAGTGTTGGTCTTTCTCATTTCACCTTACAACTCCCACCTATATCTCTGTGCAGCGCAGGTAATAATTTCCATTCCTATGGGGTTAATATGTCTGAAATGTCAGAAGACTGCAAAAACATCCAAATCATTGTTTCCCCTTGCACAAGGTCCAAGTTCTTTGCTTTGCTGAGTTGTGACAGCCCAGAAGTTGCTTTTATGTGTCCTCACTGGTGGTTTATGCCTGGCCACAGGGCCTCGATTCAGATCTGAGGAAGGATGACAAATATTACTGCTAACTTGGCCATGGCTTACAGACCCTTAAATCAGTGTTTAACAGAGGTTTAAGCCTCATAATGAATAATAAAGGTAGAAATTGACTTTCATCTGGGAATGTATAAGTCTTTCCATTGAATGCTGAGTTTGGTGTCATGCAATCTGCACTCATGTGCCTCAGTGTACACTGGTAGTCTCTTGGGCCTGGGGGAGCCCATCGTGTCTGGTTAGGATGAAAATTCAGAGGAATTTAGTACAGAAACCAAATAAGGGGATTAAGTCTGCATGAAGTAGGTGTGATTAAGCATATGTCTGGATTAACTAAGCCTGAAGCAGAAATGGAAATGGCTCAAACTCAACCCCAATAAGATGGAAATCTCTGTCTGATAGTGACTCTCCAAATGGCCCAGTTCATGGAAATCCACTATTAGGTAGAGCTGGCAAAGAGCACACCAGTCAATATTCCTTACTCTCCATCAGATCTCTGTCTGGCTGCTGCTGAATCATTGAGACATTGCAGCTCTTCCAGAGGGCAACAAACAGCCTTGCCAGTCTGGGCTGCAAGGATCCCGAAACAGAGCCCTGCCATCAAAATTTGTGTAGATGTTTCTACACTGCAGTGTTCTCGCTACCACCGTTTTCTCCCCCCTTAACTCCCTAACTTCCCCAAAACTCATGTAACTGTGGAGGGACTCCAGAGAACAAGATGGAAAGGTCTCTAGATAAAACTGCTGTAAATGAGAATGAAATCTGGTCCCTATATGATTCTAGAATGTTCTTTATTTTCTGGCATAACTTCAGTTGTAAAGCAGCAAATTCTGTCCAGGTTTAATGGAACTTGGTCCTTGTTTTTAGAGTTTTAATTATCACTATGTGCATCACAAAGTAGCTGTCTCCAGAAGAGTGGCTTTGAGACAGATGACATGTTTAGACATCTTTTCAATAAGGCATCTGAGGACTTTACTGGTTGTTGTTCAGTAGTAGGGTTGCCACCAATATATCTTGGACTTCGTGTTTTTCTATGTTAGATCCTTAAAAAACTCTCCTGTCTCTTCTCTCATCTTGGCCTCATGTGCCAAGTATTTTAATCACAATGAAATTAATGGCTGCTCCTCTCATCTCTAAGGGACTGCACCGTGTCATCAGCTGAACCTTTAGTTTTATGCAACCATGTCAGATAACAAGAATTGCAAAAGCTTTATTTTTTTTTCACCATTGAGTCTTGGTTTGTTCATTCAAATCTGTCTAAGCCCAACATAGGACATTTGGAAATAACTGACTTGATAAACTCTGATTTTAAAACTGCAGCAAGAAAAAACTCAAATACACTGTAAACCTTAAAGGGAGATGACTACTGCAGTAGTTGAAATGATTTAGTATCCATTGGGGAAGTTTTTTTCCCTGAATTAAACTTGGTGTAACCTTAGATTTCCTGTATTTAGAAGAGCTCTGTGGCAGACTAAGTTTGTGAATCACTTGTGGCAAAGTGGTGATGAGCACATAGGAATGTCACCCTCTGCTGGGATCCAGGATCTGGCTTTCCTTCATGAAAACTCTTAGCTGTTTCCTATAGTGAACTTGTTGACCCTGAGTATGTTTTATTGCCCATAGTACAAGAGGGCTCATGGGCTGAATGGGCTCTTTTAAAAACGAGAAATTGTAAACCAAGTTTCTTATTCCTACAGGAAAGAGCTTATTAACATTAGGTTACCAGCACAGTCAAAAGAATATGTTAAGGTACCATCAAGGGTTTTAAACTTGTGCTGTCTTGTGTACCAGCTTCATGCTAGTCTTACTGGAATCACTGCTTTGTTTGGAACGCCGTAGTCACAGATCTAGTTTCCATTCCTGTGATCCATGAATTTTGGCATACATCTGTCAAACTGACATGGCCTGGCCTTGGCCATGCTCTATATCAGGTGTGCCTAATATAAAGAGAGATTCTCATATATTTGTGTGTTGCTGATTAGAACATCTGAATATTCTTGTCCTCAATTGCAACCTGACCACTGGAAAAAAAATCAGTTGCATCATTTGTGACTGCAGCAAGTTCGTGAATCCACTGATAATTGTGAAAGCAGTTGCCCCAGGCAACTACTAGTGGAATGACTGACAGCAATTTGGGGTTTTGGCATTGGGGAGAGCTGTTATTGCAGATTTATTTTACACATACAAAAGGTTTGGGAGATAAAGAAGAATCTCCACAATTATTTTCTTAACCTTTTTTTTTTTCCTTAAAAAATATGTATTTCATTTTATTCCTTTTTTCTGTTATTTCTGGAGGAAGTGACATCTCAAATGTGCTCTTCATTTTTTGTAGCGAGGTTTCTATCTACTTATCTGTGCAGTAGCAGTGTTGCTGTTGGAATTGGAGTGCTCTAGCATATTCTCTAGTATACCTGAAGGACGCTTAACCCCACAACTTGTTCACTTTTGTCAGTTGTATCAGCTAGTCTCATAAAATACATTAGCTCTTCCTGCAAACTCTCATTTATCCAGATATTATTATCAGTACCAGGAATGTTGTGGCAGCTTGTATGGCTAAAAACCACATATGAACAATAGGGTATTTCTGTCCTAGATATGATGGTGGAAGAGGAAAGACAGGCACCACAGGTGAAGTGCATTCTGTAAGGACACCTACAGAGCTGAAAGTTAAACTTAGGTAACCTGAATTTTCATCCATGGCCAAGCCATAGGTACATTCATGCTGCTTTCCAGGAACACGTAGAGATTGGCAAGCTCTGTTGTTGAGAAAATAGGAAATCCACTCTGAAATGCAGAATGTGTAAGGGACCAAAAATATCTAGATTAGTTCCCTCCTCCCAGTTTTCTGTTTGTTCTTCTGTAAAGTTGAAGTGTTTTGCTCATATGTATTTCAGCCAGTACAAAGAATGTGTAGGTT
The DNA here is from genome assembly GCA_013397845.1 of Melanocharis versteri. NCBI lineage: Eukaryota > Metazoa > Chordata > Aves > Passeriformes > Melanocharitidae > Melanocharis > Melanocharis versteri. The sequence continues at coordinate 490,055 of VZTG01002166.1, read as the reverse complement.
TCAAAGTGACATTTTCATTTTGAAATGTTGTTTTCAAAAGGATTAAACAGCTCAAAAAAAATGAAACAAGTTTTTATTTCAGATTGGGACTAATCTAATAGTTCTGGTCGGCCAAAAATATGTTGTGTTTTAGCAATGGAGATGGCTTCACAATGCTTTGCTCCTGTGTTTTTTCCCACTCCCTGCTCCTGTGTCATTCTGACCCATACATATCACTTACATCATTACTTCACAATGTTCAGGCAGATCCTTGTATCAGGAATTGGTAGTGAGATGAAAATTTGAGGGTGTCATCAGCCCGGATTGAAATGGCTCTCCTTTAATGGCCTGTGTGAAATAGGTGGGTGGACCCAGCTTAGCTCCTGAACGTGCCCACACTATAAATTGGTCGGGTTTGTGTTTCCCATCCTGTGCAGGCCAGCAGAAGTAGTGCTCCTCATTCCCACAGCTGAGGAAGGGGATGAAGCTTCTCTGTCTTCTTCACACCAGGCTTTCAGATCTGCATGGTCACAAGCCTGGTGGTTTGGGGAAGTGTTGAACATTGCTTCACTGGCAGGGAGCAATGTTTCACACATTTTCTTTCCCTGTTGAACCAGTCTCAGGGACCAATAAAACTGGACTGTAACCCTAACCTCTAGGCTGTGCAAAAAACAGAGACCGTGTGGAAGCCAAGGACCCTCTTGAGCCTGATGTCTTGTTCACAAACTATTCCTTGTTTTTGCCTCCTGGCAGAGATAGATACTCTTCCATTGCAAGGTGCAGCTTAGTATTTTTCCATTTACTCCTGCAACGAGGTGACAGCAGCAGGCTCTTAAATACTGAGGTGCTGTTTGTGTGGGTGTCTGCCTTGCAAGGAACTATGGGTTGTTTGAAACCTACTAGGTGCTTATTTTGATGGATATAAGCACCTGCCAGGAATGATTCCATGTAGTATTAAGTCTCTGAAGAATTTGTAGCAGGAATGAACATGTTTTTGAGATCATAAATCACATCTGCAACTTTGCTGAATAGCAAGAGAAATCAACCTTTCAAGTGACGCCTGGGCATTCTGCGAGTCTGGTCTGGTTCACATCTGTGAATTCAGACCTCCTCTGCTGCCATGTCATGTGTGAATTCCATGGCAGACACTTATATCTTGCAAGCTTAGCACCTTTAATTTGGTGGCAGTACTTTGCATAAGCCTTTAGAGTTTGTTATCTTCATACTGTACACTTGGTAAGCCCTAATATTTGTAAGGAGGATGTGAAAGACAAATCAAATGAATTTGAAGTAACAAGAAGTCAAAAGCATGTCTTCCCTTATTTTCTTTCCTGTTTGCCTAAGGATTATTTATTGTGTTTGCCTTGATTCCAGCCACTTAATTTTTCCAAACAGATGCAGCTGATTGATTAATGGCATTTCATGTTTAAAGTCAAAAGTGTCAGCAAGACTCTTGCACGCCTGTGTCATTCTCTCCTAGAACAATAGCTTCGGCTGAGAAGTAGGGACTTGTGCCAAGTATTCTTGAGGATAGGAGGTCATGTGCCACTTTTCTGCTAGGAGACAGATATATATAAGGACAAGGGGAGGCAGGAGTTTGGGGGCTTGGAGGGCTAACTCTGTTCTAATAATAGGTGGATCACATGGTTGCTAAGTCACCTACAACAAGGCTTAGTTTGTGGAGGTGAATCAAAGTGCCGGGAATTAAGGACATTTCTTCGACTATCCTATGACATATAAAAATAGGCCCAGGGAAATACATATGTGATGAAGAAAGCATTGACTGTCTAGGCCAAAACTTGCCAGAGGAGCAGCGGGACTTAATTTCTCTCACCTTCTTTTGTGATTACTCTTCTCTTACTTTTTAATAACCCTGAGTGCAAAAATAGCCTACAGGTGATCCAGGTTCTCACCTGATACGTAATATTATGTATTTGTGTGTAGTAGGGCACAGGGCAGAGCCTCAGCTGTTGGAAACAGCAAAAGCTTGCCTCATGCCAATTACCCCAGTCAGGATTGGTCATATCTGCTTCTCCTGGTGTGGGAACGGGGTGAAGAGTTGCAAATGGAGGATTACGCACTCGTGCACCACATTGGAAACCTATTGCGTAGTCTAGTGTCAGTAATAGAAAGCATCTATATTTGTGGATCAAAATGAAACTGGCATAGGCTCCCCTTTGACAGCTGTTTCAAATATAGGGCTCATCACGTTGTAATTCTTTCCCAGTATATGCTTAGAAACATGCAAAACACCAAGAAGCCTGGGACCCTATTGTTCTCTTCTGCACGTTCTGAGTGTTTTGTGTAAATGTATCTCGGGCCTTGAGGGCCAGATTCCTAGATACTGAAGTCAGAGACCAAGCTTTGCTGTTTATTGTCAATGGCAATAATCAACAAGTGGGGAGTCCCTTTTGTTTCCCTGACCTTCTGTATATTTTCCAAGCCTCACAGGCAAGGCTTCAGAGGAAACTTCCTCTGAAACTATAAGCCACTAGAGGCCTCCTGAATACTTGAATTGATTTTGCTTCCAGGAAGACAGAGTCTCCTAAAAAGTACGTCAGGCCTATAGAAGAAAATTATTCCCATTTTGCCAAGCCAGGCTGACACACAGTGTGGCGAGGGTGAGCGAAAGATAGCACAGCTGAAATAAAGAACAGAAATGCACTTGAAATTCAGCTCTTAAAATACAGCCCATGTAATATTGAGTCACGGTGAATTACTCATTTCTATTTAGCCTTTATCTGTTGCAACCTGATTAGAGAGAGAAACTACATTCCTTTATTCAGGCATGAGGCCAATATTCATATTAGTCATTTTTGGCCAAAATAAATTCTACAAACTTTGGTCAAAATGCTTAATCCAATAATGCAAATGTAGGGACTCTTTAAATAAACCACCCCACAGCAATCTCTCTGTTTATTTTTTGTTTACGTCCTCACACCTTCTCTCTCTCTTCCTGTAGCTCTTTTTTTCTGTTGCACCAGCCTCATTTGTGTTTACCTCTTTTGCATAAGCATCCATTGCAAAACCCCCATGGATATCAGAGATACTTCGATGACACAGTTGATGCTTCCTCTCTGAGCTATGCCAGGTTTGCCCGTTGATCCAGGAGCATGTTACTGTTCATTAATGCAAGGTCACCCCTAATTCCCTCCTTCTCCTCTTTACCTCCCAGCCCTCAGGGGGGCAAATACTTGGAGGAGAAACCCGTTTGCTTTCTGTGTCAAGAAGCTGGTTGGTAGCTTGCTGCTAATTACTTTGGCTACAATAATTCTTAACCCGATTACAGTGATACAAATTAAAGCACTCTTGGCGAAGGGCAGCTAAATCCACATGTCAGACACCAGAGCCTTGGTTTATTTAGGGACATCTCATTTCTTCTGATCTTGTTACCCAGTTTTCCATCTTCTTTGGGTAATCCTGAGTAAATCTTTCTGCAGTGGAAATCAGCATCATACACATAGGCCCAGATTATTAGAGAGGCCTTTGAAATTGTCTCATGAGGTTCATCCTGCAACCCTTGGGAAGGTCGGGTCCTCCCGCCCCAAAGGATGTAGAACAACTGGTGATTTTGAGAGCTCCCAGTGGTGCTGCTTTGACAGGGCCTAATTTTCAGAGACATTCCCTGCGCCCCATCCTTAAAATCATCCTCTGCAATGTGTTTCGGTGTCGATCCACCAAAGGAACTTGCTCTTGCTAAAAATAGAGGTCTATATACTTGTGCAGCCTTTGGCCTTTGCTTATGCAAATTGGACAGTTGTCAGATAACCTTGTCTCCAGTACCTTGTGTACAAAAAATTGTTTTGCTTTCTGCATTCCTTGAAAAATGTTATCTTTTTTAAGACGTGTGGGTTGGGATGCGGCAAGAAGAATTATTTCCTGGATAAACTGGCATCACCTTCTATAGATAAGCAGCATCTTTCTGCATCTGTTTTCTTTGCTGTGGTGAGGACCCTTTTTATTCAGATTGTTAATGAGACCATGTTGGCAGGTAGGAAGTTGGACTCCTCTCTCTAATATGTCAAGCTGGGTCAGTGAAGCTGAATTTCTCAAATGCTATAGTCGTGTGCTATAAACTATGAAGTACTTCTGCTAAAATAATGTTTCCAGTATCCTGTGAATAACACACTGATCACTGAATTAGTTCCTTAGTGGGAAGGAAAGTAACAAGATTAAAGAGAAACCTGGGAATGGATTTAGTTCTCTTTTACTTCTTTTACTCTGACATTTATCAAGCTGAACTCCCCACAAGTCAGGACTATATAAATATTGAGTAAAGACGGCAGGATTTAACAGTCAGTTCATGTCACATAATTATTAGCCTCTGGCACCGTCTTATTCATTTGTAAAGCCACTAACATGAATGTATTGTACCAGATAACAATATTGCCAGGTGTTTTATTTAGCAGGTCTATTCTGTTGCAGCTTCCTTTCAGAACACCTCAGCTGTACTGTATGCAAAAACCAGAAAGTACATTTTCTTTGCAGTAAGGTACTGCTACACTACTTTACAGCTGGTCTCAGTTTTCTTAGCCATGATATAACCTTCCCTTGCAGTTTCACATCTCTTCTGTGAAATTGCACACTGCTGTTCACATTGAATTACACAAACATAAAAATATTTTTCAAGGGGGTTTGGAAGGGTGATGTAGTGAAGCTTAACTTATATTTAGGATTTTCCAACGAGTTTTATACAGTTCTGGACATATTTCATTCATTCATCTGCATTTTTAGGTAGAATGCCCTGTATAGCTGTAAGGGCATTATATGAATTTTGTCGACTAGGACTTTCAGATAATATAAAACTTCCCCCAAACCAAGTTGAACTTGGCATGATAGGAAAGTATCCACTGCCTTGCTGAGAGCATGTGCCTACATCTTATGTGTGTTTGGGTTAGCCCTTTAAACTTCCTGACTCATTTTCCACAGATTTTTTGCGTCAGGTTTAGGAGTGGAACTGAAAGGTTGAGGCCAAAATCTGTAAACTTTATTTGGACAATTAGATGTATAAGCCCATACCTAGTCATGTTCAAGGAAAAAAAAATCCCACTAACTCCTGTTTTTTGTTTTTTTTCAGGGCTCTCTGAAACAGAGCTTGAGGTACCTCTGGGAATGGGTGACTGCTACTTGTATATGTAGACATGGACTTTAAGTTTCTAATTTTAGGTGTTTGAGATATTTGACGCAGCACCCCATTTGCTCTGCACCAGAGTTCTCAGGAGATATTCCTGTGGGCATTTGCACCCAGCCTTGGTGTGGTCGTGTCCACCTCCTCCCTCTGTGGATTCTGGCTGAATCTCAGCTCTCGTCTCTCCTGCAGTTTCCGAGAGCTGGTTCTGATGATGTCAGTGATTTCTTGTGACCTTGTGAGAGCCGGCAGGCTTCTGGGCAGACCAGGACCCATCTCCCAAAGGAAAGTTGCAGGAGGTCAGATATTCCACTCCCGTCTCACTGAGCTCATCTGTCCAACTTCTTCTTTCCTTTTTTTCCCCCCTCCTGTCCCTTTTTGTTTGGTTTGACCTTGGTCACTGATGACAAGGCTGCTTTTCCTGCCAAACCAATCAATAAGCTAAACAGAGAGAAGATGAGTATTTAGAATATGGGAAGCCAAACTCAAACACAGATAGGTTATCAGCCTAGCCCAGAGCAGACTTCTAAGCAAATATTTCATTAACAAATTTTTCATGGCAACTTGCATGTTAAAAGAAAAAAAAAAAAAAAGCAACAACAGGAGAGGGAACAGTAAAGGGGATAAAGTGAAAAAACTGGGCTGGAGCCATCGGGCTTAGGCTGTTGCATTGCTGTCTTTGGTTACCAGTACTTTCCACAACACACTGCTGCTCCCTAGGGAAATGGTAAGCAGGAAGGGTGAAGACCTTGCACAAATGGAGCTTTGAAAGCCCGCTCTGAGCCGCTGCACCTCGTGCTTTCCTCTCAGGCAGGGAAGGGCTCGAGGTGGCTCTGTGACCATACCGTATGTTTATGGCGGAGCAACATTCTGGGCACAGGCTGAAATTTAGAACTGCTCAGTCCTTGCACCTCTGGCAAGGCTTGTGTACGTTTTCTGTTAACAAACAGGAGCCTGAGCCAGTTATATCATTAAGTTCTTGGTTAGCTTAGTGACCTGTAGAAAATGTATTTGTAATATTGCAAAACCTTGTGAAAACATACCCAAAGATCTCACTTCGGTGCGTCTCTCACCCCTTCTGTGTGAGACACAGCTTTTTTCTGGATGTATTATTGCCCTTCATTTAAAACAATAAACACAAATGAATGCATTTTGTGCAGACCAGGATATTTTACAGCATTCTTAGCACAGATTAACAAACACTCATTTTCATATGTCATGGGAATGAGGAACAGAGTCTTAACTATATTTTTGTTTTGACAGCTATTTTAAAAGATTGACTGAAGAGCAGGGAAGTTGCTAAATAACTTTTCAGATAATGTAGAGGAGAAAAATATAGGTCACTGAGCAATAAACTCCCTACATCCTTCTGGCTAAGGAAGAGACTCTGAATCTCCATCCACCTTTTACTAAAATGAGACCAAAATTCAAATCCAACATAAAGCATTACAGCTTTAAGTACTGAAAATATTTATTATTTTTATACCAGTAATCCAATAGCATAATCTCAAGAACATCAGTGCTCCAGGAATGTCTAGAAACACAATGGATTTGCCTTTATTCCTTTATCCAGATGTTTCTATAAAATACTCTGGATACTAGGAATCTGTAGGGGAATTAAAGATTTATTTTTAATACTTGAAAAACTTGAATTTCTAATAACTATGATCCTTTAAAATGTTTTAACTGTGGATGCAACATGCTTTGACTCTTTGATGAGCTTTCCCTGTATCTTTTAGTTTGCTTTCCAAATAATGGGCAACTCTTTTACACAGGCAGCTGCAAGCCAGTCACAAGACACAGACACTTTAGTGCTAGCTGCGAGTGTGAGAATTAAACTATGTGTTGGCTTCTGTTCGGAATTTTATCCTTATTCAGCAAAATTGATTAGATTTAGTCTGTACACCTCTGTGTAGATAGACCTGAGTAGGGAAAGAATCACCAGCATATTAAATGAATTTATGTGGGGCAATAGCCACCGCTGCTTATTGAGGACTAACTTTCATTCAGCTATTGCAGGGTGGAAAGCCTTCCTGTATTATGTTACAGTCTGTAATGCTGTAATTTTACCTCATTTCTGAAATAAGATTATACCTTTTTCTCTTTTTTCATTATAGATACAGCACTATGAAAATAATTTCTGAGCCTTGACTGCTTATGCACACACTTTATGTTCACCTCCTGCAATAGTCATGTAGCTCCCAGAGAGGCTCTGAACACCAGGACCCTTTTCAGGATCCGCGTAGAAGATGTTGAAACAACGTAATTTCTGTTGTTTATAAAACACTGTGGATTTAATGACTTGTTTAATAACAAGATAGGTCCAATAATCGTGCAGGATTTTAGAGGCAGACATCTCTAAAGATGCTGTGTTCCAAATAGCAGGTCAGAAACCGATCCTCTGAGGAAATACAATGTAGAAATTTCACTGCATGTCAGTATCCAATTTCATTTTGGATTTGTCTATCATTTGTCTGCACCTAAAAATCTTTAACAAAAGTGGAGCACTAGCTAGTGTTTTATGTAACTGTTCTAAAATATTTCTAAATTTCTACATCTGATGAGAAAGAGATGCTTTTAATGTAAACAGAGTGAGGTTGGAAATCAAATATTCATCACAATTTCTTCAGCTTATTTAGTTTACAAATTTAGCATGAATTTGGGTCAATCAGGTTCACTGTTTCTCTTTAATGACCACTTAGAAATTTAATAGATTTGATCTAGAAATAGGATAAAAAATTTAATGAGCAGAACACACACAAAGAAAGGCAGGTTCTCGTTTTAAAAGTAGTGTCCTGGCTGCAGCCATGGACTTGCTTGCAGGAACTGCTCTCTGAAGCGCTGATTTCCTAAAACACAGATTAGTAGATTACAGTAGTTTCTTTTGGCCTTAAAATCTGACAATAAATCAATTAGCCAGGTCTTTTGCAAATGAAGAACAATTCAGTAAGAAGTGTCAGAGGGGAGGTGGGAGAAGAAAAGAAGAGAGAAAACTGGTTGCAAAAGCACAGATACTGACAAGAGGACATGGGGCACTTGATACTGTTTTTGTGATCCAGCTCCTGCCACTTCTCAGTTTTCCTTGATGACTTTGGAAAATTTTGTGGGTCTGTTCTTCTCTTCTGAAAACAGTGATAAAAGGCCTACCTTAGAGGAGTGGCATGTGGATGAACCAGATCAGAGCAGGACAGGAATTCCCTTTGTTTGCAGATCCCCTTGAGCAGTGTTGGTGACTAAACTGTGTCTGTGGCATTCTGATCGGAGGGGTTTGTGGCCAAGAGACGGGCATTGTGTTTGCTGCATTGAACACCTTTTCGTTGTGGAAGGGAGATGCCTTACCTGCATCTGCAACTGCAAATAGGAACACTGTCCTACAGATTTAAGGTTTGACACCATAAGCTGCTGAGCACAATCCAGCAATTGCTCCTCACTTCAGCACATGGTGATGTTGGTTATGCTGAACTTTTAAAGGCGGCCTCCTAACACGATGCAGTCCCAAGATGTGTCTATAAGGACCAGAGGCAGTGATGTCAGTAGGGGTGTGCCTGCACCTTGGCATTGCCTCCTCCCTTACTCCTGGGGCAGATCAGAAAGAGGAGGGCAGCCAGCTGCAGCAAAAGCTGCTCTCTCCCTGCAGCAGGACACCAGGCTTCTCTCGATTTCCAGGGTGGAGGCAGCCAAAACTAAATCTTCCTTCTTTTCTCCCAGCCGACCAGAAGACTATATGGCAAATGCCCAGCTGATGTGTTAGAGTGCCTCCTGAATTCTCTTCACAGTGCTTCTGTTCAAAATGCAGTAAATCATCAAATCCCAGTCTGCCTGCAGACCACACAGTGAATTAAGAATGCTCCTCATGTAATACTGACTTGATCTCATCTTACACATACCCCAAAGCAATAGCAAGGGGAAAATGCTGTGAAGCATTTTTTCCTTTGTTAGTGCCCTCAGGGCTCAATCTGAACTTTGTAAGAGACAAAAAAGAATAGCTGGGAAAAATGGTGAATTTCTGCATGCCATAAGGACTGGAGGAGCTTACGCTGTCATCTGCTTCTGTTGTGAGGGGGTGTGCAGATGTGACAGTGAGCAGGGCTTTTTTAGCCACACTCAAGTCAAACATGACCCATATTGCATCTCTTTCAACCACCACCTTCCACTTTTCTTTTACCTTGGTTCCAGGAGGCAGGAAGATACCATCTCTGTTGAAGATTATTTTTTTAAATGCACTTCCTAGGCTGATAATAATTTTTTTTTTTCAGATTTGTTTATTTTTTATCTATTTCATTACTTGAACCTATTCTTTGCAGAATTGTCTCTTCCCAAACCCAGCTGAATGGGGAGTGAAGCCTTTGAGGTAGGGATTATATTCCTTCTTGCATTTAGGTAAAAGTGGCTGGAGTTCCCAGAAAAGGGCTACTATAAACCACATCAATAAAAAATAATCCTTGGGAATAGCTGTAGTGTGATATCTCACATGGAAACTCTAGGAAAGAAAGGGTAGGCTGCTTTCAGAAAATTATTCCTTATGAAAAATCTGTGTTATTTGGTAATACGGAACACTACGAACCTGAGTGAAAGTTTGTGCAAATTGCCATCTGTCTGTACGAGAGTGTTTCAAGACTTAAACCACAAGGGGCAGGATTAAGTCTCAGCATTCGAATTATCAGTATTTATTTGAAACCTGAAAATTTGGTTTCTCAATTTTTTCTATTTTATATAGAATTTTCTGTGTCGCCAGTGTATGTTAAAAGAAGAAGGAGGAAGGAGATAAACATTATTCTAAAGCTGAACATTTAATTGATACTGTGCATCTACCATAAGAAATAGCATAACAATATTTATGTGTGGTAAAAGACTTTACTACTCTTGCAAAGATGTACTTACGTGATGAACTTCTTGTGTTGTGCGCCATTTCACTGAACTCACGATATATCAAAAGGTCTGTGTTATCTGTATAGGATGAGGGCCTTAGCTGCAACACACATTTACAAGAGTTAGGGTATTTTTACTGCTTGTACTCTATGTGCCCATCTACAAAACACGTAATGATCTTATAATAAGTTTTGTGGTTTAACCCCAGCTGACAACTGACTACCACTCAGCTGCTCACTCACTCCTCCCCCCACTGGTGTAGGGAGAGGAATCGGAGAAAAAAAAAGTAAAATTCGTGTGTTGAGATAAGAACAGTTTAATAGTTGAAACAAAGGAAAATATAATAATACTAATAATATTACTGATAATAACAGTAACAATAATAATAGTAATAAGAAGGAGAGAGAGTGAGACATAAAACTCCAGAGAAACAAGAGATCTATGACACAATTTCTCACCTCCCACTGACTGATGCCCAGCCTGTCCCAGAGCAGTGACCAGCAGCTCCTGACCAACTCACCCCAGTTGTTGTGATAGCCAGGGCTGTGGTTTGTATGTGTGAGCAGAGTTTATTAGAGAAAATTGTATCTAAAAAGAAAAGCAGTCTCTATTATATGGGAAAGTACTTTGTAAATATTAAATCACTTTCATGATAGCTAGTCCATCTATCACACATGAAGGAGCTGCAGGCAGTGGGTGCTGCTTGTTCCTCACAGGCCCTCATGGGAGGCTCCCAGTCTCCATGGCACCTCGGGGTGCTGGATCTTGTACGTGGAGCTGGGGGAGATGAGAGGAGCATCACCCACAGAGACAGCAGGGGTGAACTGCTCTGTGTGGAAGTCCATGTCTGCTGCCTTGGTCATCAGTTCCCAGATCACATAATCGACACGGCTGCTTTCAATGGGAGTGAGTGGAGATAAAAATCTAGATTTATAATAAAACCTTTTTTTTTTTTTTTTAATTTATTTACTGCCCTAGATGTCTGGACATCACTGCTGAAAATGATGCAGACTCAAAGACATTTTAAAATTTCATTTCAATGCCTTCCCATTTCAGCTCTGAAACGAGGAGATCTGAAGTACTTCAGGACAGGTCACAGCACACAGCCTTAGCCCAGCAAACTTGTTTTCCTCCACTTTGGTGATGCAAACAAGGCGCTGAGTGTCCATGTCCTTGATAGACTGATGTGGTTAGCTGATATGTCGCTCACTTGCCCACATCCTCACGTGTGGAAAGAGCACAGCAGTGCCAGAAAGGGCAGTGCAGTGATGTGCTCCAGTCTGGTGACCCTCCTCTGGCTGAAGACACCCTCAGCCCACAAGGTGCTTCTGCTTCCAGTTTGATCTCTGTTGGTCCTAGGCCTGGGCAAGGCATGAAATTGGCTGAGAGCTTGGTATACTCAGGGTAACTTGGTCACAACGGTGTTGCATGTCGTAAGTTTTTTTTTGGGCTTTCAGGTGATTTTCCAAAATTTCAGTGTGAGTTTCAGAAGTCTGTGGGAGGAGCTGAATGAAAAGTAACGGAGAGGACAAGAACATTGATGAGAAACTGAAAATGTGCAGAACTGAAATTAATATATACCCAAGGGCCATCTGATATGCAGGCTTGAAAGAAATAGATTCACACTATGATGAACAAGCCCACCCTCAATTAATCAAGTGTAAGAAAGAGGCATACGTGAGGTGTTAAACATCAAGTACAGGGGCAGACCAGAAAGATTACAATGAGAAGTTCAGAAAGTAATAAAAATTATAAGAAAAGCAAAGATAGAGAATGAAAAAAAAGATTGCACAGGAGGTTGTGAAAAATGACGACTTTTTTCAAGTACACAAGAAAAAAGAGGCCTGTGAAAGAGACAGGAGGGCCTGTAAGACATGACAGAGAAAGATTATTGAAAGGAAACATAGGTATTGCTTAAAATATTCAATGCACTTCTTGCTCTCGTGCTCTGAAAAGAAGGTAATGGTGGCAGACACAGGTGTCAGAAACAAGCATAAATTTCCCTAGGGAGGAGAAAGAAACACTGAAGGAAAGCAGAATCATGCCAGAACAGGTTATTAAGAAATTAGAATAGCTGAAGATTTGAAAAATAACTTGTTCAGATGGGAAGCAGTCTGTTTTCAGTAGAAAACATCAAGAAAGGTAGGATAACCCCAGGCAGGCGTGTTTAAAACCCTGTTTGTAGGAAAATATATGGGTAAGGAGAGAGCTGATAGGCTACAGATTTCAGGTTTCTGTGGATCCCGAGGGCAATGTGGACTTCATGGGAAGGTTCTGGTGTCACCTTGCTGTGGATTGCATCAAAAGTGTTCACAGAAAAAAAAACAAAACCAAAAAAGCCAAAAAAAAGCTCCAAAAAGTGGCATATAATGTAGGCGTTAGCTTCTTAAAGCAGTATTTCTGTTCTGGGGATTATGGACTCTGTAACAAACTGGACTTCAATTATTTGGCAGCGTCCTTAGTCCTGCAGCCTTCTGGTGAAGCAGCCTGCAGCTCAATAGCAGATTTGTTTAAATTAAATTTATATAAAAGTTTACTCAACTAAGTACCTAAATGAATAAAACAATTAGTATTATTTATTTTGATACTGAAGTCAATTTAATTGATGCTATTTTCCTGACGTTCACTCCCTGCTTGATTCAGCGCTGTAACGACAATGCAGAACTGCATTGTAGGAGTTGCCATGGGGAAGCTGAAGTCTTTGGCAGTTGGGTAGGGGACAGTTGGAGCTTTTGGCACCTGGGAAGGCACGGGAGGCAGCTTGGGATTGTGGAGTAAATGCATTGGCTGGATGCTTTTGCTAAAATGATCATCAGTGGAATCATTAATAATGTTGGAATTTAAATTGTCAATTTTTGTTTCAGCATTAACACAGCAGTGAGGGGAATGGGGCTGTCCACACCTCTCAAAGATACAGTTTCCAGCTATCTGCCATGTCAGATAACTATTGGTTTATGGTCCATTAACGTGTTCAAGGTTATCTTCACAAGCATGGCGCTCGGCAAGGTAACATGGAAGTTTTGCTTCAGAAACACAGTTGTGCAGCGAGGGAAGGATGCTTTGGCATTTTCCACAGTACCAATATCACAGGCTACAGGAAATTCAGCTGGTACTTCAAAAATATGTCTAGGGAAGATCTGGAAAATTGCATGTCTGTGGCTTTGATTGATTGTAGCAGTTGGAAGAGAAAAGAATCATAAATCAGGGTCTGAAGGAAGGAAAAAGACTAAGAGAGTTGTGATATTACAGCAGATACTGTCTGTAGGTGCATAGAAGAGATCACCTACTGGAATTTTTAAGGGGAGGTATGAAAGACTGGCAGAGGAAAGGCCTGGATACAACTCATGTGATCCTCAAGAAACCTTTTTGATCTGGTATCACACAAAAGATGGCTTCTTAGGTTGGTTGGCAGGTTTGGATGTGAGGTACATCAGTGGATAAAGAACTGGTGTGGGTATCAAAGAAGGCATTTGCAAATGGATGGAATCTAGGTCAAAGGGGAGAGGGGATAAAGCAAAATGAAACCAGAATAGGTGGATTAGGTAGCATAAGGGAAAGGGATGGGGGGAGGCAGAGGAAATGACCAGCATTGATGTACTAATCAGTAAGGAAAAAAAGAGTCAGGATGTTACAGGGATTGTTCACAAGCCTTTAAAAATGTTGCATGAAGAAATTTCTTGGGAAATTCAAATGCCATGATAGCCTCTTCTTCCTCCAGACCATTTCCCCTCCCTGGTGTTATCAAGAATGGGCCAAGAAACACTGCTGCTGGAAGGAGCGAAGTTGGAGAGGGCTCAAAACAGGCAGGAAGTGATAAGACAGTTCTCCACACTGGAGAAAACCAGAGCATCAGCTGAACTGCTGGTAATTGCAAGACAGTGGTTTGAATGGTTGTGGAAAAATTATCATCTCAGAGATATATGAAAGTCCATCCATGTTTGTGTGCCTAACTAAAACCTCCCTTTAAAAATGTCATATTTTTTTTTCTTTGGCTTTCCTCACTTTTTAAATTAGTTTAATATGTGCTTCAGGTCAGCCTTTAAAGAACACAGTGGTAATTCTATGGCAAAAAGCATTCAGAATTTCAATATTTATCCTTTTTATCGCACTAATGTTACAGAGGGCATACACTATTTTTGCATGATTACTGTCCAGAATTAAAAATCAGGTTATTTGATCCAATATGAAAAGAAATAACCTGAAGTTTCTGGTTTTGCTGGCAATTGCAAGCAACATGTATCTAGGTTGTCTACATCTTTGGGTCCCAGGAATTCTTTCTCAGGGAGTGCCATCCCCTCAGCAGAGCATCACCCATCACCTCTGCACGCTGACAGCCCTGGCTATCTTCTTCAAGACGGGCACATAAGAATGCTAAGATAAGGTCCCCATGTTTTCAGAAGTAGGACAGTGAAGTAATCTGATCTGTGACAGATTCAGTGTCAAATGTTCTGAGCCTGGACAAGTTCACTATGTGTCTTGGAGAGTGTTGGAGCTCTGTGAGTGTTGGAAGAATGACTCACTTCAATTAAGATTGCACACACAGTGTTTGGAAGTTTGAGCCTAAAAAAAGTCTCATATTTTGCTTCATGGTGATTGTTCCTCTGGTTTGTGAGATGGTTTCTCAGCTTGTGTAAGCTGGTGGAACCTTGTTGAGTTTAGTAAAACTGTGTTCCTTTACAGCAACCAAAGACCTGTTGTATGTTCTTCCTATTCCCTGTAAAAAGATGTTTTCGGTTTAAAATGTAACAAAGCAGCCGTGTGAAAATAGTGGCCTTGTACTCATCATAGTGAAAAGAGTGTGCCACATTGTAGGAGGACTGCTTAGGTCTCATGTGGCTGAATCTGTTGGTGTTTCAACATCCAGAGCAGCTGTGGAAGAGCGAGCAGGGCTCTCTTGAGCCTCCAAGTCAGCGCAGATCCCAGGAAAGGTGTGAGCAGTGGAAATCATATCACTGCTCAGGTTCTTACTAGCAGAGAGACAGCAGGTGGATTTGCAAGTCTTAGGATGACATGGCAGAGTTGGTAATCGGAAAAATCATCTTTGGATCTGTAAACAGAAAAGAAGCTTATATGGAAGGTGCACAAAGAGAAAAAGTTATACAGAATGCCTCATTATTTGCATTACTGTTTTTCAGAAGGCTAGATGCACTGTATTAAGCAAAAGCTAATAAATCAATTTTAGCATCCTAATATTGTTCAGATACCAGTTGCTATTCCTAGGATTGCTGAGTAATGTTTTGACTTCACTCCAGGGCTAACAAATAGTTGCTTTACAATTCTGATATGCCGTATCTTGAAATCTGTTATGACTGTTGCTGCTAGCTGGGCTGGGAAGAAAGGCAATGTATGTTCATTAACTTGTGTGCTAACGGCTGTTAAATCTCACACACCTCAGAGGCTGCTGTGAGCAGGTCAAGTAGGTTTGAAAGGTGGGGGAAGGGACCAAGCAGACATCTGTCCCACTCCTGCTGGAGTGGAGCACCCCAAGCTCACCATAAGGAAGTTAACAGTCATGCCCCAAGACAGCTCAAAGGTTCAACTGGCTCAGAGCTCTAGGAGTACCTGGGATTTTCAGTTCTTAGTCCAAGCACCCTCAAAAGAGAGGAAGTATTATTTTGGGTCAGATGATATAAGAGATGATTTCAAAATAAGACATTAAAAAAAAACCCTCCCCCATTTGAGACTCTTTGTATTAATGAATACTTTTGATTGACTGAAAACTGCGTTTCTCACTGAACAAATCATTAATGGAAAAATTCTGTCCACTCCAAAATGTCCTGAATCTGCTGTAAAAATATTAATAGAATAAATAATTTCATGCTTCTTGACCTGTAAAGCCATTCAGGATACTATCAATAAAGTCTTAAGTACTTCCATGTCATTATAAAGGCTAAAGGAATATATTTTGGTACTGGGGATAAGTATTAGAGGGATACTGGGAAGCTGCTAGTCTGTTTAACATCTGTCTTACAAATAAGCTTCATATGCTCTCTTTCTAAATTCTTCTCATTTAATTTGCAAAAATAATCAAGAAGGAACATTTGCTGTCTTTGGACCAAATCTTGAGGCCTTATTCAGGCAAATGCCGACTGAATAATTAGTGATCTTTCCAGCAGAAGGAATTTCCAACTGACTGCAGAGTATACAGAACAGCTTGACATGGTTTAGGCTATAGCTTCATCACCCATTGCTCTCAAGGGGATCTGGCTGGGTGAAAAAAACCACTTAAAATTAACTTACAGTTTGGCTTATTGCCTTTTAATAGGATTCTTGCAAAGTAGTAATTGAAGAAGTGATATCTTCCAGGGATGATTATGCAATGCCATAATATAATGAGCTTTTTTCATTAAAAAAGATACGAAATGTGAACATGGCCACTGCCTGTTCCCCACAGTATTACTCAGGTCCCAAACATCCTTTAGTGGTGGGACAGAGGCTTGTGTCCTGTTTCCCTGTCGGATGAGGAGAAATGCCACACAGTGAACCTTCCCTCAGGCTCTCTTCGGCCCTGCACCTCTGGAGCTGCCAGATGGCGAGTTCAGAGGGAGCAGGACCCCAGTTAATGCAGCTGCCCCTAATCTTTCTTCAGCCCTGTATCACCTCCCTCACTCCCAGTTCCCCTCTGAGTTTTTGCTTTTCTACTTGTTCTGGTTGCTTGTGCCCTGGACAGCCCCAGGCTGCAGTGAGCAGGCCTCTAGAAATTTAACAGGATGAAATTCCTCTTACCCCTAAGGTACCCATGAGTCTGTGTCTTTCTTGCCTCTTGTGTTTTCTTTGGTTTATGCTCTGGACTGTGTTTGGAGGATGTGCTTGTCCCAGGCTGTAGCAGACAGGCTGATTCATGAAACTTCAACACAAAAGAATCCCAATGCTCTAAATCCATTAGATGAATAAGACAAAAGACTAAGCAAAGAAAATACATTAGGAAGTAGAGAAGAATGGACGCTGCTTGCACATTTTGCCTGCTAACTTGAAACAACACGAAGAAAGAAACTGTGAAAAGAAATTCAACTCTTTTTCCTGCTTGTTCTATTTTAATTATACTGTCTCTTGTGTAGCTATTGTCCTTACAAATGCTTTTACTGATGTTCAAGAAATGTCCCTGAGTTCCCCCAGCTTTGTAATTTCACCTTGACTCTTATTTGTGTCTTTGCACTCTCTCCATTTGTTTTTCCTCCCCACCTACCTTTTATTTTCTCCTTTTTACTCTTCTACTATGCTTCAACCAATACCAGGAAACAAAACTTTTTTCTAAGAATCAGAGCACACTCTGATCACTGCCACATATGGATATCTTCCTTTCAGGAGGTTTGCTTGGCCAGGTGAACATCTGTTCCTTAGTAGTCTTATGAATAAACAGCAATAATTCTGACAGAGTGAGCTTAAGATGACAGCTTAACTACTTTCACGCAAGAACTTAATCGTTCTTTCTTATCTGACTCCCCCTCCTGGATTTGCACACACGCATGCACACAAACACACTTTCTTATCTTAGCTATTAGACCGAGTTTCACTCCGGAAAATAAATCTGCCTCTCTCTGTTCTGATTCAAATGAAATCTTTGTTCAATTGTACAGCTTTTTTTGGTTGTTGTTGCTGTTATTGTTGCTTGTTTATTTGTTAGGAAAAGAGGTTTGATGTGAAAGAGATTTGGAGTGACCCCTGTGTCCTCTCTCAGGTGAACTCTGTGTTTCCTGGCTGCACAGTCCCTCTCCAGCCCTCCCAACATGCTCTCCATACTGAGACAGCTCCTCGGCAGTGTTGGAGGGAGCCCCCTCCCCGTGCCCCTCTGCTTGCTGCCTGCAGGTTTCCTACAGCAGTCCCTGCTGGTTTGACTCTGTTGCCTTTGCTTGGCAAAGTCATTCGGGCAGTGATTCTGAACAGGTCGTGGAGGGAGCTGACAAAGGATATTAAAGAGGAAGTACCTGGGTTTTATCTGTGCGCGTCCTTCGAGGCAGAGCAGAGCCTCTCCTCCCTCACTCAAATCTGGGAAGCCCATCCACAGAAGGTACTGGATTTGGACTTTGTTGCAGTCAGAGTGAGTGGAACAAGGTGTATAATGAAGAATAAGAGCTGAGCACGTGAAAAATATAGTACACTTCTGATATTACGGCTGCTGCTGCCCAGTGGTCCCCATGTAGCATAAACCCGAGTAAGCAGCACATCCCTGGCCCTCTAGCAAGACCAGGATTAATCCAGGCAAGGCCCTGGCCCTCACCTTGAAGGGGCTTTGCAACAACAACCACAAATGGCACGGATTCATCCTGCTGCTGGGAAAGAGGACATGGCATGGGAGCCTCCTGCTTCACGGCAGGTCTGCTGCTTGTTTCTGGCTTGGACTGCGTGCGGAGGATGAAGCACTAGTGCTTGCCTCTCTGCCTTTCCCTGCCTGGAAAAATGGCTCTCCTCCTGCAGTAAGCCTAGGTCATGCCTGTGCTTTGCTTCACTTAAGGTACAAGTCCTGTGAACATGTGAAAACTAGTTGGGGAAAGGAGTTATTTTTGATTCAAGAAAAGGGTGTGCACAAATAAAACACAGTTAAAAGCTGCCGACTCGGGAGTGCCCTTTTCTTTTGAAGACTGGGACTGGAAATGGGAAGAGCAGACAAGGAAAGGCAAGAGAGCACAAGAAACGGAGCAGGATGCAAAGTGAACAGGACGAGAGAGTTGACAAGTTGTCACTTTCGCTTGCGTCGGCCGAGGAGGAAGCGCGCAGCCACCCCCTCCCCGCACGGCACACTTGATGTATCTCAAGGCATGACAATATGGCTCTGTTTGTTCTGCTCTGGGGGGAGGGGGACAGTTTATTTTCTTAAGACTATTAAGTCCTTCTAAGTACCACTATCGGCATTCTATGATTGAAAGTGACAAACAGAAGCAACCCTATTTAAAAACTGCCACTTTGAATTAGTGGAAGTATCAGCTTAAGTTTTACAATATTTTACTGCTCCATTTTTGCACTCTTTTACATAAGGACGGCCAAATAAATATCCCGGCGACTTGTCTTTGCCAGAATTCCTCCCCATGCTCCCGCCCCATTAGCTGCTGCCTTATGAACGCTGCGCTAAACAGAAAGTGACAGCAGCTGACAGCGCAGCCAGGGCCAAATTATCAAATGTCTGAAGTTGCGCCCGTGTGGCCATGCACAGGCTCAGGCTTTCACATGCAAAGCAGATAACTGCGTACAAACAGGTGCTCACATGTGCGAAGACGTTCTGGACAGACCCTGCTCCCCAAGCCAGGCACTGTTGAAGGCTGTATCTCAGAGAGTTTGGTACCTGCAGGTCCCTAGCGTTAAAAGAACAGATTTTTGACATGGCGAGGCATTGTCCATAAAGAAGAAAATGGTTTTTCACAGCTTAGCTTTAAACTGTGAATGTAGTGCTTAAATTCTTAAATTGCCTAAAGAGTGAACAGGGATAAAAAGAGGCTTCCAAACAGTGCTGTAAGTGTGTGAGTACTGGTGCCAGCCCAACTGAGGCACTCTGAATTGTTCCTGGGAGTGCATGGTCTGTAGGTACCCTATCTGGCTGCTTAAATTTGCAGTGCCCAAACCTCCAAAAGCTTCTTCCCCACCCCAATCCCACCAGTGCCATAGCTGCAACTCCAGCTCGCCTAAGTCCTGGTGGCTGCAAGACATCATCCTCCAGCATATGAGATGTGAGTTTCATTGTACTGTGCAAATGCGGTGTGATAAAAAGCTTGAGTTTCCACCTCAGATCTCCCCTTGTCTTCAGTGATGTCTGGGAATCATATTACAAACTTCTGCCTTATCCTGTTTAACAGGAAATATCCATTTCTCATAATTTGTGTGTTCCCTTCCCTCGGGAACTGTCGCTATTTCCATCGTGCAGAAGGCTTTTCAGGCAGGCTGGCAGGAGGACTGAACCTCAGGCTTTGCTGGGCTCCACGTCTGTGGGGAAGGAGAGGATGTGGGGAGGCACGGGGAGTTGAAATACTTCTTGTGGAGCCTTCATCTACTACAGCGGGCCAAGGTGCAGTGTGAGTCTGAAGCTTGTGCATAGAAGCCTTCCCTGTTGTTTGAAGGGAGTAAGGCATTTTGGCTTTCAAAACAAAGCTGCTTTTGAAATCTTTGATCTTTCTTTTCTATTCTTTGTTTTTCATAAGGAAAGACATAGACAAAATAATGCAGACAAAGCAGGTTATTTGTAAGCCAGCTTGAGTACCCATTAAATCTTAAAGGCTGTATTATTCTGACTTTCAATACCAATGCACAAATAGCTATTCTTTTTTTCCCATGGATCTTCCATATGGCCAGATGAACAGGCTGACTGCATGGTGAGCAGCAAAAAGAACAGCTGACATATAGTTTGCAACCACGCTGCAACATCTGGGCAGAATTTGGTCAACTGCATGCCTGATAATAGTTTTTACGTTCAGGCAGAGAGATTCCTTTTTATGGGATCGTGTAAAGAGGCAGAGAAAATATTCATATCAACTTTGAAGTGTACAATCAGGGGTGTGTTATAGCAGCAAAACAGCCCAGACTGTGTGCTACAATGCACAGAACATTGAACTGGGAGGTACGAAACGAGTCTTATCTCTGCCTCTTTTAGTACCTTCCTGTGGGATCTTAAATAAATCATTTACTCCTGCTTCTTGGCCTCTCTTTCCCCTCTTCCCCTGCCTCTTCTCTCTGCTTGTGTTTGTTTTGTTTGCCTTGCTGGTTAGTCTGTGTACTCCTCCATGAGCAGTTGACTGTCATCATCCACAGTTATGGCCCACGCTCACAATTATGGCCTGAGAAGGCATTTATGTCTCGCTGGTCAGAGCCTGTAGTTTTCTCTTTGCTATTCACCACTGCAGATGGCATAAAAAGGGTACCTTAGTCTGTTACTTGTGGGGATCAAGCAAAGCAATTGTTAAAGGTCACCACGTAGCACTTCTGGTGAGACTGCTGCAGGAATATGGGACCACAGAGAGAGGAAAAGAAATACATGGATGAAGCGTAGCTGGGGTTGTACCTGTGTGCTAATACAGAGAAAAGACAGTCCACTGAGCAACCTCTCTCCTTCCATCCAGACGAAGTAAAAACACTGTGGCAAATGTCACAGTGAGCGCTCACTTTCTGTCCAAATGCTGCCGGTGCAGCAGCATTTCAGCAGCAGCAATTACAGCTTGTGGTGTATCTCACATGTAACCTGGGAAGGTGAACTTGCTATTTCCCCTCTCTTTTATTAAATATGAGGAGGGCAACTGGCGTACGGAGCTGTCCCTGGGAGCCTCTTCCGAGGCTGGCTCTCCCCTGGTTAGATGAAGGAATGTCCCCAAGCGCCACAGATGCCTTGCGAGGTGCGGTTTCCCAGCCCCAGCTGAATCAGCGTTCAGTTCTGCTGGTTTGCACACGGAGGAAGGCTCCATATGGTGTGTGAATGGCATCCCAGCACAGCCCCTCCCACCCAGGTGTAGAGCCCAAAGCCAGGAGGTGGTGGTGGGGAGGGGGGTGGTCTGCAGGGGAGGGGAGTATGCCAGGGAGACAGCACTACCCCGTCTGTGCTCCCTGGGCCAGGATCCACAGATCCTGGCTCCCCTCTGCCTCTTCTAGCACTTGGCCCAATGTTTTGTCCTCATTTTGCTTGTTCTGTAGCAACAGTTTCTTAGCAAACACCATTCTCAGAGTGGTGCTGATATTAATTGATGAGGCTGGTGCTCAGAGTTGTCTTGGCATGGTAAGGCACTATCTAAGTAGAAAAATAAACAGCCATGTTCACTCCAGTTCCTTTCAGAAAATGGAAAAATAAATCATTGCCTTCCAGATGGAAATGCACAAAATCATCAGCAGAAAAATATCTTAAAGCTCCTAAGAAAGCTCTGAGAAAGGAGGATGAACAGCCCTAGTTTTCTGGGGATTTTGTTTCCATTAAACAAAGAACTACTGCTTCTCTGATGTTGTGCTTTGAACAGAGGAGTTCAGGGCTTCAGATAGGGCATAACATTTTAGGAGTTTAATATCCTTTCAGAAAGAAAATCCCTGTCTGCCGAGGAAAAATTATGATTTGTCTTGCAAATGATTGGTTTTTCTTTGAAAATGCAGCAATGGGAGATTTTGTCTCAAATTTAAATGTTTCCTTCATTCCTTTTCACAGACCTGACATAAAACATTTTGCTTTTAACAAGTCTGTTGCCAGTGGCTCAGGCTGTGTGAGGGACACTGTTCTTACTGTAATGGAGAGGATAATTACATAAGGTTCAGCTTTAACAACAATAAAAGTAACATTTGAGATCAAAAGTTTCTTGAGGAGACAGCATTATTGCTAATATTGAGCAATGTGGTTTGGATGCTTTTTTTTAAGTATAGGAACTCCTCCAAATTAATTTTATGAGTTTAAAAAATATATGTTAATTCCTTAAATGTAGCCTAGATGAACTGTTTTTCTAGTGTATGACATTAAATACGAGCAATGCATTTTAGAATTAGTATAAAAATGATCAATAAAAAAGAGAAAACCAAAACCATAACCTGAAATGCAAAGATTTGAGCTTTCTTTGAGACTTGTTATGTTCATTTTTCCCTTTCATGTCTGAAGTGAAAATGAATTGTTTTAAAAGACCTTGAGGACCCGATACAGTAAGCTTTGAAATCATGGACTGCATATTCATTTTAAAGAAACTCAGTAGCAGTTTTATAGGGGTCTTCAAAGCAGAGTTTATAAATATTTCATGCTTTGGTTTTCTATGACATTTCTCTAAATAATAATGTAGAAGACCCTTCGCTCTGACATTTTTTTTTTTTAAGGATAAAATTTCTTTAGTTTCAGATGTTCTCCCCTAAAAAAGATGCCACTAATATTTTCACTAAGCATTTCCCTGTTAATTTCAAGTTCTCTGACAATTGAAATAAGGCTCCATCTCTGAAATGTGAGCCATTATTTGTTCAGACTCAGAGGAAGCACCTGATTCAAATTTTGGGAGAAAACAGGACACAAGTCAAGGCTGGCACAAGTGGTTAGTCTTCATAATTTTTCATGATAGTCTTCTGGTAAGGAAAATTGGTGTGATTCTCAGGATCGGCTGTTTACTCGCTATGGATAATCCGGCGTGTACAGGTGAAGAAGTGCCAGGCTGAGAAGTAGAAATTGAGACAATGGAGTCAACACATTGTCAGAAATCAAGTGATTTCAGATTGTGAGATGTCTCATCAGCAACGGCCTGTGCAGTTGTATTTAAGAGTACAAAGTGTGCAAGAATTACAGAGTCTTTCCGAACAGCTCTCTGAAGGCAAGGTGCGAGGCAATTAACAGGTATCTCTCTTTTACTGCTCTTTCAGAGGCATCAGCATCAAGGTAAAGTACAAAGTAGTAGGTGTTATACATGTCCTGATAAAAGTTCAGAATAATTTTGTGATGTAAAATGTAAGAAATTGTTAGAATAAATGTTATGGAAATTGCCCTTTGTTACATTATTTGACTATAATTAAAAGAGAAGCCAAGTGCTGATAGCTTAGCAGAGAAAATATTTTCATACTTATCTAATCTGTGGTTTTAAGTAGGGACAGACAAACTCATTTTGCCTAGTTTCAAACCCACTCGAACACTATTCAGCAAAGCACTTATGGTCATATTTTCAAAGCTTGAGATCTTTTCTTTCCCCCACAATGGTATCACTGCTGATATTCCTTCAGTGAGAAAGTTCACATGGTTTTATAAATGAATTTCAGGAGCATCTGAGTCTAAAAGCTCTATGAAAGTCTGAATTATAACTGTCTGGTTGTCTCTTTTCATCCCACAGCCTGTCCTTTCCTTTCCTTAAAGCAATCGGCATACAGGTTGTTAGCGAGTTGTCTATCCAGCACAAAAAGTGCATGGAGCGAGAAGAATATAGACTGCTCCTGGATATCCCATTGGGTTCCTGTCTAGCCAATTTTTTCAGGCAAATCCATGTGCTCAGCTTGGGTTTCTTGGTATCTTTTTTTTTTGTTTCAAGATGAAGTTAAGATTGGTTGGACATCTGAGAAGCTGCAGGGTTTTGATATAGAGTGGGAAAGACAAAACACCCTCAAAAGCTTTCCCTGTTGGGCTGAAAAGGAACTTCAGCATGCAAACCTGCTTTGTTTTAACTGACTTTATTAGACCGAATGCAGTGGCCAGCAAAAAAGCCCAAAAGCTGTGAAAGCACTAATTAGTTCTAACATCTGGTAAGAATGACCTCAAATGTACGAAGGTACTATTTGTACCAGCTCTTTTGTATGCGTGAACTGGGGACCAGAGTGGGATTTGGCTGCAAAACAGAGGCAAGAGGTGTGATAAGGGACAGTATCTGCTTATTATTATGAGGTGGAAGACAGGATTAATAGAGTCAAAATACAGGTTGTTCCATATCACTCATCAGCTTTGAAGAGTTAGTATATACCCTCTTTTTATTTTTGACTCCTCTTTAAGCATATATGCCAACACAGAGTGCAGGTGGAAAATAAAAAAAAAGCAAAAATAAATCTCTTCAGCATTTTTGGGGATGCTCTTTGGCTGTTCTGTCCCGTTTCATGCTTGCAAATTGCTTTAGAGCTGCTACTGGTATAAATACACTACTGTGACACCGTGAGCTGACAGACAAAAGCAAGCACTGCTTTCTAGTCATTTGTCCTTCTTAGCTCAAACAAGACAGAAAATTAGAGTGAAAGAAGGCCAATCAGAAGACAAAGATCTGAAAAACTGTTGCATGACTGCACAGTGAGAGCAGATGGCTGCATGAACTGTCTCTCCGTACACATGAGCACATGGATAATGAAATAAGATCCACACTCATCATCTCTCTGCAACGTCCACTGTGTCACACGGAGCCTGTGACCAAGTATTAAAGATCAAATAGACGCCTTTTGTCAGAATGATGATTAACACACAGGCTTTGCTCAGCCCTCTTCCTCCTACACATAGCTTTGGAAATCTATCATGATTTGTCCAAAAATGAACTGTCTGTTGATGACCCATGTTAGCTGTAAGTCAGGAATGCTAAAGGGATTGGCACATACAGTTTTCTGTGGGAAGAGTTCTGTGCAATCTCTGTCATCCAAACCAACACTGGAGACTTTTTGGCTGTTTTCTCATACCTTCTGTTAGGACTTTAGACTGTCTGTTCCTACTGCACTGTTTTCCCTGGAGTCTAAGGCAGCTGTAGCTACTTCTACCACACTTTGATTTCATCCTCTGTTCACATTCTTTCGCTCGCATAAAACCAACCACTTCATATCTAATCCAAAGCAAAGTAGAAATGAAGTACTAGAACGGAGAAGTATTTTGGCATTCTTGGTTCTGGGAAATTGCTTTACAGCCGCTTGTTCTTGGCTGAGACAGAACTGAGACAAGAAATAGGAAACAATGATGGGACTATGAAGGATTTAATGAACTGTTTAGCCAATACCCAATTCTCACAAACATTTCCTCATCTGACAGTATTTTTCTGCCCTATTACTTGAGTTTGTACTGCTACCGTGTATCATTCCCTGGAGCACTCTGGTGCTTCCAGGCCTGGTTTCATCTTTATTAACCAGTGAGTCTTTCCATCCCTGTACCTTTAAAGTACAACCAGCAGTGCTGGCCTACACAAAGACCAGATGGCTAATGGCTGAAGTTGCAAAGTGTTTTCTTCACCTAGGAGCTTCAGACTGTCACTTTTAGAAGTTTTAATGTCAGAAGTTTTTTAAGCAAAGTATTGGGCCGTAAGAGTGAGGTACAAGTTACTGACTTTGCCGTACGTGAATAGTCTTACGATTCTGAGTGGACACCTCAGCTCTTATCAATATGTGTTGAGTAGAAATTAAATATGAGAAGATATTCCCTAAATCCCATCTCTGCTTTATCTAGTCCAAATCCCTGGCTAGGGCTCTGATATGACCAGGGAATTTTAAAGTCATGTTCCTTTATTGCTCCAGCCAAGCGAATATTAGTGTCTTCCTCATGTAGTGAAACAGCTTTAACAGAGTATTCCCAGCATCCCAGCCTGCTTTATGGACCACTGGTCAGCAGAAAGCTGTGGAAATGAAAATGTATAGGTTCAAGTCACTGCAAGCAGATGGAAGATATGAGGTCCCATCTTTCATACACCAAATTGACTCTATTTAGGTATTTATCTCCCCTCATGACTCTAGATATTGGAGTGCAACAAATCCTTGAGTGCCTACAATCTTCAGAACTGAAGTGGATTTCTTCCTTTTTTAAAAAATCATTGTTATGCAATCTGTGTCCTCCCACACTCTTTCTGGATAGCTTTTAAAATCAGAACAGGAATCACATCACATACTTTCTCCTTCCTGAGAAGGTATTGCCTGGAGCAAACCCAAAATCCTCTGATTGAGGGAAAAACAGGTTAACAGGAAAAGTGGATGCATAATGCTGGAATGAAAGTTTTCAGCTCAATTTAGCATTCCCTCCAGGGTTCATAGAGACTAGTTGTTTGAGATCTCTGGCACCCACGTGAGTTACATGGTTTATTCTTTATAGGTGGAGATGAAGTGTGACTCTACAATATACTCTACAACGGAGTATTTAAATAATGCAGAACTAAGTGTGCAAATACCTATATTTAATTATGTATGTTATTGCACACGCACACACAAAAAGTCAGTAGCTGAGCTAAGGTTGCTACAGTACATATTCCTTCACAGCAAAACAGAAAAAGCAATTAAATTGTTTAGCAATCTATTCCACCCATCAGCTCTTCCCTTCCACCACCCACAGCTCACATATTTCTCTCTTTTCCCTGAGCCATCCGTCCTAGCAGTGTTCATCAGTTATAGGTGCACTTTTGGGCAAATGTTGCTGCAGGGAGGTTATTTCTGTGAATTACAAGGAGCTCGGCTATGTGTCCAGCTTTGAAGGGAAAGTAAGGTAGAGGAATAACTGGGAATGATGAAAGTAAGCTTTTCTGTAATGTGCAGGGAAGCATAGGCATGTGGGAAGATAGAGGAAGAAGTGAGGAGCTGTAATGCTGCTATTGGTCCTTAGCAGAGAGCACTCCACTTCAGCCTGTGTCCATGCATGGGCTGATGAACTTCTGGGAGCTGCAAGACTGCACCTTGCTGCTTTAGGGTGGAAGCAGTAGACTGGGAGACCCTGTGTCCCTAAGGCATCAGTGCTGTGCTTGAAGACATTGAGATCATCCTTGCTCATCCTTGCTCCAATGTGACAGAAATTGAGGACAATCCCTGGAGAGACTCACTGGAAAGCGAGGGCAGTGCAGAGATAGTCTTGACCCCGCTTAGCAGAAGGCCCTGTTTCACTCTGCGATGGCTGGGCCTGAGCCAAGCAAGTATTCAGGGTTTGAGAGCTGGCTCAATTTCTGGCACGCTCAGCCTTTGAGGAAGGGAGTGAATTGCAACTAGAGAAAAGAATCAGTTCCCAAATCTCTTGTTGTTCATTTTTACTTGGCTGGAGAGCTGTGAAAAAGCCCTTGGCGCGACTCGTTGCAGCACATCTCCCTGTGGTTTTCCGTGTGTGCCCATTGCCACAGCACATATCTGAGCCTGGAGACAAAGGGGAAAGGGTTCCCTCCCCCACAGCTACGTTGTACTTCAATAGGCATTGAAGCACAGGGGAGAAATTCAGTTGCTTAAACCCAGTCTTGTTCTGCCATTTGAGACAGCCATGTTTATCTGAGATATTTCCTTGGAGCCAGCTGGCATAACGAGACACCAAACCCTTTTGGAGCAGCAGTGGCCACCAGGTGGAATACAACATCTCCTGTGGCATGTGCTGTCTACATTAGGCAAATTAATTAGGCACCTGCAGTTCATCCCAGGGGAAATCCAATATAGGCTTAAGCAGAACTGAGGAAAAGTTTCTCTAACTGGTCAGAACTGTTTTAGGGCTCATGTTTGTTTTGACTGAAGCAGTTCAACATAGCCAAGCTGGAAAGATTACGTGTGGACACAGGTGATGTTTCTGTTAGTGCTATACATCATGACTTTGTGTAAAGTCCTGGCTTAAAACCTCTCTAATATTCTTGGTCATGGCTGAGTTTTTGATCTTCTCTCTTCTTTTTCGGTTGTCCCATTTGTATTTTGTTGCAAGAGTTCCCTTACTGCTTGAGTACACCATCTGCAACCATGAACAGTCTTTGTCAGTCAAACTATATGAATGGATTCCTCAGACTTACTGAAGGGCCTAAAATTAAATCAGGTTTTTCTCAGGTAGAAACTTTGTAGAGAGAGTCTTCAATATGAGAACAGAAATTTGGAAACAAGTTTTATTGAAAGAAATCAGATGGGGAGGAAAAAATTGTAATTTGTTTGAATTCAAACTTAAACAAAGACAGCTATTAGACTGCTCTAAGAAGTAAGTGGGAAATCTCAGCATCTAACTGGATGTGTGACACTGTCTTTAGTGGCATCCACAGCCTGCTGGCACACATGGGAAGAAGGGACAGTGGGAGCGGAATGTGGCAAAATTTGCCCTAAACTAGTTAAAACTTCCATAGAACCTCATCCAAGACCACAGTCGTATGGAAGCATGAAGCCCCCAGCCACTGCCCATGATTCTCTGGTGAACAATCTCAGAAAAATGATTTTCCTGAAAACAATGTTTGACTTTTCCTGTTACTTTTCAGCCAGATCAGTTCCCTGACCCAGCTGAAGATGCAACCTGTGCCTGCAGATGCAGTTGCAGAGGCACAAAGACAAGCAGCTGCAGTCAGGCTGCCTGAAATTTGCCACCGGGGCTGCCAAATGCATGAGTAGGTGACAAGAGGGAAATGGGCAAAATGCATGTGTAAGAGTGACTTTGTAGGTCAAGAGAGAACCTCACTTTACAGAAGTGTTAGTCCAGCACCTTTTACTAAAATATTCACTAAAAATACGTGTATGTCATGTTGGAATGTGCTAATGGCTGCAATCAAGTTGTCTGTCATCTGCAGGCAGTTGCTGACCTCATTAAGGCAAATGGGTTTGCAGCCACATATCACTGGTGTTACACGGATGAAGTTTTCCTTATGAAGAAAGATAAAGAGAGTAAAAGACTTCACCTGTGGAATTAGGCTTCAGGGGAAGCCAATCAACTTGAATTCGTGGAGGCCAAAGCATTTTTTCATTGCAAACGTGGGGGTCTGGGTGCTGAGCAGATGGTGGGAGGTAAGAGAAGCAGGGTGAGGTGGTCCTGGAAGAAATCCAAGAGAGGATTTGACCAAAGCCCTTACTGAGAGACAGGCTTGAATTCTTAAATGGGGAAGTTCCTTTTCCTCACAATTTCTCAGAGAAACAAGAAGTTCTGGGTGTAACTGGTAAATAAATTGGATTATATAAAAGAAACATCTTCCTCATAGACCAAGCTTTTTTTCTTCTATCTTCCGTAGGTGAATTAGCAAGGTCACAGGTACCAGTTAAGGCCAAGGTTCAAGAAAAAGTAAGACAAGGAATAGATGTGCAAAACAAGGGCTTTGAGTATTACAATATGCCTCTTCTTTCCATTCTACAACTGCAAAGGCATCTTACCATAATGATGGAATTTGACAAAGATTAACTGATCACACTTTTAATCAGTCTTAGCATTTTGAGAAAAAAATAAACTCAGACAAGATACCCAAGGTTTAAAAAACAATCAGCCACTGATCATATGCAGCAAATCTCTTCTACCAAAAATGTCACAGGTGCTTTTTGCAGAGGGATATAATGTTCATATGCAGCAGGCAGGCTGCGACAGAAGAACTTCGCAATGATTACAAACAGGCCCATGATGTTTGATGTGAGCTGTATTGCCTCTGTAGGGTTTAATCTGATGTCATCAGTTGTAGGGAAATCACAAGACTGCAGCATGATTTAGTGGAAGTGAAAGAAGACGAATCACATTTTTATAGATTTTTTTTTTTGTTTTGAAAACATAAGCATCTTTGTGCCGTGCAAGAACAGAAGTCACTGTCATCCTAGGGTCTGATTGATTTCAGCAGGACTGTATACATAAAACAGAGGACTTCACTGCACCCTTTAAGAGAAACAGATCCAAGAAACCGGAAAGCCTGGATGCAACTTTCAGCCAGCCTGATATCCCTGTTGAGCAGTCTGGGGTTGAGTTAGTGGCACAAGTACAGTTTGGACCTAAGTTTAGCTATTAGGAGAGGTCAAAAAAACCCCCAACCCAGTAAACCACATAACAGTAGTAGCTCCTCCTGACTTATGTTGTGGAAAGATTGACCTCACAGTGACTTGATATTAGTGTTATTACTGTTGTTGTTTTTTCTCACTCCACTGTGGCTACTGCCACTAGCCATGGGGCAGGGCCACTGAACTGACTCGGTACAAACACAGCACAAGACCCCACAGTTCAAGGGTGAGAGAATGGACCTCAGGTGGAGTAAGAAAAAGTGTTGGGGGTGGTGTCAAAAGAGAATGGATCCATATTGGTCAGAGAGAGAAAGGAGAGTGCACAGCTCTGTTTCTATACCCCATCCTGTGCTGCACTGCATGCTAGGAGGGGAAAGAAGCTCTGTAAGTCATTGCAGCACCTTCTTGACGTGCTGTAGTGCTTGGCTGTGCACCACTCCTCGTAAATGCAGCTCCTCAAAAATCATGCATGCTTCATATTTTTTTAGGTTCTTCTTTCTTCAGTGTTTCATGAAATAATGTGCAATTTGTCTATTACTGTCTGTGACTGAATTGCAGTCATCCTCTCCTTGCCCTGGTTTCAGAAACAAAAAGCTAAAAAGATCTCTTTTTTTCAGCTGCTGTGTGCTCTGAATGTGGGGACTGGCAAAGGCATAACAATACCCTGTGTGTGCGCACACGTACGTATGT
The DNA here is from genome assembly GCA_013397845.1 of Melanocharis versteri. Taxonomy (NCBI): domain Eukaryota; kingdom Metazoa; phylum Chordata; class Aves; order Passeriformes; family Melanocharitidae; genus Melanocharis; species Melanocharis versteri. The sequence continues at coordinate 459,346 of VZTG01002166.1, read as the reverse complement.
ACACACGCTGCCAGTTGCTGTGGCACTAAGAAACTGGAGAGTGGAATTAGAGAGACAGGTTGATGTGCTGGGGAAGATCAATGAATATGAGAGGTTCACTGATGACAGATGGCTGGTTTCATACTCTGAAGGAGTGACAGAGGAGGAGGAGAACCAGCTGTGAGCGAGTTGCAGGATGAGTGCATTGGAAGCACAGCCTTGTGCTGGAGAAGCAGCCCTGTTCCAGCAGAAGCAGGAGGATATAAAGGACAGTGGCTGGGTGACTGAAAACTGGTAGTAAAGGAGGGAAGAAGTATAATAAAGATGGGGGGCTTGTGCCAGTGCCTAGAACATTTCCCAGAGTTTTAATGATTCAGAAGACATGGTCTCACGAAATGGTGAAATGGGCATGGGGAAATCTGCAGCGCAATTAGATCAGAGAAGTGTTGATGGCAGAGTTGATGTTGCAGACAGTTGTTCAAAACACCAAATCCTCACACAAATTCACACAACTTAAATGCCTCCAGGAGAAGGGATAGGGAATTTTTAGTCAGTGGGTTATGGCAGATAAAAGAGCTTTAAAAGAATCCTAGCATAATGGATGGTGATTTTTTAAAATTATGTAGAGGGAAGACATATAGGTATTTGTAAAAAGGAAGCCTTACACACCTCAGCTAGCCCATGGAAGAAGAAAGCAGCAAAATGGTATTTTCCAGTATGCAAGTGGCTCATTTTAACACAGTAAAATTAATAGATTAGATTGACTTGGGGGGAGGGGGGGGGCAGGGATCAAGAGAAGGAGGAATGTGAGACTTTGGCATGTTGTAAACAACAAAACAGAGAAAGCAAAATGGCAAAGGAGAGATGGCCTGTGTTATTCCACACCCTATGGGAGCAAACAGATTGTCCACTAATAAGGAAATGATCTAGCCATTTTTTTAGATTAGTAGTGTGGGAGGAGAAGAATTTAAAGGAGGGAATGCATGGATCTCTCAGTAATGTATCCGCTGGTTGTCGTTGTAGGAGATAATGAGAATGTAAAGCAAAGGTGGGAGGAGAAAATAGCTTCTATACAAATGTTGTGAGCAAATTAATAAGGTCACCCATTGAAAACATGCATTTCCAAGGCTAAGCGTGATATTCCTGGAATGTGTGAGCTAGAATGGACTGAAAACAGAGTGGGGAGATGCAAAGTTTATTAAAGGGGCAGGCTGTGTTCTTCGATCACAGCAGAGACAGCAGTATATATCCATGTCTAGAGCAGGAAACACTACAAATGTTTTGCCTGTCAGAGCAGAGACTGTTTGGGCAGAAGCTGAGGAAGGACAATGAATGCAGTCATGTTATTCCTGGATGTTGCTACAGACCCCCAGGGCAAGCAAAGAAAGTAGGTTGGGAAATGTTTTTACAGATAAGAGAAGTCTGTAAAACAGCTAGAACATTGATCATGAGGGATTTTAATTACTCAGCTATTGATTGGGACAGCCACGATGCAGAAGCGAAGTGGGGGAATGGGTTTCCAGAAGTAATGCAAGATTGCCATCTCACATGGCCAGCTGAACAGCCAAGCTTGCGTAGTCTGAGCCTACACAGTCCTAATTCTAGGAAACGTGCCAAGTCCGATCAATTAAGTTGAAGTTGGGGAGTAGTTAGGATCCAGTGATACGGTCTATCACCAGGAAAAAAAAATGCTCAAGAGGAGGCAACACAAACATGTCAAGACACAGGAAGAAATTTAACCAAATGAAAGTTGTGCTAATTAAAATTGACTGGAATATTGTAATGTGTTGGAAATGTGATAGGGGATATTTCTTGAAAGAGGCTATAAAGCTGGAAGGGAAGGGAATGGAGCAGTAATTGAAATTCATCCTAGTTGAGCCTAGTGAGGGAATACAGCAGCAGAGGCTAATAGTTGCAATGATCCTTGGCTAATGGAGAGTTCATTGGGGGTCAGGAACACCTGCATATTTTAGAACAGCCCTGACGCTGCTCTAAATTATGTGGCTGTCTGGCTGTCCCTGGCAGCTATATTAATACCTTTACACCTTGGTCCTCTCAGGTATATCAATATATCAATTGGTGCTCCAGTTCTAGAACTTCACCTTCTATTTCCTATGGCATGAGCACTCTGAAGAAATAAGTGTCTCTGTGTAAAAAGTAGGACCTAAAGAAACTAAAGAAAATTAATTCTTATCCCAGGAAGCAAGAATGAAGAAGGATTTAATCAGGCTAGGAAACAATGGCATTAAGAATGTGATGAGCTGTTTCTTCTCTTTTAGCAGCAGTAGATGAGGTAAAAGTATCTTGATAAGTACTAAACCCCACTAAATACCACAGGTTATATGAGAAGCCCCTAGTATGGAAAAGTGTAAACTTTTTGTCAGTTAAAGGAAATTATTTGGCAGTACCTGATTGCCATGAAGCCTTCAAGGGGATTGTGGAAATTAGTATATATAACCACAGCATGAAAAATGATGTGGTAACTACAATATGAGCACGTGACCTGGAGTGGACTTTCTAGAGGATGAGCTGTCAGGTATGAAGTACATCACTCAATTCAGATTAAAGCAAGAGAAGCAAGCAGAAGAGCAGACCAGGACATGGCATTGCCCACAAAACTCCCAATGTGTTGTGCAAGCGATCTGCACGCAGCAGAGAAGGGCAGATGATGTTGGGGTACGGCAGCAGGAAGCACCTGGAAAAGGCAGCCCCTGACCCAGGTAGGTGACCATACCTGTGGGAGGTGGGATGAGCCCATCTACCTTTCCTGCTCAAACTTTCGTTCTGGGGAGTTGACTGAGTGTCCAGGGGGGTTCTTTCTCAGCTGCAGGGTGTGCAGGGTAGAGCTCTCCATCTGATTCACTCCCTCTGGCTCCACTTACGGCTGATGGAGAGCAGCAGTCATACCCAGGGCTTGAGTAACATGGACTAAAAATTCCTGCATCTCTCCAGCAGCCATAAGGCAGCATGGATGATGAGCTCACATATAGAAGCCTGTATTGAAGGCATCTATAAGGGGCCAGATGAAGCTTACACTCAGCCTGCAATGTCAGAGCAGCAAGTCCCTGATTACATTAGGCAAAGCAGGGACTCAGACTGTCTCCTACCTCCTTCGTTACTGCCATATTCACTGGGCTTCTGGCTGTCTGGACTCTTCCCTTGAAATCTGTTTCAGTACCTATCAATAAAGTGTGTCAGTGTTGATGAAAGGCATTGCTCCAACTAGATCATTCAATTGAATATTTTCTGATGAATTCTGCTAAGAAACCATTTGCTTGAGATTTTGTTCACTTTGGTCATTCGTTGATCAGTATGAAGGAGCATCAAGGGAATGAGCATCCTAAGACATACATATATATGAACATAAAACACGAAATTTTCCATTGTTTTCTGAGCAAGAATTGCCAAGAGTGTCCCATGGTTTTTGAAAATCAACCAGTGTCTGATGGTGTATCTTGGTCTACACAGAGAAAACCCTACTTACCTTAGGGATTCCTAATCTAGCAGTCAAGTTAAAGGCTATTTCCCAAATTCACAAGAAATAACAGAATTAGAGAATTAGAAAATACAGCATGGAAATATTTCTTCACACATAAGCCGTACTGGCTTGAGCAGCTGCCCCTTTCTATGAGTACTGAAAGACACATCAGTGTATAGTGTTGTCAGAGGAGTTATATTTAGGGTACTGCCTCATGCTTTGGAATACATGTTTAGTTCTCATTAGCCTTCAGCAGCATGGGTGGTTACAAAGATTAGCATCTGCAACTTTGGTGTGAATATTTTGTAAATAGCCTTTGTTCTGATGTATTTGGCACTCTAGTCCTAGCACACCAACAGAATCCGATGGCTGAATATCAGGGGATAGCTCTGCCATTGTATTTCCACGTGTCCTTGTCCCTACTTGTGTGTGGAATTTTACCTACTCTTTCCACTTATATGAAGAGATGAGGAGGTAGGAAAAGACCAGCAATGAGGAGATATAAGGCAGAGACCAAAACCCAAGGTAAAAAAAGACTGTAAAGCCTAGAAATAGAGTTTATTGTGAGAGACCAAGAATATTGTCCTGAGGCCATATCCATAGACTACAAGAGCCTGGCAGGGAGTTTTCATCATGGAAATCCATATTTGTATATTTTGATTATTTATTTTCATTTCTTTTGTTCCTGGCAAGCTGTTTTCTGTCAAGGAGTGTAAGCCCATGGTCAGCTTGAGATCAGATTAAAATACTGATATTAACATTGATAGATTTTTTTAGAAGGAAGCAAATATGGAGAGATCTGTGTTTTAGCTCCAAAAGGGAAGCAAGTGAAGAAAATCACTTTTCCTCCAAGACCAATGATTAATGAACGAATATGTAACAAATATGTGAGAAGTGCTGCATGTGAGATTTTATAAAGAGCTTCTGAGCATGACTGCAAAACGAGACAGTAAACAATGATAAGGCAAGAACAGGTAAAAAAATGCAGTGAGATTGCAGAGGAGGTTAACATAAATAATAAGAAAGTATTCAAGTATGTAAGGAACAGAGGATCAGTAAAGGATATGGTGAACATGATTTATTGACAGTATAGGTCGACATCATAGTCAGAAACATTAACAAATTCACTGCTTCAGTGTGCTAAGATAAGAGGATGAGTACAGAAAATAACCTCCTGGGGTTATGATGCTGGGGGTTGAGGAGGAAGAAAAACAAATAGTAAATAAAATGGGGGAGCTCCTACAAGCTTGCCTCATGTCATAACACATTTCCCAAAGAGTACCTTGCTTATAATTAGGGCTGAAGGTAGACCTGCCTTTCCTGTTAAGATAAGTAATATAGATTTGGCAATTTACTACACAAAATATTTTGGTGGAAGCAAGAAATAAAGGTTCCTGGTAGAGTACGGTGTAGAGAGGGAGCAGAGTGACCACACCAGCTGCAGGAACTCAGGTTTGGTTTTGTTTTGTCTGAAACTGTCTAGTGCTCTCCAACAGTGCTATGACCCTCGGCTGATCTTCCAAGCAAGGGCCAGCCAACAGGACTAGGAGATAACCTCCTGGTCAGCTCCATCCTAGGTCCTGTGGTCTTAATTTTGGCTTTTTCTGCTCCGCATTGTGGGAATGCCACAGCGAAATACCAGGGAGAGGCTTGCACAGGAACAGGACATGCTGCCATCCTCCCACCTGCCTGAGGATGTGCTCCATCTGAGTGTGAAGAGATGATGCAGCAGGCTTCAAACATGATGGTGATCTCAGGGATTGTATACTAAAGCATAGGAATTACTCGGGTCAGTGAAAGATGGTGCCAGGTCTCTCCAAGCATATGTTTCCCTGAGGAGGGCAAAGGAAGGCTTGAGGAAACAGGTTCAGGCCAGAGCAAATGAGAGACAGGGCAACATGCTTGAGAGCATCGGAAGTGTAATGACCATGGTGCTTTCACCTTCTGATTCAGGGGCAGGGGTCACATCAAAATTACAATCTTATTTACAAGGCTGAAACTTTGACTTTTTGCTAAATCTGGGGTTTTTTTTCCATTATTGGCTCATGTCACCTGTTTTCCTTTTCCCCACACAGGTTATTTCCTGACTGAGATGTTGACTGTCTGTTTTCTGGGGGCAAAGGCTGTCTCCTCTGTCACTCAGCCCTGCAGTGTCACATGGGCCCTGATCCATAACTGAAGTTTTTAGATGCCACCATCACCTAAGTATTGATCACAAAAGAAGCATCTAAGCTTGAGCATCTGCCCTGCATCTCCATGACTGCAGCACAGGCAGAAGGCTTCTAAAATCCAGTCCCTACCAGACAGTAGGTGTGTCATGAGGTTGTGGGGTGAGAGATGGGAGTGTGTGGGGGCAATGATGCCAAGGAAGGTGGCAGGGCACACCAGGAAACAGGACTGAGCTGGCCTCGCTGGCACCAGTCCATCATTTGTTTGCTGAAAGATTTGGGGCGAGAGGTGTTTTAAGAAATAATCTGAAGTCCAAGGGTTCTTCTTATGCAAACCCTCAGCAGCTGGCAGCACGGAGGAAATGACTAACGTTGTGTTTGTTGTTTCCCATGCGGCACTTGTGTGTGCGGAGCCTGTGGGAGGGGGAGAGGGGGATTTTCTCAAACCGTGTCTGCAGACCCTGCTGATTGCTTTGCTTTCACTGCCAGCAGCCCAGAGGGGAAAAAAGGGCTCGTCCTGGTCAGCTTCTCTTCACGTGGGGAGAGAGATGCATTTCCCCAGGGAAATGGCCAAGGCAGTAACTAGAGGGAGGAACCTAGAGTAAGATGTGTGATGATAAATGCTGCAGGTGCTCAGCACCTTCCTTGCAGAGTTAACAAAGAGTTACAAAATCCTTTGGGTTCAGAACCATGCCTCACCTGCTGCAGTCACCACCAGTCCCACACAGTGCCGAAATTATGCCAAGTTAAAACTTTCCCTCACTTCTTAACTTCAAGTTCCTCTGTAGAGTTGGAGCAGTCAATGCCAGTGTTGACATTTTACCTTCGAAGTGTCTGCGTAGGGGCTTACCACCTCTAATCCTCCAGGGAGAGGAGACAAAGAAATGAGGGAGATGAGGAAGACTCCTCTCTTGCTTCCTGGGCAGCAGTGTTGTCCTCAACAGAGGCACACGGACACTTCGCATTGCATTCCAAGGGCCTGTGACATGGCACAGAAGACAACCTGTAGCTGCACATTTCTGAGGTGAGCAGAGAGAGGTACTGCCGGGCAGCCTGAGAACTGCACCAAATGCAATGATAAGAAATAAACGCTGGAGGGTATTTTTGTGGGGATTATTATTTGTTTGATTTGGTTTGTTTGATTGGTTTAGATTTTGTCTTTCATGTGTTTTTTTGGTTTGTGTTTTTTTATTTGTTTGTTTGTTTTTCTTAATTAAAAGAAAAAACAAACAACCCAAAGCCACACTTATCCTATTCAAGTCCAAACTGAACACAAGGGAAGGGGAAATTCTGATAAATACATCAGGGTCCCTATGGCAACATATTGGTTTTACTAAGTCAGTCCTTGCTGCGAGCTGATGTCCACTCAAGCAGAGTCTTTATGAACAAACATAGAGAAGCTGGAACGCACTCAGACGAGCAGAGGTCAAATGTTTCTGTTGATGGGAATATTTTCTCCTCAATGCTTGGGGCATTTGGGGCAGTTGTTTGCTATTATTGCTGCAAAAAGTTTAAAAAATTGAAAGTTTACGGTTTCTGTCACAGAAACCACCTAGTCTTGAATGAGGCACCAAAGCAAATCAAACTTTTGGTTTGTTTATGCTATTGTTGGTCCTTTTTCTATTCTTACTATATAATTTATTTACAAATAAATACCTAAGGACTTTGTTGTTGTTTTTTTTAACCCTAAGTGCTTTGAGGATTATTTTGGTCAGAGAAACCATAAGCTCCATTTGTTTAACTCTTGTGTAAAACCTTTAGTTCAAGTATTTTAAGAATATGCCAAAGAATGGTGCTGTCCTACCTGCTTTCAGAGAGGGCATGGAAGGAAAATGTATTTAGCAAGAACTGGTGGATCATTAAGTGGCTTTATCTCCCCTCAACATCTCTCTGCAAATAAGTCAAGGTTTGTTGCAACCTTGTGCAAGTCCTGGCAAAATTTAAAGCCTTAAACAGTGAACTGCTTTGAAGAAAGCTTATCTTCCTAATGGAAACAAATTGTCCCTGTTATTTATATATGTGGTAAAGCTTTATTAAAACATAGCAGGGGGTGGCCTTACTTTCCCTCCTTAAACAGGTCGATTATTTAACATCAAATTTAAACCTTGGATTATATTGATAGGATGTGAACCATACACCATAATAAAAGCAAATAAACTCATTCTTTATGTACCACCAGCAACGTTTTAGAACACAGATGTGAGCTCAGAATTGTCCATTAAGGGAAGTAATGCAGCACCAAGAGGGTAGTAGCTTGGAGGAATGCCCACAAATGGGACAATCTTAGTTGTGCTCCTTGGGTGTTGGATCATACCCTAGTAGAGCCAGATGTGTCTGACACATGTACCACTGTTCTGGAATAAAGTATATTGTCATCATAGAGAAATAAATACAGCATAGGCTTCTTGCCACCCCCGTAGGATTTCACAGGTTTTTTGACATGCAGGATAGCAACCTAAAAAAGGAGCAATTTTGCTTGCTTTAAATTATTTAAGCTTTTGAATGGTTTTTCTTAACTTGATTTTTTATCTTTTTTAATTCTGCGTTTCTCCGTCAGGAAAGGTTAGCCTTGATAATTACAGCTTTCAGTTACAGATCTGGTTTCCATTTTTGACTCTTACAGAAATGTGCAGATTTGTGATATTAGGATTGCCACTTCTTCAAGTGAGTAGAAATAGCTCCTTTCTTTTCCTTAAAAAAAATAGAAACAACACAATTGGATTATGTTTATAATTAGGTCAGATAACTGGAACATTTTTTCTCTCTTGATATATATATATAGGCATATGTCTTCTTTTAGGTTTGAGCTGTTCAGAGGTGACATCAATGCTTCAGTTTAAGATCTGCCTCTGCAGTTTTAGGCAGGCTATTGTAGTAGAAAGAACCTGTACAAAAGTCAATTTATCTGAGTTCATTCTGAGTAATACTTGAGCATTAAACTAGATTTCTGTCAAGACTTGAAACTGGGAAAAAGTTTCTAAGCCCTTAATGGTGGAAGAAGGTTCACTGGATTATCTGGTGTGATTGCTAGTGCATCCCCAAGTTGCATCCCAAACTTTTGGGTTGGGTAAGGACTAACAGAACTGAAGTGCTGCCTTGAAGAGTCTCTCTTTCCATCACAAGGGAATTGCTCTCTTGACAATCTCATAGCAATATTTTTGGCATGCACGTCTTGCCCAAGCCATTCTAAGCCAGGCACAAGACCCAGGCTGTCCTCTGTGGGGGAGCTGCGGAGCCAGGAGGTTCAGTGTGTATGGTGGGTGCTGCAGAGCTACTAGCGTAGAGAGCCCCAGCACACCCGAAGGGGATGGACAGTCATTCCAATTTTGTTTGCAGCTGCCAGCGCCCCAGGGAGCCTATTGGATTTGGAAACATAAGACGTCAGATGTCAGGAACTACATTTGGTATTTGGTTTGCCCCAAATTTTGTTTTAAAAAAAAGTAAAAAAAAAAAAAAAATTCGAAATCAAGACAAGAAAAGGCACTGGGACAGCCAAAAGAAAAATCTTACAAGTACCTTTTCCTCCCACCCACAGTACTGTAAGCCAACAGCTTTGAAATTCCACATTCCCTGGATAGGGCAACTTCATCTCCTGTCTGCCATGCAGGAATGGTACCTTAGCTGTTGGCCCGTTGTCCATCTCTGGGAAAGATGGTTGAAGGTGAGGTGTGTTTTTGCTGAACAGTGGCCGCTTTGCCATGTAGGGACCCACACATCCAAAAATAAGTGTTTTGGTATTTATTCTATCCATGGGCTGGAGCATCTGAGGACCTTACAGCCTTGCGATATTTGTTTCCTTGACAAACACCAACACACCAGGAAAGCGAGAAAGTCCTAATTGTATCCTCTCACTGGGTGGAGAGTGCAGGCAGGGAGAGAGGGACACGAGGGACACACACTTCGACCGTGCAGCTCAAAAGCTTCTCTGGCCACCAGCAGCTGGGCCCCCAGTCATGAAGGAAAGTGGAGCAGGGAGCTGGAACCCATCTCTGAAATTGCATGACCCCAGGCATGGGAGTGTTTTGCCTTCCTTTTAACTTTACTTCCAGGCTGATATAGGAGAACAGAAAGAGCATTGTTAATAGATGTAACGTGAAGTAACAAACAAAAGCGCATCTCTCAAAATGTTGAAAAATAAGTTTGGCCAGAAGTACTTTGTTGACCTTACTGAAATAACTCCTTCTCTGACCCAGATACAGCATGTGTAATCCACTTTGTAATGTCACTACAATGCTCATCAAGATTTCTACCTTGATATGACATCTGTAGATCAGGCATTCATTGTTCTGATCAGCAGCGTTCTCGTGGTTGTGTTGCTACCTGGGCAGCTGCTGACACCAAAGAGACTTTGGCTGTATAAGATCATTTGAAATTTGCAGCAGCAGAGCATTTAGGATTTGCAGACAAAACCATTAAAGTATGGGCAGGATAGTTTTCTTTCCCTCTAAATATGAAGGAAGAGGACACAGGGATGACACTTTATTTAATTTGGATTAAAAGAATGCTGTGAGGTTTCATTTTTTTGGAAAGGTGAGTTTTGATGTTACCTTAAACTGGTAAAAAAAATATATGAAAGTTCTGGCTGAAACTGTTTCCTCTGGAGTTTATTTCTAAAATCAAAACGCCTCTCTGATTTGAAGTTCTGAAACCCACTGCTGTGAATAAAAATGTGCAGCCATTTCATTTATTCATTTTGGAAGAATGAAAGAGGCAATGAGTAAAACTGCAGTGGGGTGAGGAAAACCTGCTGATCAGAATGAAGGTTACTTATATTACAATAAACATGTGTTGGTCTTGGCTAATATTGGTTTAAGTCACAGTCTCATTTGAACTCAAAGTGCCTTTTGCTTTGGCTGCTCAAAGGACACAATTGTCATCAAGGAAGTAAAATCTCTTCTGTTCCCCCAGCTGGAAGAAAAGAGATTGGAGGTGGCAGTGGAAGGGACAGGGCACAAGAAAGAAAAGGAAAGGAAGGCAGACGCTCGCACATAACTTCTTACAATGGCTCCAGCATGCCCTTCCATTGGCAGGAATCCTTTTGATCAAATCCTTGCCCTGGGCTGAAAGCGTTTTAATGAGCATACAGACACCGTCTTTTTTTTCTGGGTCTATTTTGTGTTCTTAAGGATAGCTAAGTAAAGCGTGCACTTAAATGATCATGTCTGTGCTCCTTAAATGTGCTTGAGAGGAAACGCATGCTGCCTGACTGTGGAGGCTGAGCAGTGCCAGCCTGAAGGACAGAAGGAAAATAGCAGAGGAGGAAACTAGTTTTCTTCAGCATTTTGTTTGCTTGGGGAGGAGGGGTATACAGCCTCCAGAGAGGTGAGGATTTTGGGGTTAGGAGGTGTTTTATGGAGACACCCCTGTCTTACTAAATGTCCCCAGTGCCGGTTTCTTTGAGATTCCCATCAAGGCTACTGTGGTTCACCCAGCTCCTTCTAGGTGCACCCAGGAAGACTTTGTGGGGTGCCCTGCTGCTGATCTCACTCGGGTGCTCTGGGACAGTGTCCTGCACAGCTCCTTGTGGGAGTTTGCCCTTCAAACTCAGTCCTAGACCTCTGCTGTTAATTCTCCTGCGGGGAGGACATGCTTGGTTGGGTCTGCAGTGGTGATCTGTTGGTTCCCCTCTCCCCACTGCATTGAGGGCAGGTACGGGACCATATGGATGAGCTCCTTTTGGCAGCAGTCCGTGAATTGTGGGTTTGTGGAGCTGAAGAAAACTTTACTCACCTGGGCTACCAACACGGATCTTCCAATGAGCTGTAAAATACATTCAACATAGAATAAAAAAATAATTTAAAATAGGATTATGCTAGACAAAAGGCAAATGCAGTTTAATTTGTCACATCTCATTATGCTGAGGCATTTGTGGGAAAAGGCAACCTTTGTCAGTATGTCACAGGGTACCAGCAGTTATTACAAAGCAATAAAGGGACCTGTTTGGCTTGAAAAAAATCACATTACTAACTTCCAGTTTTCCTGTTAGGCTTCAAAGATGCAGGTGCAAGAGGTGGGGGCCAAGACTTCTGTGCAGAAGAAGCAGAACCTTCCCCAAAAAGAGATGGAGAGGGTTGAAAGAAAGTTTTGCCTTGACAGTAGCTGCCAAAATGAATACCTTTTAAAAGTTTTTTTGATGTGCATCACAGGAGGTGCAACTACTGGGATTTGCATCCAAACAGGAACCCTGCAGAGTTTTTGAAATCCTGGTGACAAAGGTATGAAATTTATGATTTGTGACTGTTGTTCCTCAACTGTGAATTGCCAAAACAAAGCTCCTGAAAAGGCAACTTTTATTTGTGACTGATGCAGTTTGTAAACAAGACAGTGCCAACACTGAAGCTCTGTCTGGTTTAGCTCAGGGTCCCAAATGCTGCTCAGGCAGAGCTGTTGCATGGAGCTGGCTGCCCCAGCCGTGTAAGCAATGCTCTTTCAATAAGTGGAGTGTTGTCCCTGCATGGCTTTGGTGTGGTTAACAGGTATGTCTGAAGTAACTGTATACTTTTAGCAGTGTGGTGCTGGATAAACAGTGGAAATTTATGTAACGAGCCCATAGTTCATCTAATTAGATATTTTGCCTCCAACAATGGTAGGAATAGCCCTGGAATGGAGGTAGACACCAAATATGGATACCAAGTTAAAAAATCCCTGATTTATAATATTTAGGTATTTATATAGGTTTTTGTAACTAGTGGTAATTCAACTTATTATCATTATTCCCATTGCTGCCTTTTTAACCATCTCCTTGGTTATTTTTGTCAATAACATCTTCCAACACTGTCTATTCCACAAGTAAATATATGAAATGTAAAGCATTTGTGCTTCCAGTTTTAATTTCACTGCACTAGTTTATTTAGGAGTTTCAGATTTATCCCTCGTAGAATATACATTAAATCACTCACTTCCACTCATTTTCATGTGAACTAACCTGCAGTACCGAAGGAAGAAGACCTGTGCATCAAATCACTTTGGTTTCCATACTTGGTAATGATTCTTTCTGCTGCACCTATTTCAGTGAGGTAACCAGATCTGTGACACCAGCTAAGAAATACATCTTTTTTGGTTGGTTGGTTGGTTTTTTTCTTTAATAATACAATATTTTTAGAGTCATTCTCTTTCACGTAACCTTTAAAATTCCAAATATATCTCACCTGGTAAGATTTAGTTTTAAATTTTCCATTAGTTTAAGGACTTATTAATTTCTTGTGTTAGTTTTACCCTTCTAAATTTGGGGTGATTTTCTGTGTCTCTATCCAAAAATAGTATTAGCAACTGGCTACACATGCGCACCCATACAAACATATATATTTATAGACCTACCTACATATAGGTTTGTGGATATATATGTTTGTGTATATACACTCACATCTGAACTGACTCTGCTTATTTCACTCAGCTTTTCAAACAACCCTCCCTTCATGCTTCCTGACTACAAGCTGTATTGGCACAGGGCAATTTAGAAAATAATTAATTCATTAACTAATCTCAAGGATACCTGAACCAAATACCAAACCGACAGAAACAAAAACTTTGGGGGCTTCATTTGTGAGAGCGAACATGTAGAGAATTCAGATAGCATGCAAGTAACTCAGAAAATGTTTATGTGGAAAATTGTCCATGCATTTTATTACTTGTTCACAAAAAATCTCAGTGCACAACTTAGCTAAATTACCGGCAAAGTTAAATTAGGCATGCACACTTAGAATTGAAAACACCCCTTCTGTCTGCCACACAGAGGCCATGAGTTCATAGAGAATGGGAGCACAGAAATACCTGCTCTTCAGTCTATAAGAAGATGGGTTGCCTGGATATCCACAAAACAAACTCTTACAAATGTACTTTAAAAAGGATGTTGAAAAATTACAACAGGATATAGTTCTGCTATGGCATTTTTATATGAATCACACCAATGCATCAATTCTCTTACCAGAAAAAAGCAATGTTCCCTCCTTACAATGTTTCAGAGTCCCATTTGTATCTGTCAGCATCCTGGAAACATATCCTACAACTCAATATTTGGAATATTTCAGTTTTAAAAGTAGTACACTACAATAATTTTTTTTTTTTTATTTCTTGATATTTGCTTTTCTTTCAGACAGGACTTTATACGCAGACACAGACACAGACATACACATATATACATATATATATATATGCCAATCTCTGTCATGTAGAATTTATCAGTGTTGTGTATTTACAAACTAATTGAATTAATCAGATCGGTGGGGTACATCCATAGCCTGAACACAGCTCAGCTGTGCCATGATGCAGATAGAGGGAAAACTGTGCCTTCAAAGAGCAGAAGGTCCAGCACATCAGAGGTTTGGGTGCTGCAGACACTGTGAGACCAGGCTTGTGCTGCAGCACTAGGCATGCTTCTCAGGAGAAATTTGTGGCATTCCTTGGAAGGATGGCCACTTTTTCTGAGTTTGAGGTGGGATCATATGATGTTTTTACTCCAGGCAGGGCTATGTGACAAACATTCTTGTGAATTTATATGCTCTCATGTGAATAAATGATATTTAAAGCGCCCAGGGGCAGAGAGTGGGAAAAAATGTTTTTTTATTTTTCTGTTTTCCTTTCTTTAAGCTGCTTGCTGGCAGCCAGGCTTGCATAGGTATTTGGGTACTGGAAGATGCAATAAGTGTCTCATGGACCTCCCAGACCTTTTTGCAACAAGAATGACGTATGATCACAGCAGAGGCTGCAGATGCTAACGGAGAATTTTGAAAGATCTAGCAAAGGAGCTCTGTGAACCATTAATGATGATTTTCAACAAATCTTGGTGCCCTGGGGAGGTTCCAGAAGGCTGGAAGAAAGCTTATATAGAGCCAACATTTATAAAGGTTAAACGGGATGACTTGAGTAATTATAGGCCTGTCAACCTGACATCGATCCCAGGCAAAATACTGGAACAGCTGATATGAGACTTGATTAATAAGGAATTAAAGGAAGGTAATATAATTAATGCCTTTCAACATGGGTTTATGGAAAATAGATCTTGTCAAACTGGCTTGATATCATTTTTATGAGATTACAAGCTTGGTTGAGAAAGGTAATGGCACTGATGTGATGTACTTAGATATCTGTAAGGCATTTGACTTGGTACCACCTGACATTTTGGTTAATAAAGGAGAATGCTACAAAATCATTGCAGCAAACATCAAATGCATTGAAAAATAGCTAATTGGCACATCTCAGTATGTAATTTTAAATGGGGAATATTCATAGAGCAAGTATGTCACCCCTGGAATGCTGGAGAGAACTATTATGGATCCAAAGCTATTTAACATTTCTAAACATGTCCTGAAAAAAAAAAAAAGCGCAGTCCCTGTAGATTATATAGATTATACAGATTATATCGATTGTATGGATTATATAAATTATATTGACTACACTTACAGACCACACAAACACTAGGAGAGTAGGCAATAATAAAATGAATGTGTAGCTGATAAGCTAGATGTTTTGGACAAAATCTAATGTTTTTTGTCTAGAAAAAGTCAGCCTTACAGGACTTTACTGTAATAGGTGTGACTTTTAAAATTACTTTGAACTCATTACAGGTGGATAATCAGGAAAACAAAACTTTCAGTGCAGTACAGTACCTAAAAGAGTCATAATAGAATGTTCAGAAGGAATGTTGGGTCTGAGCAGGGTGGGTTTATATTACTGCTAATATTAGCATTCCCACTGTGAATCCATCTCAAGAGGGATGTTGATAAGCTGAGGAGCTGGGAGAACAGCCGCAAGTGCATGTAAGGAACTGCAAGAGATGATTTATCATGAAGAGCTCAATGAATTAATTTTCCTCCAGAAAACAAAAGACTAATGAAGTGAGCTGATCCCAGTCCAGAATGATGGGATTTGTTTTGCCCAACTCTGTCCATGTGAATGACAAGAATAGGGTTTAAACTCACTGCTTTGTGCCCTTATTCAGTCAGTGCAGAAGTTAGATATCTCCAGTGAGCAACTAATGCTGTACAGGGATAGCTGCAATGGATTGCACTCAGGTAGTGCTTGTTTCTCTCAATTGGTTACAGAAGGATCCCCAAGCACTGGGTGAGACAAGATGCTTCATTTCTGCGTGGTTAACGTTGAGTGAGATAATCCCACACTAATTGCCTCCATGGGGAATGCAATTTTTAAAATGAAGCCTCTTCAGTCTGTTAAATAGCAGGCTCTGAAGGCTCGAAGTTTTACAAGGACAAATTCAGATTAAAAATCAGGTGCGCGTTTTTCTGCGGGAACATAATTAACCTTTGGAACAAATTGCCAAGGGTTGTGGCACTTTCTACACCAGGGGAAATTTTAAAATTAAGATGGAATGTTTTTCTGAAAGATTTGCTCTACTTAAAATGCATGGATTTGGGGAAGTTAAGTGGTCTGTATCGTACAAGAGGTCAGACAAGATCATTGCTTTTGTCCTTTCTGGACTAATGATATATGCCTCTATGTCTTGTGGTGCTAGAACACCTTTAAGAAAATCTTTCCTTAAGTCTTTCTCCATTCTTAAATTTCCTTCCTGTTAACAGTAATTAGAATTCCTTACCTAGGAGAACAAAGTTGTTAAGGACTTTGGGGTGTGTAAATATCCTGGAAACAAAGGATGACTAAAAATTTAGGTTATGCTGAAGAAACATAGATTATAAGAAAGAGCTCGAGTAACGTTCACTACCCAAGTGCTAATTGTGTGTCAGTCTTGTTGGAGGTGGGTGCTGACTGGCTACCAAATCTACTGCTAGCTTCCACGTAATTAGGGCACAAGTGTCTTGAAAAAGACACACAGTGTTTTCAAAAATATCCCACAAAATGCCCCACAGTTTCCTTTCTGCAACAGACACTGGAGCAAGGCCAGATCCACCCTGCTCTTGGCCTCCACACCCTGATGGTTCATGGTTCATACTAGCAAGGTCGCACTGTTGATGTGGGGTTAAGTGAACAGGAAAGCCATTAAAATTTATGTGATTTTGGCAATGTGCTGTATTTTCCCGGTCTCAATTCTATGTCTGCATTAAAAAAAAAAAAAAAAAAAAGAATTAAAAAACAGTAAGTAGAAAGGAAAGGAAAAAAAATACAAAGGCAAGAAACAGGGAAGGATTAGAGCCATTCAGAGAAAATATTCTTCAGTTTGACATTGGCTTGGCCATTTAGGTTAAAGTCTAAATCCCCATCACCAAAGGATGATGTGCTGGTGGAGACAGTACACTTCAGAAGCATTCAAAGAATGCAAAGAATTGACCAATGTCTAGAGATGGTCACAGAGTTTCCATATATATTTATGTGGGTGGCCAATTGGTTTTTATGCTTTATGAAAATTATCTACTGTGGAATTTTTCATATTTTGTCTTCACATTTGTGCAAACACACAAGAGAAAGGTTTTTAGTTTTAAATTGATAATTATCAGGAGCCTGTGTTTTAGAAGTTGCCATATTGGCTGCTAGAAATTGGACTTCAGATACCTTAATTTCTTATTCTTTTATGTGGGCCAGGTTTTTGCTTACCTTTCCTAAGACACACTCTGCTGTGCTGAGATTAGAACATCCATTCTCTATCATATAAATATAACATATTCTTATAAATAAAAGGTGTTCTGCAGTTTCTCAGTGGGACTAGTGAATCACAGAGCCAAAGGGCTACCAGACTGTCAGAGTGACTAAGAAACACATGAGCTACAAGCCCATGAAGTACCATGATTTTTTAAAAATCAAAACTCTTAGCCTTTGGATGAACATTTGGGAAAAAAATTTAAAAATATGAACACTGAGGAAAAATGAGTGTTTTTGGAAACCACGGGGACATTCAGGTAAGAAGAAGCACATGAAAAATATATAAGCAAGATAAACTGAAAGCAAACTGAGCAAGTGATATCATGTTAGGTGATTCCTAAAGAAAAATATTTGAAACCAAACCGATTTTAGCTAGTGTGTGCCTTAAATCCACGGATCCTCGGATCCTTAGGAGTATGCCTTGATGTGAGGACAGGAGTTTGTTGCCTTCCTTTTTCACACGCTTCGGCAATGCTTTTAAGAAACTCTAAACGTATTGGGAAGTGAAAGCTCTTGGGCTATATTGTCAAATCTCCTCCAGACGCCTTTGGAATGATATCTTTTGTGTATGTGTTGGGCTCTTCTTTCCTTTTCATTCGAGCTGGGGACACTTTGACCCCTGGCTGGAAATGCTGAAGACTTAGAGGGGTGAGCCCAGGTGGACGTACCATTGTGGCTGAGCATCTTCTGAAAGGAAGATCAGCCATACTTCAGTGGGGGGTTTCTCCACCTGAAATGCAAGGAAATTGCACCTTAGTGACTACAACTTCTCCTGCCCCTGTCACTCAGCAAGCAGTTTGCCAAATGCTACCTGGAAAATTCAAAACAAACCCAACCCAAGAGTCATAGCCAGGCCTTGCTTCCCAACTTTTGCTTTCCATGATGATTTTCTGCCTGAATACATATAAAAGGAAGTAAATGGGAATTCAAATTCTGTGACAACTCATTATAGTTTTTTTCTGCTTCAGTAACCTTATTGATTACAGAAAAGACTGATTGAACGTATGCTTCATATTTTCCCCCCCAACACGTTCAATAAATCCCCTTTATGTGCCACAAAAAAATAAATAAATAAGTAAAGTGTGTCTTCCTGACAGCTGGCTGTAGAGTAAACTTAGAGCACCTGCTTTCTTCCCTTTTGTTCATTTTTTACTGCTAAATGAATAACACTTAACACTAAATAAAGAAGGAGGGTGACCATGACTACTGAAAAAGATTCAAAGGCAGCCTGTGCGTTGCTTGTAAAGAACTGATTGCAAACATGTAGTGTATGGCAGATAACAATATTCCTGCACAATAATCTAGCAGTAATTCACACTGTGGTTTAAGTGCCAGATCCTCATGAAAGCCACTGAATAATCTAAGGCAACTCTACTCTGTCAGGTGCCACGCATTTCTCTGGCAAATTTAACCGATAACGCATTTAAAGGTGCTGGTAGGACAAGCAGTGTCCTTGAGAGCTGGCAGGAGGGGACACAAGCAACTTTACCTTATTTTGGCCTCATCTGTAGGAGAGTTTGGGGAAAAAAAACCCCAACCTTCTTGAGGTCTTGATTATTTTGTTTGTAAATAACCATCTGCTTCTTTCTGATCAAGAGCCAGCATAGTAAGGTATGACCCCAGGGAAAGCTGTGATTGATACTCCGCCACCTCTGTTAGCAGGGGTGCCACACAAAAGATAGCGTTAGGCTCACCAGTGGCCCATGATGAAAAAGAATACACTTTCTTTAAAAATGTAAATGATCTGATATTATAAAGGGATGCAGGTGGCATAGGGGAAAAGCCCAGCCATCAAACACCTCATTTCTGTCATACCTACCCACCCTCCCCTCTCCCACCCGTTTGTCAGTCCAGCTGCTGATCTCCGCTCCGGAGAGAGAGGCTCCGCCGGCGGGGCCGGGCCGGGCGGGCACGGCATCACCCCCGCTTGTGCCGTCTGCCCCGAGCCACGTCTTTGTCACCGGCTCGCCACTGACTCAGAGTGTGACCTTGGGCAAGTCCCCTAAGCTCTTTGTGCGTCAGTTTATCTACTGGTGAACTAGATATAATACTTTTACTGGGGATTATGGCAATTAAATGCTGTTTGTAAAGCACGCCGAGATCCTCCATGCTCCAGAAATGAATATTCTGGCTATGAGGCTGCTGTGCAGACCTATCACAGCATACAGTGAGAGTTGCTGCTAAGTTCCTGTGCTGTCTTCCTTGTTTCCAAGGACTTTAAGGACCTGTCCTGGAAAGCAGGAGTGCTTAAGAGATCAAGAGTTTTTTGCTGAACAAAATGGTTAGGTATGCTCTTGTTCTGTCACTTGTGGCAGTCCTTGTGCATTCTGTGTTAAAAAAAAATATCAGCTGCTTATGAGTGTTTCTATCTATTCAACATTTGAAAAATCAGCTGCTGAGAATTGTTTCTGGCTATTCAGTGTTCGCATCCTTCCCTGCAACACAGTATTCGCACCATTAAAGAAGGGAATTTACCGGGCAGAAGCTGGTGGGGAAACTGTTCAATGAATTTAAGAANGGGGGGAGGGGGGGGGATTTCCCAGGCAAAATAACTAGAGGTAAATTCAGTGTTTTTCCACTCCAGTGAACACAACCTTTGCTTTTATTCTGGTGCAAACAGCTGCAGGTGCCTCAAGTCAGCCAGTTCTATCTATCTGCAATGTCATCCATGTTTACTTGCAGCACTGGACTTTCGATTCTGTCAGGGTGCCAATCCAACGGGCCGCCAGGCACTGCAGCTGACAGTCAAATCTGTAATGCTGAATCCTTCTTCTGGAAAAAAGGGCTAAAGAGGTTAATACACTCAAGTAAGGATAAACACACCAGCTGTTATAGTTTCTAATATTTAATGTCATTATCAAATAAAATAACTCCTAAGAAATAAAAAAATATGCAGCCTCCAAATCACTCCTCTTTGTTAGTATTAATAAATTATCCAAAAAACCTACACTATAAAATAATAATAGAGAGCCTACAATTAAATTCATATTTGCTCTTCTGCTCTGCTGAAGTTGCTCTGCGCTGAAAAAATTACCTTTTGGTGTTTCATCAATACTGATGTCATGGACCACACAGTACCTGTAGGATGGATCACTGGAATATAGAAATCAGGGATAGATTATTGGAAGATAGAAAAATATTATTTAACTTCTTTTATTTTTTATTTCAAGATGCTTGAAATTTTCTCCGATTTTCTGAGTGTTATCTTTCAAAGATTTCATGACTCTTGGTCTTTCTCTTTTACAAAAATCTGCTTAGGATCATAAGAATAATGAGTCTTGCAACAATGAGAGCGCTTTTGTGTGTGTTTGTGTGTGAAATCTCAAAGGGTGGCCCCCCCGTGCCCCCAGCTCATTACTGGGGCTAAATACTTTTTGGAGTCGGGAAGTGAATCTATGTTTTCCTCCTGTCATTGTAGTTACAGCTTCTAGTGCTGTTTGTCAGTGTGGAATAAACAGGAGCTAACTTGACGTATTCAGAAAGGTTGAGAAATACCCACGAACACACAATGGAAGAGGCTTCACAGCCCGCAAAACAGCCTGCAGTGGGCTCAGCTTCTAGTTTATGGTCTATGTTATAACAGGACACACTCACTGCCGTGTACTCGGTCTGTGTAATTGCAATTGGTCTGTGACCAGTTCCATAAATATCCTTGAATTTTAGGATTTATTAGCCAGCCCTTTCGAATTGCATCAGGCTGAACTTGTCAATGTACTTCCTCTTTCTTTTTGGTATTAAAAGATTTTTCTGTGGGTGTTCCTTAACTGAGCAGAGGCACAGGTTTGGTGGGGATTTTGGGGTCTGACTGTTGGCAAAGGCAGTGCTGCTGCTTGACCTGGGATCACTGCTCCCACCAGACACTTCGAGGCACAGAAGGAGACATTTACCCTTGTTCAGTGACTGATGCAAATCAATCTTAAGTGTGACTAGTGGTGTTCTTTTGCTGGCCACGCAGGTGTATTTATTTCCTGCACTGTACTTCCTACCAAAAAACAGAATAGAAGTTTTTTTCCCCACCGGTATAATACCAGGTGTAAGGTAGAGCTGTGTGAATCATAGAGATACCTTCTCATGAGAAAATGGTCTTTTGAAATTATCACTCTCCCTTCACCCACCCCCCCTTAAACGGTGAGATTTTTAGTTTTGTTTTTGAACTTTTTTTTCCTAGTAAATACCCTCCAGAAAAAAAAAAAAAAAAAGAAAAAAGAAAAATCTCTTCTGGGGGAAGCAAACTGGAATTTCTTGGGCCTTGCCAGCTGCCTGGCAAAAAGGGAGAGCGGCGGGAGCCTCATCGGCAGGCTGCTGCAGGCTGGCCACCCCATGCCTGCCTCTCCTCCTCCTCCTCCTTCTCCTCGCCTTCCCCCTAGCCTGGCTGCTGGGGAGGCAGCTGGGCTGCAGGGCCGGCAGAGCGCCAGGGCACTCAACCTCCCCTCCTCCCTCTTCCAGACCTGCTGCATCTCCCCAGCTGCCTGCCTGGAAGACTATTGTCAATTTTGCTCTCTCCCTGCAGACGACAACAAAATCGACAGGAGCCTTCCAGCCAAGCAGCCATGGAGCCATCAGTTTGATTTTTCCTAATAGCAAATCAGAAATTTCTGGCAAAATTGAAATTTTCCCATAAAAAGGAATCCCGATTTTATAAAAGGCATATTTTTCCTGCAGAAAGTCTTTCCAACAGAACATTCTCAGCTGCCGTAGTTCGAGAGACCTTTGAATTAAAGTCTATAGAAAAAAACTGCTCATGTGCTTGGCTGTGAAATAAGGGAGGGTGAACAGTCAAATACAAATAGAAACTGCCTGGGAACCAATGAGCGGGGTCCCATCATCTAGGGATCAGGCCCGGGGTATTTATTTGACCTTAAAGGGGCCATGAGGGATGGTATCTTTCCTATAAAGTACAAAAGACGATAATTAAGACTTACATAGCAAGGTTATGTTTCCTTTGAATAATTTACACAGGCCTGAACTCTCGTGAGAATAATTCCCAGCTCGCAATCACAACCAAACTGGTTCAGAAAAGTATTCAAGCTTTTGTGGCCTCATTGGAACAGAAACCTTTTCAGCAGCGGCACATCAGACACTGTGAGAGAGAGGGGAAAAAAATGAATTTTTCACTCAGAAAACTATATTGTGCTACAATGTCACCTTTGTCTCTGTTTTATCTGCCTGCTGCTGGGGGCAACTCTCTCGGTGGTAAACAGGCCAGTGGTCCTGCCTGCGGCATCCGTACCTATGGATTTCGGGACAGAGTTGCCCCAGTGCCAGTGATGTTGGGAAGTCTCAGTGCACGACCTGAGCATGCCTTTCATAGGGGTATGAGGTGAGGAGCTGCAGACAGTCAGGACCATTGTCCTGTGTAGGTTTCTCTCTGTGCGGTCTTCAAGTCTGTGCTGAAGACATCGCCCTTCCTTCCAGCTGCAGGACTGTAGATTGGACTAGAAAATGCCCCCACTTTTGTGGTTTTTCCCTAGCTAGGACGCCAAATGCCAGCTCCTGGTTTCCGGAGGAGTGGGGACAATGCGTGTCGTTAGCACCTGCGTGGGGCTGTAGAAGCAATTTTGAAAACCTTTCCTTGTGATGTGACACTCTCTTTTGCCCGGCGCCCTCCCAGCAGCAGCGAGGAGCAGACAGCACAGTCTGCACTCGGGCAAACCTCCCGCTGAAGGCACCTGGAGCTTCAGCTGGACGAGAGCTGCAAGGGGGGCAGGTGTAGCTCCCCTCGTGCTCCCGAGCTGTGCGAGGCCTTGTGCAGGCTCCCTGCCACAGCTCACTCCCTGCCCAGTGGGAACAGCTCTTCACAGAGCAGCACAGGAGCCTTTTACATGCCCTGGAAATATTCTGCAAGTAAAGCACCGTTAAGTAATCAAAACGCAGTACAAAATGACTTCTATCAGATGTTTGGATGTGAATAAAAATGCTCAAACGCAGAGCAAATCCATGGAGATGTGGTGAGGTGAAGCCCCCCTGCGTGGTTCCTGGTGGGCAGAGTGCCTTGCCATGGCATTGCAGGGTCCACACCCCGTGGGGCTGCACATTGCCCGTCCTATGGTATCGATTATACTCCACGAGAGACGCCTGCAATACAGAGGCACAACGGGGTGAGTTAAAGGATGGAGTGGCAGCTTTCTTTCTGAATGCGCCAGCCTTCACAGGTATAAACCAACCCCTTTATTTGCATGTAAATATCTGCAATTAATTCTTGATAGTTTTGTTTTCGAGTGTTCATTAAAACTTCTCTCCCCTATATTTTATTCATATAGATCAGTCTTTGGCCAACATCTTTCATAAAGTGCTGAAATTTGCCCTTGAGGCATCAGATGGAGTAGTCAGATTGTCAAATAAGTCTCCTAATTGAAGTTAACACTGGCACAATATTTGTCTTTTGAAAATAAACATTGCCAGCAAAGTTGCAGGTCCACCACTCTGTGTGTGCTGTGGCAGTGTGGGAGAGCCATGGAGTGTAGAGCAGAAAAGGGGGAGTTTGATATGAGAAATAGCTCAGAAATGGGCATGCTAGCATATTGTTTCAGTGAAATACCAAATATGCTGCATTTATCAAAACAAATCCAGCAAAAGCTGCTTTTTTTGTGTTGAAGCTGCTTTTTGTGTAGCAGGTACAAGGAAAAAATAAATATTCTCTTTAAGCAATGTATTTGCATTTTTATATCTTAAAGGGTCAGAAGCAGACATGGGAAATCAATAGTTCTCCTTGTGCTGCGTGAAATTAATCAGTAACTTTGGAAACACTCTGTGTTTAAGAAAACAAACTGAAAGAACATCACATGGCTTTTAAAGACGTCCTCATGTGATGTTCCCAGTGGGTTTGAGGCGCTAAAGGACTGAGTATTTTCCAGTGCAACGCTTACAAGAAAACCAGAACTAGAACATGAGACAAAGCACCATTTGATGATGCCCACTCCAAGATGAATTGGGAAGTGAGTGTTAGTGCCTTTGTAAGAAGCCTGATAATGTTTTGTGCCGGTTAACTGTCTCTGAGGGAAAAGTCACAGACCTGGGTTCTGCCTCTCACCTTGAGGGCTGATTTACCTCTCCATTGCAAATCTGGCACGGGGCTTCAGCACAGTGCTTAAAATGACTGTTGTCCCGAAGCACACGTTTGGCTTGAGTGGAAGTGGGGTGCATGCTTCAGGGTGCGCTGGGACTTCCATGGGAAGCACCAGTGACCGGATAGGACCACTTCAGGTACCAGGTGATTTGCAAAAATAACAGAATGTGGCTCATAATGAAGCCTCTAAAGCCTGGGTTTCTCTTTTTCCCATTCACACAGGTCACAATAAAAAATGCAGGTTTGTATTTGCTGTTTGCCGTAATTTTGAATAAGAACTTTCTGTGAACAGTTCTTCATAAATGTAGAACCCGTGCTCCGTAATAACTGGTTACGTACATCACCTGATCCTGTCTTTGCCTCAGAGATATTTGTTTGTATGTAACAAATCCAGAAGTGATAGAGGGGTGTGTAGCATTTACTATTCAGGTTCATATCACTGGCAGGTTTTGGAATTCATGCTCGGTGATAATTCAAATACCTGGACTGAAAATTCAACCTTATTAACAGCAAGAGGGCTATTAGATAAACTGAGCCATTAGCAGTCGGTGATCATACAGCTGCCTCCTGCCTGAAGTGTCTGTCCTATCTGGGGAGCTCCTTGGGTACTCTGCCTGCATCCCCACTGCTAGGAAATCCCATTCCTAACCTCAGCAAATCCTAAGAGGGGAGTGAAACAGCTTTGTTTAAAACGACTGTGTACAATGGCTGTAGCCACTGGTGGTGGCGGGGTGTCCTTGATGCCCCTCCTGCTGCCCAGCGAGAGCAGCTGCTCCGTGCTGCACGCCCTGCTGCTTTCAACCCGGCCCAGTGCAGGGCTGCCCCAAAGATATTGATAACCCTTGATCAAGCAGAGCCTGAAAGGGCTCCAGAGTGGAACTGCTGCAAGGGGAGCAGAAAGATGATGTAAAATTGTGTGTGTCCCTCGGTCTCCCCAGGCGAAAAGCTCTCGAGAGCTGAGTGCTCTTACACACGCTGCAGTAAGGACAGAGCGCTCGCAATGAGGTTGAGTGGCTCTGAGCCATGGGAATCCAGTCTGGGAGCTCCAGTTTAAAGCACTAATACCCTAACAGGGCTCCCACTGATCAAACAAAGCCTGCTGACTTTGAGACGAGCAAAATGAGGCTTTTGTATCAATGTAATGCAACACAGGAATTGCTTGATGGGAACTGAAGACTCACTGATAGCGTGGGAGCAATAAAGTGCTGATCCTACTTCCATTAACTTTATTGGGAGCAGCCCCAAAATATTTAAGTGGAGATTGGCATATCACATATATATAATCTAAAGTATCTCGGGATTTATGTTATGGTATCAGCCCTGAGACAGACAGATGAAATATTACTCCTACTACATTTAATTTATAATCTTCATCTGACTAGACCTGTACCTACCTACTTATATGGACCCCATTACCAAAGTAGCTGAGCAGCTGCCAATTATTTAGAAATATAAATAAAATCACAGAGATTATTTTGTTCTCTGCCTCCCTATTTCTCCTGTAGTTTGTAAGATTTCCCGTAAGGTTTGCCCTTGTTTTGTTTAAGGTCTTGTGCATAAGTGAATGGCACTGGGAATCTCCAGATTTGTTTTCAGCCTTTTGAGAAGAAGAGGTCTGCCAAAAAAGAAATGAACATTTATTTCTGAATATATTGAGATCAATGACTATCAGAAAGCATAAAAGCAAATAATGAAGTCTAGCTCCAGGAGCTGTGAGAATTTCATTGCACAAGCTCACAAACTTTCCCTGTTGGTCCACAGTTCAGATTGTTCCCGTCAAATGTCATGGGAGGTCATGTTGGTGGAAGGAGATGTGATATCTCAGGAAGCAAAGTCCAATACCCTGAATGGCTTTGACTCTCAAGACAGAAGCACTGGGCAAACCAAAGGAATTTGTGCCTCTGAGTAAACGGATTGTTACGTTTAGAAATTTCCAGAGCTCATGTCTTCATTCCTAGATGTGATAAACAGCCACGGCAAGACTTCAAACAGCGCACTGATGTCCAACCGGTGTCCCGTAGGGGTGGCTGCATGCTTTTGGCTGGTCAGCCACAGAAAACTGATTGCCAAGGACTGAGTAAAGATGTGCACTTACCCTCTTTGTATCAACAGCTCTCCAGCCTGCAGCAGGAAGCACTGCAGCTCCCAGCGCTTCAGAGAGGTGCTCTCAGAGAATGTGCTGGTGCTTGGGGTTGGAATGAGACATGCAGGACCAAAGCTGCCACCTCTTTGGGATTTGTACTCAGCCCAGTTCTCACCATGTTCAATTCTCATCACGTGGCAATCAGGGGCTCCATCTTGGGAGGGTTCAATATGGCGCAACTCTTGCTCTGAGAGTGGTCCAAAAGGAGGAACACGAGATATTTCAAGATGTTTCCTCCACAGCAGGACAGGACTATATTTTCTCTTTTCTATTTCTGTCTGCTGCTTCAGCTCATGAATCTCCACCAATGGATGAAAAGATAGTTCTGGACACTTTTCATAATTGTTTCTAGATATATCCTTCCTCAATCTTATTCTGCACAAAACTTCTTGAATAGCTCATTTAAGGAGAAAACACTTGAAAAGTATATTAGCAAACTCTTTCAGTGGGGTAAAACCATCCACATGGAAAATTCAAGTTTTCAAGAGAGCCATTAAGTGTGATTAAACCTTTAAAAAGGGAGAACAATGAATGCAGCCTTGTATTTAGCAATTTCATATCTTTAATTGTACAAAGATTTTCTTTAAAAGCACAAGGCTGAAAGGAAGCTGAATGTTACAGTATTTACTGAAGGAAAGCAATGAGAGAAGGCCTGTTCAGTAGCTAATGGAGTGAAGCCCAGAAATAATGACAAAAAAGCGGTAACGACCGCTCTCCAACACAACATATATAAAAGAGGAAGCCATAAAAAGGCAACAATTCTTGACTTAGCTTTGAGTTTCACAATGACAGTGATTACAGATAGCAAGTGGAAGAGCATATAAGCCATGATGAAATCTGGTTGGCTGTGCAATTGAGATTCAAGTGAAAGAAAGCAACAGGGACATTGAATTTCTGCAGCACAAATTTTGGACGGGGTATGAGAAATGGAAAGAAAGGAAGAAAGAGAAAGGCCATCAAAAAGTTCAGCAGAAAATGAATATATTCTCGTCCATTCCATCTAATAATAAACACAGTTGGGGCCAGATCCTCAGCTGAACTGAACTGGTGATGCCAGTGGTTGAGCTAGTTTGCTGTCCCTGCATATGTGGCTGTCACACTGTCCCACATATCCCAGCACACTGTAGCCTGTGCCACCTTGCAGCAGCTTCACATGCAGAAAAACTTTGACTGTCACAAACTTGAATAAAAATAAAAAATGTGGGGAGGGATAAAATCAAGCCGAGTAAAGCATACAATAATTATATTTATGGCACATTTAATGCTTAGTGTTACTTTAAATAGAAAATATTTTGATACATTAATGACACATGCTAATTACCAGCTTTATTTTTCTTGATCAGTATTTTTAAAAAGCAGTGTTAACATCTGATCTGCAATCACATGTGTGCATGGCTTTCTTCATGTATGTAATACTAAGATTATATATGCATGCACTTTTCCATGACAGAGTTATGTTTTCTCAGTTGCAGTCTTAATTGCACTTCAAATGTTAGTGAGCATCTAGTGCTTTTCCTAAAGCTTTCCCTCTGCGTATCTGTGAACGACTTGAAAGTGCAACTTTTATTCACTCTTATATTTAGAAAAGTTTTTTGTACTTGTGAATCTAGAGAAATTTAAAAATATAACAAAAACCTAACCAGCCCTGAACCTTAAAGGTACAGGGTCCAGAAGACAGATGAATTCCAAAAATACTGAAATTGCAAGCAGATGATTAGCAGCAAGAAAGACCCAGTCCAGTGTTGGTGGTCCTGGGCAGGGGCAATATCATAGAGCACAACACAAACCCAGCAAATTCACAGGGAGAAGGCTGACTGAGGTTTGAAGCTGTCACGTAGAAAGGTTGAGCAGAACCATATCAGCTCTCTGAGGAGTTTGCCTGCACAAGTTTCTTGCACTCACACAGACTAACATGAGCTGTAAGCTTGTTATTTAAAGTCGTCGCATGAGCAGTGACATAAGGAGTCAGGGAGGAATGGAGGGATAATATACAGGTGGCAGCACACTGGCAGGCAGAAGGATGATGAAAATAGATATGATTTCAAGGACTGTAAAAGCTAGTGAGACTGAGGGACAAACATATGAGAAACTTAAATGTCTGATGCCTAACACGGAAGCAGTGGCTTGCTGATAATGACCATAAGGGGATACATCTGATAGGGGTGATCAAAATAAAGAATCAGATGAAAATGCTGTTCCAGAGCAGCCAAAACTATCTGCAAGCATGGTCTCATTCATTCACAGAAGAGTTTCAGTTGGGAAAAGAAAACACACTGATACTGAATCTGAACAGTGGTTTGTGAGCTTGATAACTTGTGGGTAGATCTGTTGGCTTACCATGTTACTTCCCTCTCCGCGAAAACAGACCTCACACGTATCCTGAGAGCATCAGGACTGTGGCAATAGCACTAATCCTCTTTGCACTAGTGAAGTGATGGAACACGTACCCTACAGACCAGCCTGGAATATCCTAGTGAACATACACTTCTTTGGCGTTTGCTTTTATGTTGTAACAGATAAATAGGGATGGTCCTGGAAAATTGTTTGTTTTTTTTTAATTTTTGGTCCCAGTACTGATTTAGAGCAGGTGCCTGAAGCTGGAGGCTCCTTGCTTTGAGAAATAGCTCTGCCACTGAGACATATTTAGTAAGTGGGCATAGCAATCAGAGGAGTCCATCATGGCAGGGAGCCTCCAGGTGTGGCTATTAATTTTGGAACACTTATGTTTTTAGTTATGAAAATGGCTCAGTCTGGGACTGAGGAGTCCTGGTAGCCCCGAAAACAACATTCAAATTCGAGACATAATTGTTATTAGAGGCACTGATATTTCCTGTAGTCCCATGAACTCTGGAAAATTTTGGCTGGAGACATCATCACAAACCTGTTGTCTGACAAATGAAGAAGAGGGCAATGCCTGTAATTTAGATTTTGCAATCTGCCATCAGTGAAGATGTATGAAAATCACTGTATCAAAAAGGGGTTTTGAGTGGGAAAGATAAATAAAAGTGCTCCCTATAGACAACATACACAGAGGTTTTGCTAATGAAGAAATAGTGCAAATACAGAGGTCCACTGTCTAAAATAAAAAACAAACTAAATTTCTTTGTGCCATAGCCCTTAGCCTGTAATAATAGGCACTTAAGCAAGATCATATTGTGTGATTATAATAAAAAAAAATTCCTTATATAAACAAAACTATTAATTTATTTGAATAAGCTACATCCCTGACACTTCCAGGACTGTGGCATTTTCTTCTAATGAAACACTTAGGCAACTACTCTTTATGGATAAGGCAGGAGCATCTGGATGCACAATAGTTGCATTAGCCAAGTTGCTGGGAATATAGTCTGTTTGCATCTACTAACTGGTGGTGACCAGAAGCCATTATTTCCAAGGGATACAATGGCAACCAGAAACATTACACTCACAATACTAAAGAATGCAAATGCATTAGCTCATGACCTCCCAGGAAATGGTGTGTGGCACTGCTATTCCAAAAGTTTTGAAACTGGTTTGCGAGGTACTTATGTCTGCTTGCTCAGAGAAAATGACTCCTGTTACTTGTTTCGTTTTGACCTCTGAGGAGAATGAATGACTCACATACATGATCTTTAAAAATGTGTCCACATCAAGAGCAGGAGGGCTGGGAGTGAACAGGTTGAGGAGGCCTAAGAGAAATGTGCTATTGTGGGTGGGGAGTGAAATAAAAGCTTGGCCACATGAGGGAATAGCAAACAAGGCAGCAAAGCTGTTGGAGAGATCTTTTGGTTCTCAGGGGGTCAAGAATGGTTAAACAAAGGTGGTTTTGAAAGTGGATCACCAGGCCTTCATCAGCCATTTGCCATCTGTGGTCCCTCAAATCTTGTGCAGGCCAAGGCTATCTGGCACCCTCAGGGAAGGTGCATTTGCTTAAACTAAGCCTTAATTTGGCCCAGCACTGCAAGGAAGAGAGATGTGCTACTGGAAAAGCACAATGGGAAGCACACACCAGAAACCAAGGACTGCAAGGATGAAAAGATATCCTGGATGGATTAGCCCACCAAGATCATAAATGACAACTGTGCCCTGTTTCCCTTGCTGCACTACCCCATGGCGTGAGTGATGCATTTTGGTGATCATGACCGAAACTTAGATCAAGCTGACATTTGCTTCATTTTTTAACCATTGTTTTTCTCCTCATTATCTTACTGTGATGAAATGCTAAAACTGTCTCTACACCTTAACCGTGCATTTCTTATATTGACAAGCTGGTAAACAAATTTGACCTTTAGTGGGTTTTATTAGGGTCACTGAAGCCCTTGGTTTCCTAGCTTTGCTTTGTAACGCTTGTTTTTGCCTTTGTTTTGCTCTCCCTCACACACACATAAACACATACACAAGTCTATGTGCACCTGCTTCCATATTTGCTTTCCTTTTTCCTGGAACCTTTTTCCAAACAAGTTCTAAAGGCCCCAACAAAATGCTGTTTCGAAATTATTACTGTTGTTGTGTTCCTGTTAGCTAGGAGCTCAAAAAAATTCAACAAGTTGTTGCCTTTTAGAAAAATGCAACCAAAATTTGAGCTTTCTTTTCCATTGGTGATTTGTCATCTCTAATTTCTCATTGACCCCTAGTTCAAAGTGTGTCTTGGGCTGCCTGTGGAATATTCTGGGATGACCCACATGGCAATGCAGGAAGTCACTATCTGTCTCCTGCTTTTCTTAATGTTTGGGAGAAGGACAAATTGTGTCAGGTGGACACCTGGTACAGCTCATGCTGCTGGGCAGACTTGAGGGGCCAGGAAGAAATTCCACCAGCATATTTTCTGGAATCGAGTGACAGAAAGGGATGTAAGCTAGATCAAATTGAAGGTGTTTAAAAATCCCAATGAAAGTTTAGAGAAGTGCAAGTGTCCCTGAACTAAGTGAGTCACACTTTCTTAAACTGCCTGCTGAAGTGCCAGCCATGGGGACTGTTGGAAATGCCTTTAGAGGAATGCAGAAATGAGCGCGTCCGTAATGACACAGGAATTTAAAAATACACCCAATCCTATGAGATCCTCTGTTTGAGTATTTCTAAACTGCAGATAACACAAGCTGCGTGAGCAATCTGCAGGAATGAGGCTCCTTCATCAGGAGTAACCCAGGCCCACATTCAGGAAAATCACCACTATGCATGGCTGGTTTCAGGGGTGTGCTGTTTCCCTGCAGCTGAGAGGTACCACTGGTCAGTGTGGTTTTGACATGGGAAGGTATTACCAGGAAGCTGCCTTTAAGAGGGGAAACAAGCTTCTGAAAAACTATTGCCATCATGTTACTGAAATTCTAATTCTAACTGTCATGAGGACATTCACGATTTTTTAAATCTGTATTTCTGCACAGGAAAGGATGAGAATATTGGGGAAAAATAATAATAGTGCAAATCAGAAATTAGTAGTAATACTGACCTTGCAAAAGGGGAACTTTTCCCCCACGTTTAAACTTTCCTCATCCCATTGAAGCTGGCTGCATGCACAGGAATTTTGTTGGACCCAGACTCTTGACTCTGTGATACCAGCTCAGCCTTTTGCTCAGCCTGGTGCACTAAACTTGAATGGAATGATACTGGAAACCCCATAAAGAAGAACCACACTTACAAGCACAATGATAGTAATTTTTTTTTCATCACGAATTTTACATTACTTCCAGGTATAAAGGGTAAATCTATCTGTGTTCGCTTTGTTTAAAATAACAGGAATACTTCGTGTTTCACCCAGTTTTGCTTTGTTTTTTAAGGACAAAGATGGGGTTTCCACCACAGTTGTGAGAACTTAATCCCCACCAGAGCTCTGCCAAAATGGTCCAAGAGTGGCCACAAACTGCCTTGTCATCTCTATGACTGTGCTGTGTGACAAGTAGGGCTCATCAGTGGTGCCTGTGAGAGCTGGTGGGGAGAGCCATGGCTGAGAAAGAAATAATTGCCAAGGTGTTTCCAAGAAAAATATGAGGGGCAGGCAGGACTTGACACGAGAAAGGATGGGAAAGTCAGAGTGGGGGGCATCTGTGGCATTCAGGCAGGGCCTTTTTGTCATCACTGGGTTTGGGGGCGTTTTTACCCCTTTATGGAAGCATAATGCAGTATGTGGATGGATGGTAGTGAATGTAAGTGCCTTGAAAACAAAATAAGCAAGCACTTGACCAAGACATTGTGGGTACAATTGCTTATCCAACCCGATGGAGATGGGTTTCACAAGGGCCTCCTGTTGTCCTAAAACATCTTATTCTCCTTGTTAAAAGGCATTTAAAAGCACAAAATACTTTTATTAAAAATGCTTTTCAGGGCTGTATGATGCTAAAAGCACTTTCTATAGCTTGCATTGCTATTTAGGAGAGCATGTTATTTCTTTTTAATTTGCTCACTCATTCCTGAATAACTTTTCATAGGACTCCAGACACTGCAGTGTGACAGCTAAACCAAGGAGCATCGGATGCGATGGAATTGCTCTACAAGCAACCTTGCCAAAGGCCCTTTTGCTGCACAAAGCTGGCTCTATCTTTGTATATTGAGGGAGCTAAATCAATGTTAAATGCTTGGCTCTTTTCACAGGACAATGACCAGGACCTAAGCTGCGTCCTTCCTTTTTGATTGACACTTGAAACGTTGAGTTGGAATCAGCCAGAGGCACTGCTACAAGCTTGAAGCCTCTGCTGGGGATAACAACTGGTGACATCTGCAGAAAGGCCGACAAAAGGCAGTTGAAAGCCGTGTTTGTTGCTTTCCCCTCTCAGATCTCCTCTCTTTCATGGAGCTCCTTACTTGCTTTAATATTATGATTCAGCACCTGGCTCTTTTGAACCTTGCTTTAAACTTCAAAAGGCGAGGTGGTATTAACAAACATGAAACGAAAAAGTGGCAGTAGTTTGATTTACTGTTGTCGTCTTATCAAGGGGGTTTTTTGTCACCAGCTGCCACTTTCTGTCATCTTTGGAACCATTATCATTTCTCTAAAATCTAAAAGACTCCACTTAATAACAGCTTTGAATACAGGCAGGATCAGTAACCTATACAGTTCTGGGATGACAGAACCGTCAAATGAAAAGAAAGATGTTGCCAAAAAAAAAAAATCCTTAAGAAAAAAAACCCAATAAAACAAATAAAAGCTGTAGTACTTCTAAGTGACCTTGATTTCAGAATTAAACAAATCAAGCGCAATTCCATTGTTCTCTTTGGATTCATTCTGCACTTTCTTTGCAACATTTCTTTTTTGTTCTCAGGACTAAGCGAAAACAAAGCCAAGGCTTCCAGAACAACTGCTCAGTGCACAACGAGCACTTGGTATCACATGAGCCCCATAAGCTCCTCACTTGTAAAAGTGCCAGTGATAATTGCCAGTCTCGTTCCACTGCCGTCCTGGTGCAGCGGCTCTCATTCAGGCTGGGATGGAGCCTCAAAAGCTGCCTCGCTAGGGCAGGCTCACTGGTCAAAAATCTATTTAACTCTCACTTTTACAGCACCTTTCCATGTTTCCCTGCCATCTTTCCCAATAGTGCTGTGCTGTCCTTTGGCTGCCAGGGCAGAATCTGTAACGCCTCTGTGCCTTGTCAGGCCAGTTTGCCCATCAATGCTTTCCAGGTTCAGTTAAAGGCAATCAAATAAAAGCCAACAAGTTTCTGATCACAAACCTGCTGCACTTTCTTCTTTGTCACTCCACTGTCCTCTACAGAAAATATCCTTATCCATTTTGTTGGTTGTTGTATAATGCTATCCAAAATGAACCTACTTGGAAGGAGAAATTTTTCTTGGTGTCTTCTAAACTCCTGAATTATTTGATGCACCTGCCTCAGACCAGCAGTGAATTTTAACTCACACAGATCTGAAGCTGCACTTCTGCTCCCGTGCATTTTGGTATTATTTCCACCTAAGCAAAAAGAGTAAAATCACCAAAGGATCCTCTCTCCTATTCCCAGCAAAGTGTTCTCCCTCCCACAACCTACACATGCAACACAAAGCAACAGGGAAACGGCTGCTCCAAAACATCTTCCCCCAACATCTCGGCAGCTGGTCTCCCTCTGCTGCCCATCGACCCCTTTCCAGATCCTTTTCATCGCAGGGATCTGGAATGGTTTAATTTCAGCATCTCTTGGTAAAATGGAGATGAAAACAACAAAGTAAAAATCCTCTGGAATGTGAAAATGCTGATGTTCTGACTGATTGAAAACCAGGATTGCCAGAATCCAAAGTTGATTATGGTTTTTTTGGATTGGGATATGACGAAACTCATACAAAAGTGAGACGGGGGTTGCTAAAAATA
Source organism: Melanocharis versteri (assembly GCA_013397845.1). Lineage (NCBI taxonomy): Eukaryota > Metazoa > Chordata > Aves > Passeriformes > Melanocharitidae > Melanocharis > Melanocharis versteri. The sequence goes on along the minus strand of VZTG01002166.1, from coordinate 424,696 downwards.
CCTATTATCTTCTGACAGAAGGCTCACTGTGTAATCACACTGAGGTTTTCTCATGGAGCATGTCCACATTTGAAATTTTAGTCATTTTAACAACTGTTAATTACCACATGCTAACTAGCAGAAGTGTGTGTGTGGGAGATGTTGTATATTTATTTGTTCCAGACTTGGAACATATTAGAATGTAGGCTTTATTCCAGTTTACCGTCCTGTGAATGAATGCATTACCCAATTACAAACGAAAGATATCACAAGAACAAATAAGTAAGGATCTTTTCCCAGTATGTTCTTTTTATGAGGAAACCCAGAATATGTTTACCATATTGGGTCCAGCGGAAATCTGTTCTTCAGCCTTTTAAAAGTGCCTGCAACACACAGGAACAGAAGAAAAGTGCCTGTGTAGGGTAGAAGAATAATGGAGAGGTGTTTTTTTTATTTTACCCACGAGAAAAAGAAATTCTGAGACAAAAAATAGGAAATGCATGGGAAAGTATTGGTGTAATCGGATGGATGCCCCTGAAAGAATTAGGATGAATGCAGAAGAAGAGCTGATGGCCATATTATACATGTACATGCATATATGAATATATGTATAACTTTTTTGTGTAATTCAGCCACTATAATCAGTATATTCAACAGTACGTATGTTCAATATATTTGTAATTATAGCAACATATATATATATATATTAAAGATACAGGAACTGAATTTTGGCTTTATCATTTCTTTGACAGATTTCAGAAATGAGAAAGCTGAGATGAGACTTTATTCTTAAAGTCACTGAACACATAATCCAAGATAAATATCTGGCAGGTTAAGAAAACTCACAGCATCTGAAGAAGTTGAAGATGCAATCCCCACATATACTGCAGACCTTTACTGTCTCCACAAACTGCCTAGTATAAATTCCCAGAAGGAGAAAGATGTACAACACTAAAATAGTTTCACAGTCTCTGTCAGAGAGGTCTCCAGTGCTGGCAGAACAAGCCAAAAAGGGGAACTGGAGAATTATATGGTGTCTGTGATTCAAGATAAAAACTACTGGTGTTGGAGGAATACCTTCAGAAGGAGCATCTCTCTGTGTGGAAAGAGATGCCAAAGGGAAAGGGAATGGAAATGTTCCTGTAGCCCGCATTTATTTCTAAATTAAAAACAAACCCCAAAAAACAACAAACAGAAGCACTGCAAGGATTTAGCCAGCAACTCCGATGCAATTTTGCAAGTGGCTTAATCAACATGCAGCCACTCCCAGGCAAATGGAATGAGAAAAAAGTAATAAACACATGTCTGTATGAATCTGCTTTCTACATAGTCTGATCCATACTTGTTTTTAGGAAAAACTGTGAATGGAGATTGTTTCTTCTGAAAGAATGAGGCTGTGGGTCTGTTTCAAGCTGATGGCATGATATAAGGTATTTTAGAAACAATTTTCTAGAATGAGTATCCTATAATACTGACGGGATTTGTAGTAAATATAATAAGGAATGAGATAAATGAGTTTAAATATATATCCAGAGTTATGAATTCTTTAGAGGGAAGTCATGGACACAAACCTGTCAGAGTTGCTTTGAAAAACCTCAGTGATAGTCAGACAGAAAACATGAACGTAAAAAATCATTGAAAAATAGAAGTGAGATGAATACCAGCAACATCCTGAACTGAGAGCAGCTTTGCTTACTCCTCC
>VZTG01002166.1:389908-422998 GCA_013397845.1 Melanocharis versteri | reverse complement strand
AAAAAAAAAAAAAAAAAAAATTCAATTGCACAAGTGTAGGAACAGAAAAGCATGAGAAAATACAACCAGACAAGAGAGAAAATAACACAGACTCTGTTTTGGAAAATAAGTAGGTTTAGAAAATCCTAAAAAAGCAGAGAAGGTAACTAGAGGATAATTATGATTATTTGTTATTTCCCAGAACACAAGAACTAAGGCAACCTGATGAAATGAGGAGGCAGCAGAATCAAAAGAAATTACTTTTACATGTGCTGCTCTATTAAATTTTACAACTCATTCCCAAGTGATGTTGTAGAAGCCCAGGGTACAAATGGCTTCAAAAAGCAACTACACAGGAAGATCCCTAAAGTGAAGACCTTTTTTTTCCTAAACAGTTATCTTTGGACAGTTAATTTTCCTTATATAAATATACCTTTAAAATTTATGAGTGATAATATGCTAAACTGCACTACTTTTATCATTTGTGATCTCTCCTGTGTCTATATTTCATGCAGCAATTGCCCTTCCCCTTTGTCAAAATTTTCTTACAGAAGTTTAGCTTTCATCTGTATGTATGAGGATTAACTTAAGCCATCCTCTGATAAATGGCCTTGTATCTAGCTTTAATTGGGCAGCACGGGTGATTTCAGACTGTCCAGTTTTCAGTAGATGGAGGACATAAGTAGCAGGTTTTGAAGTTCTTCTGACACCAGTTAAGGGTTTGCAGGGTTAAGTTAGAAGCATCTACGTAGGATAACAGCAATAAAAATGCTGATGTGTTTACTTTTTCAGCAGCTCACGGACAGTTATGTGGTGGACACTTTTCCTTCTGCCTACATTAACACCTTAATGAAGCCCTGACAAACATTGCTCCTTCAGTAAGTTTCCAGGCTGCTGCAGACACAGTCGGGCCAGATCAAATGGAGGGTTTAGATACCAGCAAGGCAGGAGTTTTAAAAGCAGCTCATGGCAGTGCACTGAGAGGTCACTGCTCCAGGAAAATGTTCTGAAACTCCTGCTCACTGTTAATAAAAGTATGAAGTTTGTGTTTGTCTGAACTCTAGTGCCACCTCTGCAGTTTCATATCTTTCCTTACTTCAAGGTTCAGCCCCTTAGTCCCTTCCTAGAAGTAGGCACCTTCACAGTTTCATGACAAACATCTGGCCATGAAATGTAAGATTTTCTGTTCAGTGCTTTTCCAACTTTGCTAAAGTCACTTCTCGTCCTTATTCTGGGAAAGGGACATGGGCACAGCTTTATAAGCTAATATCAACTCACCAGCATCCCCCCCAAGTGGAAAGTGTGCCACTGTGAGGAGGGGAAAGCAAGGTTTGCACATTAAATGACAGAGTCAAATAGCACCATCAAAGCCACACATCACTTTCTCATTTCTGGGCAATGCACATGAGTAGTGACATTGGAGACTAATGGGTGGGTGGTTTGTTATTGGGAGCTGCTCTGCACTCCTGGTCAGCATTAGTTCCAGCCAAATTAGGTCATATTTTGTTTTTATTCATATCCGCTATGAGCAGCTAATCTCACACCGAGGTGAACTCCGTAGTGTGCTGAAATCATGTGTTTCATCTGGAAAACTCTCTCATGCACGTGCTTATTCCTCCAGCTATAAATATACCAAAGCAAAACCTCCGAAATGGCACCCTCCTCTGGCTCAGCCGCACCCACAGCCAAACACACTTATCTGGCAATCGCAGCAGCTCCAACAGAGCCGAAAACTGCAGGAAACTTCATAGCAAAACAAATAGGACTGTGACGAATTCCTGCAGAGCTCTGGAGATCCCAATTCCTGTCACTCGACCGCAGCATTATCAAATGTCAAGGACCAGCGGCTAGACAGTGGCGCCCAGCCTGCACGCCTTTCCTCAGCCAGGTGGGAGCCATGCACGTTGCCCTGGTCTTGCCTCCATCACAGCAATGAAAGCTGACCCCAGACAGGACTGAAAATTTTATTTACATCGTGTATATTCTGTGGAGGTAATCCTCTGCACATGGATGCTTCCAGCAGGCACATGATTTCCGCAGAGAGTGCCGCGAAGCAACAGAGTGCATGGAGGATTTGTCTTTGTCTGCTGTAAAAGGGTAAAGCACATTGCAATTCAGAAATTTGTACATGTATACATCAAGGTTTCTCAGTTCTGAGTTCACTTATCGTGTCACCCTCCAGAGGAGATGGAAGGCTCAAAGTCACCTTGAAATTTCAAAAAATTCTTCTTTTGTGCAATGATTGAGGGCCAAAAGAAGTGAGCACACACTGCAAGGCATATGAAACAAGACTATGCCAAACCTCATGACACACCCATTGTTCTTGTCCATATAAATACTTTTACATATTTAGACAAACCTTCATCCAAAGGAAGTTCCCCGAAGCCTTGAGTTTTGCCTTCCATTAAGCCTCAAGAAGATGGTAGTCACCAGGAAATGGATCTTCTCCAGAAGATACCGAGACCTTTTTTCAAGTCGGATCATAGCTTGTTAAGCATATTGTGATTTGACTTCAGGATAGGTCAGGAATACGCTTTTTTTCCCACATTTCCATGCGATTGCGATCACATGTTAGTACCAGTCCACCCACAGCACTGAGAAGCACTGGTAGATGCTGATGGCTTATAGTCATACTCACCTGCCCCCAGTTCCAAAACTCACAAAAGGAAGCTCCAGGTCTGGCCCAGCAGACGTGATGTACCCTGATGCAGCCATTCCTGATGTACCCGTGTGCTTTTTGTGGCACACGAAAGCAGAAGCAAGAAGAGGTTTGCAGGAAAGTGGCCAAAGCAGAACTTGCTTCTCCTCCTGCAGCTCCCGCTCCAGGTCCTGTGCCTGGCAGGAGGGGTAAAACATGCTCTGTACTCCCCTCTGAGATGGTGGGGAGCTGCCTGACTTTGGCTCTACTGAAGTATTTTTTTCAGCCATGTCCCAAATATGTTGAGTTCACTGTCAAGATAAGGGGCGACTGCTTTGTCTACTCCAACCATTTTTATTTTGAACTTTTCCTTTCAGAAATTTCAAGGAAAATTAACACCAACTGGGAGCCTACCTTGGCTACTGACAGTAGTGTTTCCAAAACCTGGAAACTCCACGCAGACTAAGCTGACCACCCACTAGATCAGGGCTGAGGCAGAGGGGCTTTACATTGTGGGAAAGCTGAATGAAGCTGCTTTTTCTTGTGGCTTCGTTCTGCAACTGGGAAGAAAGCTTCTGGTCTTCAAGAGCTGTCAGCTGAGAATTATTCACTAACAGTAGAATTTCCTCCAAAGGAAAATAAACAGAAGACATTTCAAGTGGCTTCAGCACTGCAAGACATAAAAAAAGTGAGAAAAATCTACAGACATTTCTCACCACCCTTGAGCTTAAAGCATTCCAACTCCTTCTTAACTTTTTGTTTGTTGAAAGAAAAACATTGTTTCAAGATAATGAAATTTATGGTCTAGCAAAAAAAAGGAGCCAGCCATGTGACCTCCTGACATTTCATAACCAAAATCCTTGCAAGTTATATGGGGACATATGCTTCTTTCCTTTTTTTAATTCATTCAATTTTTTTTTTATATTCGTGCCATATTCTAATTCCAAACATTTCACCATATCACAAGCCCCGAGCTTTTGCCAGTAACACTATCTGGCTTGAGTCAACTTTGACACTACCAGAAAAAATGATGCTCCTGTGTAGAACCCTTTTTGCCTAGAGCTTTTCAAATTTGAGGAATTTGCTGAACCCAGGAAAAGGTTTTCGAACTGAAAGATGCTAAATTTAGGCACGACTTCATAGTCATGGATGACCTGGAGAGCTGAAGAGGCACTTCGTGCATTTCCTCCTGTGAACAGCAACTGAGTAGCATGAAGCCACATAGCACTGAGGAGCACCCCTCTCTCTCTCTGGTGAAATATCTCAGATAAGTGGAAGAGGTCAATTTAATAACCTAGATTGCCCTCAACTATTAAGTCAGATTAAAATGTCAAGCCCCTCCAATGCTAGAATTTAGGGCACTTGGTATTCCTCGCCTGGCCTTTTTCAAAGACGGGGGCCATCTGCACATCCTGGGCCCCGTCCAGGTTCGCACTCCCAGCGCCTCGGTGCGGAGATGTTCCGTTTTGGTGGTTTGTCCCCCCGTTTAATTTCAAAAGAAGTAAAATGAAATGATCTTTTTTTTTCTTTGAATTTGGCCTAATAAGATCTCCATATTTTTAAATTACCATCTCTTTGCATGTGTTCTCTGTAGAGCTGCCAGTCAATGTCAAATGAGGTGTATAAATCAAAACTCTGGTTACGTTCTGATAGCATTATATAGACTGGCAGAAAAACACAGGTGAACAAGTGTCACATCTACATGAGATTTTTTTTCTCCCTTTTTAAATTGAGACATCTGTCTAATCTCAGTACTTCCCAGTAAATGAATATAGGCACCTCAGAAGCTTATCTAAGCTTGATGTTAAAGAAAAACATTTCTATGGGCACATTTGTACCTGTCAGCACTTACTGTAGAGATCTCTCTCTATATATATTAACGTGAGTGACATCAGAATAATTAAAATTATTGTTAATGTTAACACTGCTTTAGCACCCATTTTACCCTATTTTGAAAGGGAGACTTTCCATGAACCCAAATGCAAGTGGGTATTGGATCATTTTTCAAAAACTTTGTGGAAACCAGGGAAGGACAAAGTCAAAGAGAAGGAAAGTCAGCAATGCATGTCGCAGGGGATTATGGATGTATACATCTATCTATATGCTGGACTGATAAGCCTTCTCTGAGCTGTTTTTGCAAGGCAGTCATTTAATGCTGAACAAAAGTACAGCTGAGACTTTCTTTTCCCCACATCTAGCCACATCTGCACTTGCGTGAAATGCCTTACGTGTAAACCAAGCCCACTCAAAGACACCTCAACCTTGACATTTTGTTTTCTTTTGCAAAACTCTGTTTCTTTACAGCACCACTTGCCTGACATGCTCCCATGTGAAGCAGAGTTATCAGAATAATAATTAACAGGCTCTCATTAATTTAGGATCAAACAATACCCCCTAATGAAGCAGGGACCGACCAATGTGATCCCTTAAAGTGAGGCGTATGCTTTTCTTACACCTCGTGGCATCTAATCTGCCGTAACCATTAGGCACCGAGCTGACCGTAAAGGCCCGTGTAACATTGAGTCAAGGACAGTTAATGGATGCCGGAGCACAAACAAGAGTGCTCCAAGCATGTCAGTCAAGACTAACCTGAGGCAAAAACATCAAAATGCAGGTTGGAGTTTTGACATTCCTGCAGGCTCTGTACGCCTCGCCAGTGAATTTTTAAAGTCAATATCCCCCTCCTGCTCGCGAACACTTTCTATCTGATGAGTAGCAGTAATGTGGATCTGATTGAACTTTGACTAAAGTATTACTTAAAAGGCAGCTTTGAATGCGTATGCGTGTGTGTGTGTTGTTTTTTTTTTTTTAATAAATGTCTGTGATAACAATAAAGACAGTTTACACAGATTATCACAGGCTGTGTCTTTAGACTTCAAGGTTATATGATTAGGAAATTAGAAAAGAGATGAGATTAGAAAAACCACAGAACATTTTGAAAAAGAAAGCTTTTTACAAATTATCTGTGTACTGAATTTGCACAGAATCTGATAGATAAATCTTCTCATATTTGGAAATGGATAAATGCTACAATGTAAATAGAAGGAACCGGCTTGGGAGCACACGTCTGGCAAAAGTTCAAAAAGCATATTAAGTATTCTAATTTGTTTAAAGCTTACTTATAAAAAAATGCATATTGTGATATAAAATGTAATGATTTCTGCATGGAAATGTAATGAGCAATAATAATTGCTCTGGATGAGCATAGTACACAGCGTTAGAAAGTGCAGTCCCTTTGCTTTCAGATTTCACATTAAACCTTTATTTTCTCTTTCCCCTTTGTACAGTGGAGTGAAGTCATTAAGGCAAATGGACACAAAATTTAAGCCATGATCATTCCTAGTATTGGGCACTACACAGGAGCACATAGGGTGCCATAAAATTGGGGTGGTGGCAGCAATAAACACACTTCCTATTACTGGAAAAGAAGGTTTGCTTTCAAGGGGAAATTGTATTAGTTGAGGTGGTACATTATTATTTAGAAGTCCTGGCCAAAATTTCCATGCAAGCTATAAAACTTGATTAATTTAGGAAGCCAACATTTTCATGCATTCTTTGAAGAGTTTCTGATACTGCACTTATGGTGAACATTTTGATGGGGGTCATTTTGCTATTAGAGCACATCAGTGGGTGAGCCATTTCGTGTGTTTTTCATTTGTCTTGTGACCTTTCACTTGGCACTGTCCTGTTGTTTCTTTGGTTGTAACTTTTTTAACCTTTTAATTTTTTCCTGGACTTGAGATCATGTGTATTCCAGGGACACAGCAGTACAAATATTTTGCATTAAGCGCACGCACCTTGGGCATATTTTTTTTCCTTTGGCTGTTGGCTTCATGTAACATTGCTATGTCCTATTAAACTGTTGTATTTCAGCGCAGAGATGGCTGCATTCATCAGTGGAGAAACTCTTACCTCAAAAGCATAGGGCTTGTTAAGAGCTCAGATTTCTCTGGGTCTTCTGGGAATGCACCGTACTATACACATAAATGGGTAATAAATCTCCAAATATTTCCTTTTTCCTACATTAAAAAAAAATAAGAAAATATGGAAAGTCTTTAGCTAAACCCTTATGTACTGCAATTTCTTCTCTGTGAAGAGCATTTGTTTGACATTGATTCTTTGTTTTTTCTTTTAATATTTTATTTCAGCCTGTTTACACCCAACTTTAATCAGATCCCTGTCCCAGAGCAAAATGCATATTTTTCACTTACATTTTTTAAATAAAGGACTCTGTCATAACAATAAAGATATTTTTGTTTTAACAAAAATGTTTTAACATTTTGTGATAACAATAAAGAGCATTTTCACAGATTATCACAGCCCATTAGGTTTCCACTGAAGTCAGTGTTCACACACCTCTTTTTCCTGACCGAAGACCTGCAGTGCAATGAAGAAATAGAAATCAAATTTTCAAATCCCAACAGCAGTTTTCTATAACATCATGTTTTTCTCTCTTGCATGTGACTTAGCAGAGTCTAATGATCTCATGATAATGTCATGGCAACTCTGTGGAGCAGAGACCATATTAAGATGTCATTCTGATGGCAAAATGATGGCAATTCAAGCCTGCAGAGACTTTGTGACAAGCGATGGCAAAACAAACTCAATACAAGTCTATACAGAGCACATTTTCGTGTCAAGAGAATAGTATAATCTAATAGATCTTTTCTGCCTCTAACTTCTGTGAAAGCAGGGTTGATACCTGCCTAAGAGAAGAGAAGTGTAGCACTGAGCCAGCAGCAAAATGAAATCAGTATCTGCTCTTACCTCCTCTCCCAAGTATTGTTTATGAGCCGCAACACTGCCCGAGTATATTAAACTGCACTAAGCCTTTTTATCTTAGATTTGTTCACAATGAATATCTTTGTCTTTCATCACCTAATTAAAAGAGAAAAGAAAGCACCAGAAAAATGCAATGACTACGAAGTGTGCAGTAGGGAAACACAATCCTAGCCTTGAGCTTGTTTTGCCATTGCTCTGGGGTAATGCCAGTCTCCAAGATGCCAGCTGGTCCAGCAAGGAGCCTCCAAGCCCCAGGGGTGGGTGGGAGGCCAGAGCATCCCTCTTGGCTCCATTCATGATGCCAGGGAAGAGCAGCATCCTCCCAGGGTTTCATAGACACCCAGATGATGCAAGGGGACTGGGATGGCAGCAGTCCTCACCTGAGCAGGTCTCCAGACTGTGACGAGGGGACAGTGGCACCTGGGAGCATTGGAGACCTGACTACACAGCTCTGCTATGGCCAGAGGAGATGCCAGCTTGAATCCCTGCCGTGTGATCCAGTTTGACACAAGACTCAGCCATATGGGTCACTATGATCTGATTAAATTAAGGATGCTAGAGAAGCCTTAAACCTGAATTTCCTATTTTAATTTGAATGTTACTTTTTTATGCTTAGTTAATAGTCATAATCATGTAGAGTGTGCTAGTCCATTACCACTATGTTAATGGCCAGCTAATACTCAGAAGCCCTTGGCATTGCCTTGGGGCTTGAATTCCCAGATGGTCATTAACTACCTAATAAAAGACCACCACATCATCCATAATTACTTAACATCTTGTACTTGAAAACATATTAAACAAAGTGAGCTTTTAAATATTTAGAACTAAATTACATTAAATAAATGTTATACTTGGTAAATAAATTCAGAGGTGGGGATGTACTATATGGAATTAAAATCTTGCTGCTGCTTCCTCATGACTCAATTGGTTCAGCATGTGAAATGAAAACATTCAGCCCATTTGCAGAGGGGCACTGTGATTCATTTCTAGCTAATGCTGCTCTTTGATACTGAGGGACGCGTGACAGCAAGGTGTTGCTTTTGCTTTTCATATTGGGTACGTTAATTAAAGTTACAAGGAAAATCTCTTTGCATTTGCTCATATCTGCTCAGGTTGAGCATTAAAATGGTGAAGTTTGTGCTGGGTTTCTAAGGGTGTTTCTTGTTTTATGGGGCAAAAGTGAGCTGTCGATACCATTCTTTACACTTTCTGTGCCTACAATCAGCAGCTCTAATCACTGTTTGTGGTGATTCTTACTTATGTTTTTAATGGTTAAATTTTATTTATTTTTTTGATCAGACAAGAGCTGCATATACTAAAGAGCCAGACCTACAGACAAGTAACAAGTGTGAGCCTTCAATCAGTGAAGCCAGTAGGATCAGACATATGCCTCAACATTTCTTATTTTCCCAAATGTTAGCTAGAAGCAGATTTGTACACTTGAAGCAAGGATTCATTTGGTGTTGGCCTGGAGATAGACTGCCAACTAAACTGGATTTGGATCCAGGACCTGGAGGTGAAAGGCTCTGTGTTGCCCCACCTCTCCCTGAGCTGCGGGGTTCCCCTCTGAGCATGCTCATTTGTTAATTTTCTTTTGAAGTTAATGGCAGGATGTGCCTCCCTGTCTGTATTTTTATTGGCTTCATAATTGCTCATTGAATATTTTGAGGCCTCAGAGAGAGAAACACAGGTAGATTTGCAATTGCAGAAGCTTCTTTTCCTGGAGGTGTTTGACATTTTACACAGATCCTAGGCCTTGGATCCATTATGGGGGGAAAAAATTCAGACTTTGGGGAATACCAGGCTTCTGCATGTATATTATGGATATAGCTCTCCCAGGAGTGCAATCAGTTATCCCATGTTTTCTGACACAAGCTGAGAAGAGTTCAGCAGGCACAGAAAGAGAGACTTTTACAGTTCCTGAATGAGATGGGCACACCATGGCTCTTTGGTCCGGCAGTGCAGGGTAGAGCTTTCCCCTTCTGCATGCCAGTCCCTTATGGAATGCCAGAGAGCTTGCAGAGAGAGCACATCAGGGATGAATGTCCTGGAGCCATGTACTGTACTGCACGATCCAAACCTCAGAGAGCTCTTTCTTTCTGGTTAAATGGGCTCAAACCCAGCAGCTAATCCCCAAAAGCATGCTCTGGTTTCCAGTGTAACTAATTCAGCCAGTCCCAGGAGGGTCTGGGGAAACTGCTGGACTCCTGGCACCTCCCAGATCATGTTTCCTTCTCCAGGTGTCCAGATAAGGATTTATATTTCAACTTCAGCCACCAACAGTAAGATTTCTGGAAACACTGACATCTTAAAGAGAGTTAAGTGTTGAACCTGCTGGGGAGTTTTTTGAGAAACACATTCATTTCTCCCCAATAGCAACAGTGTTGAAATACCCCTGGAAATCTACTAATTCATTTTAAAACTATAGGCCTGTGCTTTTCCATAGGGAAGAGAATAACTTTACCAATCACAACATGTGACTTCAGGAGAAATATTAATCTTTATAGTTGTTACATCCAAATGATTTATCTCTGAAGGGAAGCATGCCTTTGTCATCCAGAAGGATACCTGCAAACAAGAGTACTCTTCTGTCAATCTGCTATCCAATCTGCCTGTTGAAAGAATACATCTAACAGAAATCAAAGAGAAAAACATTTTACCATCTATTTCCACCAAGTATACTTTTTCATGCACTCCAAGAAGCACATTGGATGGAAACATTTTGTTCATTTCCTGAAGTAAATATTTAGGAGAGAGGACACAAGGACTTTGGCCTGTTATGTATACTAATTTTCTTTGCTTTCACCTATTGTTTCAATGAGCCTTTCTCATGTGAATGCATAACCAAAAACTCTTCTAGGAAGAAAGGAGAGAAGGCAGAGGGCATTCAAGCACAAAGGGCACACTACAAGCAATTCCAAAGTAATTTCCAAGCTATGGCAAGAACCTGCAGAGGTGTCGTCAAAATCAAGGACATTTCCAGGTAAAATTTGATTCAATAGGAATCTGTTTGCTGGTGGTATATACTTCATACGTGGATTCATCAGCAGGAGGCAAAACAGTGCTGCAGAACACAGAAAGCCAAATTCCCCTACAGAAAAGGGGGTTTATTAATATTTTTTGAAAGGTGTTGATGCTGACTCAGATTTGCAGTTCAGGAAACTGAGACGCAGAGCAGGTGGCTTGTCTCAGGTAATCTCTGCAGTCTTGGATAACTTTGCTGTCCTTTCTCTGGCCCAAGAACACAGCACTGACTTATCCCTGAGGATCTTAACTGCATTTCGTGTTTCAGGGTGTGTTACCTCCTGGCCACCGGTATTGGCTTGTTAAGCAATGGATGTTCATCTTCATTGATGAAACACCACCAGAAGAGCTGTTTCTACACAGGGATGATTATGAAGCCACGTGCCAATCGATGCTGATGAAGGGCATGACCCACACTGCTGGTGGGTGGCCTGGAGACCACCTTTTAGACAATGATACCAGAGTCACCCAAAACTTTGGGTTGCATGGGACAAGCACCCGGATAGCCGCGACATCAGGGTTGTTTGTGCTGATGCTTCTCATGGCATTGCCCTCCCAAGAAACTTCTCCTTTTCTCAGTAGACCTTGGGGTATGAATTCAGGATTCCCCAAACTTGTCCTTGTTTCTGCCTAGGGTACACCATATTTTGCTGCTTCTTTTCATTGCCTTGTAGCACGTCTCTGATGCTGCTAATCTGCTGTTTAGAAAGGATGGATTCTGTTACTTACAGGATACAGACTGTGGATAGGACTGTATGGATTAGCGCCAAAGCAGGGATGATTTTATTTATTTAGATAGGTAAAATTTAATTTTTTTTCAATATCAAGAACGGATATCTGATTTCAGAAGACTGTTTCTGCTTGCAATCATTCCTCAAGCCATTTCTGCAGATTTTGCAGCCTTGCTTTTAGCTGTGGAGATCCCTGAACAAGTTAATTGCCCAGCATCAGCATTCATCTTTCTCCTTTAGCAGACTGTAAGTATCAAAAAATCTCACTTGTTGTGCTAGACTTTAACTTCACAAATTGAGATGACTTGTCACTTGGTTCCCCAAATGACACTTCTGTGTATGAATAGTACTATGCTGTATTTATTACAGCTATTCTAAAAGGGCTTTTTGCTGCCCCCAGTGAAGTGCAGGAAGCAGAGAACATCCACGGTGTTTTTTCATTTCTCAAAAAAGTCTTGGCTATTTCCAGGTTTTGATGACTATCATTTTAACTTTGGACTTTTATTAAAAGTGTTTTGAGTTTGACACAATTGTAGTGGCAGATAGAGTGGGTAGATAAATGTACCTTCTGAATAGGCTTAATACCAAAAGTGGCTAAGAGGAATGGCAAGGTATTTCACCTATGAAAATTTCCCATCCAGAAGATTTGCCACTTACTGCTGATAATCCTTTTAGCCTCAAAGGGTCAAAAGGTGAAAATGATTGAGGTACCTTTTGCTATGAATATTTCACGAGCTGCATATCCCTTTTTCACTGAGATCTATGTGCTGACTGAGGGCTTCTTCAGGATGAGTCTTTAGTTGACTGATGAATACAAAACACCTCTTGAACAAAAGGCATTCAAGATTAGCGGAAGACAAGACAGCCTACTTTGGTTTCTGTGAGCAGTACCTGGAGTATCAATGGAGATAAAACACTGAGTGACAGGTAACTGAAATACAGAATAACACCGCATATTATTCTCCTATTGATTGGGGAAATAATGAGAAAGTTAGCAAGTCACAGTAATGTCACAGACAGTGATGAACTTTGGAGAACTCAAGGACCAAAAAGTAACATGAAACAAGGAGCAAAATGAAGATAATATTTGGTTACAGTACAGTTCTCAAATTGTAGTGAAACACATCCCTTCGCCTTTGAGTATGCTCGGTTTTTAAAACGAAGACAATGGGAAGAAATTGCCGGCTGAAACAATATAGCTATTTTATTTTACTCCAGCCAGTAATGTGAACTTCTTGGAAGACATCTTCTTTCACCACACTATTGCGGCTGGGAACATTTAGAGGCTATGAACCAAAATTATCCTCTCTATGCATAACCTTTCTAGTGTCATATCCTGCAAGGTATTGTGGTAATTGAAGACATTCAGTACCAAGAATTGAGTATTGTTTTGCAACGGCATTGAGATGAAAAAGCAAATCCCTTTGAAGAGGCGTCTTATTCAAAAGAGGAGCGGCACCTTAGCAAAACATATCTGGAGAAAGTTATTCTTTCTTTCACACGCAGACAACTTTTGGAAAGCTTTTAGATCATTCATCTCTGTAAGGCAGGAGTGCTCTGCCCCTGCCGTGGGGTCCCCAGCCCTGCCCCAGTCATGGGAACTCCCAACTTCTCCTGTGGCACAGGGCAAGGATCCTGTCTGCCAGCACCCATTGCCTTTCCTATAGGCTGAGTCAAAGCTAGGCCAATGAAAATAACCACAATGGCAATGAAAAAAGCTTCTGCACCACCTGGGACTTCTTTTCTTAGATAATATTGTAAGTGTGTAAGTAGGGCAAAAACATATATATTGAACAGAACAGAACCTATGTCAGTCGCAAATCCTTTTCCATTTAAAACAAGGAAAAAATGCACATGAATGAAATTCCTTTAGTTCAAACTAGGCATCCTAATTTCAAATAAAGATAAAATTGAATTGTGCTTCTCATCTACTTTTCAAACTGTTTCTTCTTATTCTTCTCAGGAGCTTGTCTTTTTCCTGGCTGAGAGTTCCTCTAAAAATATCCCTAAGGGTTATATTTTTAGGTGTAATCTTTAAGAGTCAGGAAGAACCATGTCACCCTAATGCAGGACACATTTCAACAGCTTCACCATCACAACCACAAACATTTCAGATGGATTTAAGGCCTACAGGGATGCAGCATCTACTTTCAATGGGATTTCAGCACCTACTTTTTCAGTCTCCTACAAAAGCTGTAGCCCTCAAGCTGTGAAGCATTGTGAGCCTGAGCTTAGGTAAGGAAAGGTCAGGGGAAGGTGCAGGCTGCATTTGCCCAGGTTCTGTCCCTGATGTCCCCAGTGAGAGTCTGCCTGATCCCTGCACCTTGCAGGTGCGTTCAGGTCCCTTACTTTGAAGAAAACCTCATCTCTGTTTGAAGAGGTTCAGGTCAAGACTTTGATATCTATTTCTTGGTTTGCTTTTCTGATATAAAGAAATCAAATTAATTGTTATGTTTGCCTTATGCTGGAACATAGAAATGTCATGGTAGCTGACCTCGTAACACTGGATTAATTTAGACATTCAGACTGCAGTGCTCTTCACTCTGAAAGTATAATAAACGTGTGGCAATTAGGCTTCATTAGGTCTACTCAGCTACCTGGTTGCATTTGTGAAGCTATTTCCACAAATTCCAGGCTGAATCATGGGGTGGATGGGACAGAAGAGGGTGTGAAATGGGGCATTTGTTCCTTTTCCAGGATCAGGATGCATTTGCTATTCCAAGCAAAGAGCTGGAAGAGCAGCCCTCAGACCTCTTCTGCAGATGGGCACTGGAGGTGTATGAGCCATATAATCAAGGTAATAAATACGCTTTCCCAAGATTGTCCTTTACACGCAGTTTTAGGCAGCTCGTTCACTAATGATTGCCCCCAGACTCCTGTGCACCCTCATGTTCCACAAAGGCTGGAATTTCTCTCCCAAATGTATTAAGAAACACCGACTCATGCCTTATCTTCAGCATGCTTCACCTTCCATGCTATGACCAGAGATTCTATTAAAGCATAATTTCTGCTCCTGAAGGCAAGATACCCAATTCTTGCAAGATACCCAATTCTGGCAAGATACCCAACTCCTGCAAGATACCAAATTCCTGCAAGATACTCTCTTTCTTGCAGGCAGTCATGAGGGAGTCCAGGAGGGAATTTGCAGCTTATCAGTTCTGCCTTGAGTAAGATGCAGCTAGAGTCTGTAGTTGTAGCAGAGAAGAAGAATCTGAGGATGGCCACAAGGCACAGCCCTTTGCTGCTTACAAGGAGCTCAGAGCACACAGAAGCAAAAGGCATTTTGAGTGGGTCTTACCACACACCACACACTGTAAACTGCCTTTTAAAGTAAGAATTGTCTTGCCTTTAATGGGAAGTCTATTCAGGCATCAATTTGTTAATAAAAAGGTGAAATTAATGACAAATAATCCCCTGTAAAATAATGTCCTTGTGTTCAGGTTCAGGTTTGCTGGCTACAAAACATTTGCTACTCGTTTTCTGCCCCACTATTAATGGATAAGAGAAAAGAAGGGGAATTTGTTACTTAATGTAGGATATGCATCTCATGCCATCAGATTACATCAGGTTCATCAAGTCATGCTTATATAACTTGATTTTAATTTATGGGTTTTATTGTTGGCAGGTTTCTGAGATTATGATTTGATTGAACGTCTGTTGAATGTCTGTAAAATATCTGTTAGTTTGTAAATGGACTCTAATGGATTACGCTGCTTGAATCTTTTCTTACGGAGCTGTTCACCTTTGCATGGTATAGTAGACAAGTCACATCTTGCTTTGACTGCACGCAGCATCAACTGTAATAACTATATGTCAGGGGCTGTAGCATTGAAGATACAATCTGCTTAAAATCACTGTACACGTATCCAAGGAGAAATGCTTAGTGTCCAGGAGAGCTCCAGCAGAACGACTCATTCCTGTCTGTAGTTTTATAAATGCATCCATTTTTCTACTTTATGACTTACATTATTTGTCATAGGAGGTTTCTTTGACACTAAAACTTTTAAGACATCTTTTAAGATTTTGGGGCCAGATATCTGCTGGTTTTATCAAGCTGGACTGACTAGGAAAAAAAGGTGGCACTAGAAAACCACTTTGGCTTCCTCTTGCCCGGGGTGGCCACTGGAAGCTGGACCCTGTTGTAAATCAGACAGAAGATGTCCAGGGGTCCCTGGAAGTTGAAGGTGCCCTGCTTGCTCTGGTACAACCCTGGAAGAACTGCTCCAAGGCAACCCAAGTTTCACCCTGGAGTGAAGCTTTGTGCTGTCTGGTTCTGCTGCTGCCAGTCCTTTGGGTTGTTCACTCAGCTGCCCTGAACCTCCATGGTTTTTTCAACAGAAATAGAGAGATGAGTGTGATAAAACAGCAGTAGAGACCGCCAAAAGAAAATCACTGGGCAAGCACTAAGACTGGTTATTCAAGACAAGAAAACAGTCACACAAATAAGGAAATTTAAACTATGCAGCATCACAGTTATTAAGGTAGACACTTTTCAAGGTTTTGACAGAGAGACAAAGACAGTAGGAGGTCAAACACTCAAATTATTTTTAATATGTTGGGCTTTTTCTAATACACACAGAATAACTAGAAAATGGCAATGGTTCTGAAATTTCTTAAACACAGAGACAACATTTCTTCAGCCAAACTACATAGGCTGTGATCACCAGTTCAAGAGAAACATTGCACAGCTTGTGTTTACAGCCTGTAGATTGTTCTTGGGTTCTACTGGACATCTGTGAACCAGTGGATCCTGAACTGTGGTCCTGAGGCTTGGCATGCCACTGGGACCATCAGCTTCTTGCTGGACCAGAAGAGACTCTGACCCTGCAGAAAAATATTTCTACGGGCATCAGTTCCCCCAGCACTCCCTGCTGTAGAAAGTTAGCACAAGGCTGCAGAAAAAGGCTCTGTTTGGCCTTGAGGTGGAAAAATTACCCATCCTGGAGGAAAGTACCAGGTGTCAGGGAGATTCAGTAGAGAGCGAACTGCTTAGAGAGCAACCCAAGGTGGCTCATGGTTATGCTCCTAGCTTGCTCCATGTAAATTCCTATTGAAAAGGAGTTTAGCTCCTGCCCTCCATTTTGTGGCACTTTCAGACCCATTTGACTCGGGTATGTTTCATGTCACACCTTGCAGCAGACGCTGCGCACAAGCGCAGTGACCAATCTGCCCTCATCCCGCCCTCAGTGTGACATCATTTAGCCCTGTCTGGCCCAAAAGGACTCATTTGCCCTGGGTGTGTGATATGGAGACCCCGCAATACGGACTGAATTGGCATGACAGGTCCCAAATTCTGGCTCCAGTCAAGATGTGGTGCAGAACAAGTAGCCGGCAAGGAACTGACAATTTGCATGGAAGGCACTTTGTTGGACAAGAAGAAAAGCAGGACACTGCAGTGTCGCTGGCTGTGCTGGAGGAAGACCCTTCAGTCCAAATGTGGGCTTTGAGGGAAGCCAGCACCTCTCTCCAGCTGCAGAGACCTTTTCCCATCACATCTTGAGCATTGGCTGCTCCTCAATGAACAGTGGACCCTCCCAGGACGATATGCCATGACTCGGGGCAGAGCAGCAACACCATCAAGCTTCACAATGGCTCCCCATATGTTTTTGTGCTTGCCCTGACTTCTCGATGCCACACCAGATGCCAGTGGGCCAGAGATGGCACCTGGGGCTCAGCACAGTGTGGGGTCATCATCTGCATGGCCCTTTTCCTTCTGCTGCCCTCCTACACCAGCATCAGGAAGCTGGAAAGCAGCAGAGAAATCCCTGTGCTAGCTGGCAGGAGGTGGCTATCATGTGACTCTGGGCAGGCGGTGAGAAGAGGGCATCACCTTGGACTGCCTAGAGGAGAAGGTAAAGGGAAGAGCAACAAATTGCAGAATTTAAGCAAAATTGAGCTCCTCGCTGCTAAGCTTTCCGTATCCCCAGAGCCTTCTCAGCACACAACAGCCAGCAAAAGCCACAGCAACATGCAGTAATTTCCACACGGGCTGAACTGTCTCTTAGCAAAGCATCCGTCTGTGTCCAGTCCCTCAAGTTTTATGCATTATAAGCGGTACAAACCAAGCAACTTTGTCACTTACAATTTTACAAGCAATTTGCTTCCATTATTTTTGACCAAGAGTTTCTCTTGCTGTTTGTAACATTGCCCACTTATGCCCCATGTATAGACAGAGACAAAAATCTAGAAAAAATAGCTGGCATCTCTTTTTGCTGTCTATGACTGGCCTGTAGCAGGGACGTCCTATCTTTCTCCAGGAGAAGATGTGCTGGGTGGGGGGGTCTGAAAGGAAGCAGCAGAGCCCCAGAGTCCCAGGCAAACACTGAAACCCCTGTCCAAGAGGAATTATTATTTATACTGCTGGACAGTTTTCTTCTGTGAAACAACTGGAAATTATTTACCCCACAAATGTCTGGCTGCTGGCTGGGTAAGTAGCCAGCAAACGCAAGAGGAATCAGACCATGCCAGACTCAGCTAGCTGTACACGATCCATCGCTGATCCATCTGCAGCATATGATATTCGCTGGTTTCTCTGCTCCAGACTGGTTGGGAGAGAGGTACTTGAAGAAACGGGAAGCTGTGTCTCCACAGCTGAGTGGTTCCCTATCTTCGTGTCAACATGGTGTGCCTTCTGGCTGCTCAAACGCTCCTGAACCGGAGCCCCACCACATTTATGCAACTGTCATTTAATACGCTTATTTACTGGGTTAGAAGCTTTGTAGAAAATTGAGCTTTTGCCCACTGCTGTATCCAATAATCTAAAGTTACGTGTCTTGGACAGCCTACTGAGCAATGCCTGGGTGTTAGTAAAGAACCTCCAGAGACGTGTCCTGCTTCTTGACCATCCGCCCTCCCTCATGGGAGTTTGTGGGAATGCACATCAAACTGTGGGTGCAGAGGGGTATCCTGAGAGCTTGTTCTGCCCTAATGTATGTTTTGTTTTGAAGAAAATAAATGTCTGTCTCTGCCTAGAGGCCTGGATAGGGTGCATTTTGTAACCTGAAACTCAGGAGGTACTGCACCACTTAGCGATGCTCTAGGAGCAAAGTAGATCATTCAGATAAGACAGATCTCGGTGGAAATGAACTGTCCTAGCATAAAGCTACCATAACTCAGGGGGCTATCTATAGTTTAGGCTTAAGCATACTCCACGCTGGTTATGTGCTGCTCAAACTTGAAAGGTGTTGGGATTAGAGCTCTGCTGTACATCCACATCAGAGGGTGAGGATCATTAGAGTAACACTCTCCTATACGACAGTGATGCAGGTCAAGGTGATCAAGGCTTTTACCCATTCTCTGAAAACCATATAGGTCAAAGTTGTTCTATATAATTTATCAGCTTTGACTCCCTCCCCTTCTTATATGTTCTATAGGTAGGGGTTTCTAGGTTTTCCAATTTTTTAATTTTTTTTTTCACTACAGGCACAAGTACTT
This sequence comes from Melanocharis versteri, assembly GCA_013397845.1. NCBI lineage: Eukaryota > Metazoa > Chordata > Aves > Passeriformes > Melanocharitidae > Melanocharis > Melanocharis versteri. Next base: position 404,410 of record VZTG01002166.1, on the reverse strand, counting down.
TTTCATTCTGTTCCTGAGCTTCCCTTGATGTAAAATGAGACTAATGATCCTTATTTGCTTGGAGACCTACTGAAGAAAGTTCTTTTGCAGAGTGAGGGAGTACAGCAGGGCCATTTTACCCCAGGTTCCAGCAGGGAACATCTTGGCAGCATTTCCTGCTGCCACTATCTGTAGACATCTAGAAAGTCTTGTTGTCTATCACAGAGTCTGGCCACACAGCTCCCACTCAGGAAAACTCTCCTTGGACTTCATCGGGACTGCTGATGTGTCAAGAAAACACAAGATTGGGGTTGCTGGCTGGAAGGCACGCCCTGGGCCTCATCTCTGATGAGCTGCTCTCAGGTTCTACAGTCTGAAACGCAACTTGGAGAAATCAGAGCAGCAGAAATTTGGTCTGTGGCTGTGCCTCATGCTGATTTTGTACCATTTTGAAATCTTTGGTGGTTTTGGAGGCAGTCATGGCTCAGGCTGGTGAATGTAGAGCCAGGCCCAGCCAGTGCAATCACACCACCTTCTCTCTCCGTGTTTGTGCTGTGCTCATTACACAGAGCGAAATCAATTAATTCTAACAGAGGAGTAGGTTCCTGGCCTGTCTATAAGTCACTGGGTACATAATTGTTCTGTTGCTTACATTAACATCTTAGCACATGATTAGCACTCTTTGCGATTCCTGAGCTCCGTTGCCGCTCCGCTCCCTGCACAGGAGGCTCTGCTGTGGGCTCTCCCCTCGCAACCCGCCGTGGCACCAGTGCTACACGCAATTAAAGGCCTCCCATGGCTGGAGCCTTCACATGGACTGAGAGACCTAAAAACACGCCTTTCCCTTGATTAGGCAGCTTTAAACCAAATAGGATTAAGGAGAGATACCACCACAGAGGGGAACATAATATGGGCACCTCACTGAAGTAGTGGGGAAGGAGGGGAGGACGACAATAGCTGGCTGAGGAATTCACCCACTATTTTGTAAAGGGCTTAAAAATATAGAAAGAAAATATATCTCCTTTTAAAATTATATTTGGACTATTGAAAACATACATCTTGAAATTTCAAGTTTGAAAAACATATAATCCCCAAAACTGAAATCTTTGAGGCACTGGAAATCAAAGAAAAGTTAGTTATGGCTTCTGAGCTTTTTATCTGCAGAAACAAAGAATTCATGATCAACAAACAAGCAGCTCAGAATCCCCCCATTTTTAACAAAGAAAAGTCTTTTCTTATGACTATTCTTGCTGGATTAGGAAACTGAAAAAAAAAGAAATCAAACAGGCAACAAATAATTTTACCATTACCAGGTAATATGTGTTAATTGCTCAGTTTATATACTCTGAATGACATACCATTAGAGACTGTGTATGCATTGTAACTAGAGCATTAATAAATTTAAAATGTGCCTATTAGGATGACAGCTTTGGAGGTGCAAAGGAATAACAGTTATCACTTGGCAGAAGCAGATCTCACCCCATCTGCCGAGACTTTGCATACATTTTCAGCTTCCTGAGCAATGATTAGGGCTGTCAGAACCTCTTTAACCTTCTAACTGCTGGTCCCAACTGGCCTTAATTAGAGACTAATGAATTCAGAAGATGCAGGCCGTGAGGAAAACTGCCTTGACAGTTTGTGTACAAATTAAGCACCAATTACTTCATGCATCTTTTGCATTGCTGATACAAGTCTCTGTTATTATTTTTGAATATGGTCATTTTAGCATAAACCGAGAACTTTGCTAATGTATTTTGTCATTTTTATGGCTCATCATAAAAAAAAAAAAAAAGAACACCAGGAGGGTCATGAATATGTGAAATAAACTACTGTAGATGATAAAAAGAAATTCATTTTCCTCTAGGGAATATCTTCCAACATTTTTCCCCCTAATATAATATTATTATTATTATGATTAGTCACATAATGATCGCAATTTAAGAAACAGGCGTAACACGGTCCTCTGAATATTTTTCTTAGGAATATAGCTGCTGTTATTAGCATGAAAAGGAAAACAAAGATACAGGTAAGAGTCTTTCAGTTCTGGGATCTCAGAAAAACTTCTGCACCTGTACATGTTAGCAGAAGGTTGCTGACGCTGTTACGATTAGAAACAGAAACACAGGGAGCCAGAGCTGTATAGTGAAGTAGTTCTGGGGGTTTAAATCACCACAGTTTCTCCCTCTTATCCACATCTAGAAGATGTGAGAGGTTCAACACAGTATTTTTTTGAAAATGACCCCTAAGCCCAGTGAAGGTGTACACCTGCCATTATGACCTGACAAGGCAGGGGAATGTTTACCACATTGTCCCATAAACGTTGCTTAGAGAAAGTCTGAAAAACTCCCAACCCTGCTGCTCCTGAATAAATGTGAGTTTACTGAAAAGACTACAGAGCAGTGCAGCTCCTGAGCTGCAGAGTATGTGTGAGATAGGCAGCCCTCCAAGTAGACACACAGCCATTCCTTCACTGGCCAGTTACCTCTTTCAATTTGGACTGATACATCTTTTCATTTCTCCTAATTACCATCAAGTTCCCCGTTGCATTTAGCGAAATTCATCATCGCTGTGCAAACCAAGGGTACTTCTAACCCGTCCACAAAACTCTCTTGGCTGTGCTGCTGCAGAAATTGAGGTCAGATCAGCCTCCTCCCTGAGCATCTCCTGTCCCTGCTTTCCCTGTCACTGGAAGGAGGGAGCCTCCCCAGAGGCTCTGCGGGAGAAAAGCCAAAGAGAAGCAGAGGGATGGAAGAATTAACAGCACATAGTGAAATTTTGCCACTCACATACCAGGTTAGACTGTGGGATGTTTGCTTTGTAATCTGTGGCTGTACAGAACTGAAGAAGAGCACCAGCAGGACAAACATCTTCAAACGCAGAGATGCTCTATGTGAAGGAAAGAGGGACAGTTCTATCCCCTTGATAAAACCTCTCCCCAGAGGAGATGGAGAGCATTAAAGCCAACTTGAAAACACAGGGCCATACTCTCAGTAGCCAGCCACAGAGCCAGCATCTGTGGGTCTTGAACTTCAGTTAAATAAAGCCCCAATTAATATTGCTCATGAAGTTTTGCCTTTGTCCACACAAACCCCATGGACACCTTCTCGGTCCAATCTCTATACGATGTAAGAGCTTCCTCCACACAACGTTCTCTTACATTTCATCAACAATAATTTTAAATTTCTCTAATTAAAAATGACCTAATGATATCATGTGACCTTTCTCTCACTGTCCCTATCATTAAGGGTTATTTTCTGTTGATAATCCAATGATTTCCTGATTGTATTTATGCCAGTACAACATGATTATGACATGTAAACCCAACATGCTTTTACATGTATGACAGAGTCCTTTATTTTCCTTTTAAAATGTATTCTTTTATGAGCTGCCATTGAACTCAAAGCCCTTAGTAAATTTGTTTTTATCTGTCTTCATCCATCAGCCTTCAATCTGGCGTCTGCCCTAGAGAATCAGCTCTATGCTCCAGCTTTGGAGCTTGCAAGGTTGTGATTCCCTACACTGAGACACACTGTGACAGTGAGGTTTTTCGTTGAAAACCATGTTCAGAGATGATGAGATGACACCTGCGAGTTTTCTAAGATCAGTCTAAGGTTTTGGCTTGGATTTGTCCCTAACCTGATATAGGTTTTTCATAAACTGGTTTTGTTACATTAATGGTCTTTGGTTAAGCCTCATTCTGTTTCCATTGTGGTTTCCCTTGTTTTTTTGCCAGTTCTGGTCACCCTTTCCCGGTGTTTAATAACAACATCTTCTCCTTCAGTAACACTTACATATGGAATGAATGCAGAGCTGACAGTGTCATCTGGGTTATCATTATGCTGTGTATGGCTCCCTTCTGCTTATCACAGTTCCTAAAGCTTGGGATAGAGGAGAAAAAGAGGAAAGGGGACATGGCCCTTTTGTCTGACCCAGAGCCCTGGCAGGTGATGAAGATCTGCTGGCTTTGACATAAATCCTGCAGAGGGGAGTTTCGCTTTGGCGCAGAAGGTCAAAGTATGCTGAGTAAAAAGGTGACGAACGCGCACACACACACATGCGCACTCGCGTGTGCGTACACCCGTCTGCTGTGTTTGTGTCTACATGTGTTTGTGCAGGCATCCCACCCTCCAGCAGCTGGTCCATAATGACTCCACAGGACTTTGCCACCGTCTGGGCCAGAGCTGCTTGCAGCAGGCTCTTCAGCCAGCCTGTGTTTGGAAGGCATAAAACCACTGAGGCAGAATCCCCTCTTCTCAAGGAGGTGTAGGATTTCTGTGGGGCAGTAGTTCTAGCTGTGGGGTCTGGTGCATGGCCTTGTCACACCATGATTTTTTGGTCAACTGTAACTTCTCAGGCTCCCTTTGGAAATTGTTTTGTGAGTACATTACTCCCCACCTGAGGTGCTCTAACCTCAGGTCTTTTCCTCCTCACTGTTACCACGCTGCTGCACCTCTCTGTGGTGACGGCACTAAGAACACACTGGCCTCTGAGGCACCCAGCCAAACCAGAACACCTTTCCCTGGAATTTAGAAAGGTGTCCAAAGTCCTGACTTTTCATTTCTTTTTCCTGAGTAAAGCTGTTGGCCTTTTCAGGTGATGATATGGGTTTCAGTTCTGCTTTCAAGCTTTATTCTTTCACCTGGGCAGTTCCATTCAGTTAATATACCCCACTAGAGAAGCTGGAAGAAAAAAAGGGCAGGGGGGGAAGTCAGGGAGGGAAGAAGAATTAAATTAATATGAAAATCAAAATCATGGAATAGTTAGCAGTCGCCTCATAGAAGACATTTATATTTAACTACTGTACACGGAACCAAAGCATCCCCTGCAAAAACAAGCACTCTACGTATAAAAATTTAAAACCACATTGATAACCCATCTGGCATCCTCCTAATTATGAATCTCTTAGTGGAGTAATATTCCCTTTAGAAGCAAAACAGTAAATACAACAAGGGAAACATGATTATGAATTTCTTTTTGCTCTGTCTTTCAAGACAAGCGTTCATTCACATGTGCACCCAAAATCTTTCTCAACTGGAATTTATTGAAGTAAATACATAACACAATGCCTGCTAATTAAACATTTAAGAAGAAAAAAATACCCTGTTCTCCATCAGGAGACGATATTAATAGGTGCTTCATAATACGGAGTGTGTTTGAACCCCAGCTGTCTTGCCCAATAAATTCAGAAGAATAGGAAGGCTCAGCTTCTCCCCTCATCTTTATGTGCCAGTCTAACCAGTCCAGCTTCATAAAATCCAGTCATCTTGTGGAAACGAAGCAAAAGGCTTGATTGTCTGGAGACAATTTATTTGCCTTTTGTGGGAATGCTGTCTCTGAGGAGGTGCTACCCATACACGACTCCTCTCAACAGACACCAGCTCCCTTCCCTGTCTAAAAAGGCATCAGGGAAGGCAGGCAGGGACTTTTGGGGGGAGTTCTGTCCCAGGCCATCTGGCTGAGGGTAGACTTGCTTTTATCGTGTGCTATGGACAACAATGGCTTGAATAGTTGCTTCCTGTAAAGTCATTATGTCTTTACAAAGAGTCAGACCATTTTATTAGTTTTAAAACAAATTCACTCCAACAGGAGCTCTGGAAAGAAATCACAGAATGGGGACATCTCCTTTAGGAAGTCCTTCGCGTTTGGCACTGCTTTTGAGACACAAGTTTCTCAAAAAACTTTTAAGTAATGAGACATCATAGACACCGAACAGAGAAACCCCTATGGAAACTTCCAGTCTGAGCTAGATATTCAATTGTTGAGCCTCTGGCACTGCAGAAGGGACAATATGCAGCACCATCAGAAAGCCTGACCCATAGCAAAACTTCAAGGCCTCAGATTAGTGATACTCAGGTTCCTTACTCATCATCCCTTTGATTCTGGTCCCCCTTAATAATCAAACTCTTCCCATGGCTTTTGTAGAGCCCCGCATCAGCTGAAGCACTGCCTGCAGCAGGTACCAGTAACCTACAGCACTGTGCCAGGCTGCAGCTTAGCAGCAGCTCAACATCTCCCCATTTCACAAACCCAGAGCTCTCCCCGACCCTGCACGCAGGGAAATCTCCAGACCCGATAGCTCAACAGTCTGAGCTGCTCCATATCGATTACCAGCTTTAAGAAATCTTTTCAGTTCAGTCATAGGCTTATCTGCTTTGGTTGTCACATGGTCGGGGATGATGCCATCAATACAGATTACGAATCTGCCTCAGCACCCTATAAATCTGCAAGGTTCCCAATTTCAGCCATCCTAAAGCACCGCAGTGGGTCCTGCCAGGCAGCGAGAGAGGCTGTGTGTGCTCCATGTCGAGCCGTGCTGGCTGTACAAAGGGTGGGAAATGAAAAATCCAAGAGAGGCTTAACAATGCTCTTACTCCGACATCTGCTCCCAGCAAGGGCATCTAGGGACCTGCCACACAGGGGTTTTTTTTCCTTAAAGATGATCACCGTGAATGTTGCAACAAATAATAATGTAAAACATTTTGACAGCCAAGTAAGCCATGAAACATTAAATCTCCAAGGCCCATATGCTCCCCTCTGCTAACGCAAGTGGAGAGGAGCAAAAACCCTGTGGATGCTGCCGGGGAGAAGCAGTTGAGCCACATCACAAGTGTCCCACTCCCCTCTGTCCTATCTGCAACCTTCCTGCCCCAGGGATGGGGACAGGGAGGAATGGAAGGGGCAGAGGAGTGCCTGGCTGCTCTCTCGGCACTGTTGTCCTTCACTTGGAGGGGTTTTCTTGTGCTTGGAGCTTTGATATCCAGCAGCCCTANTCTTCTTAAGAGTTTCCAGTCCTTTCCCATCCCCTGCTGGGTTGCAGAATCTCGTCTTCATTGAAGAGAGTAACCCTAAACTNTGGAGCTTTGATATCCAGCAGCCCTACTGGAGCTGTTGGGAGCCCAAGGAAGCTTGACAGCAGGAGCATGACCATGGCCATGGTCAAGTGAATGCAAATCTTGTACTCCAAGGTAAAATATTTTAATGAGTGCCTTGAGGCCTGTGGGATTCTCCTGCTGCTCTTATGGCCTTAGCTGGCTTCCCTGTGAGAAGCTTTGTCACACAGATTTGTAATTTCAAAGAAATTCTATGGGGTTTTGGCTCTTCTTAAGAGTTTCAAGTCCTTTCCCATCCCCAAAATCCTGCTGGATTGTAGAATCTCGTCTTCATTGAAGACAGTAACCCTAAACCCTAATAAAAGGGATCAGTTTGGGGATTACTTATGTTCCAATTGATTCCCAAAGATCCCACACTTGGCCTGCTCAAATGAGAGGCAAGCACAATGAAACAGAGAGCCAAGGGTTACCAGAACCTCCATGGTGTCCTCAGAGCAGTGTATTTATTGTCACACCCCAGATGAAAAGCCCCCATACCTGTTTGCAACTACTCACAAGGGTGAACAAGTTTTTGCAGCCTCAACAAGGACCCTCAGCCCTTCAAACACCACATTCCCGCAGACATGACCAGGAAACCCACCAGGTTTGCCCCTTAGCCCAAGAAGTATCTCTCTGTCACAGCAGTTTGTAAACCCGTATCCAAGTGAATAGCATGGCACTGGTATTAATGGGGCTCCTGGACAGACAGTGGTTCAGAATTAGATCTCTGTAATTCAGGTGGCAGTGCTGAAGTCCTGCTAAGGTGGCAGTTTGTAAGGTTGCAAGTTTGTAAGGTTGTTTGGCACGGTTAAGCTGGTGTCCTTTGGATTTGGATATCTCTTCTCAGGAGAGAAGCAGCAGTGGCTGGCATGCACACAGACACAGAAAGCTTTTCTGGGGCTTCCAAAGGGGAGGCAGAGGCACCTGGGGCTTCACATGCCTGATATTTGGCAATAGGTGAACATGCTCTCACATCAGATGCTAAATATTCGGTGCCTCTCAGTTTTAATGAATCGTTATGACTGAAGAAATCAAAGGTCCCACGGGGAAGAGCTGCACTGGAACATCAGACAAGGAAAACTTGGTGTGTTTTTTTCTTTAAAGATAAAATGAATAGAATTATCTTCATTAATTCAATAACCATAGAAATATTTACAGTGTAATTACATCCATTCTTTTTCTGTTCAAATATTATTTTAAGGGCTTCTTGGCATCGAAGAGCCTCTTCCTTTGAAAATCCTGACCCAGTGTCAGGACAAGAACAGACCTAAGTCTCTTAATCTAATGGCTGTTAGCGGGGGTGACTACTTTAGCAATGCTCGGCTGAAAAATGAACTTTGCAATAAATGACCTTCAGAGAAGAAGACTATTCATGTTAATTAGTAGCTCTTTTCAAACAGGACTTATATATGCATTAGGCTATGTCATTTCAAACAATGCCATCATTGTAGTAAACATCAAGACAAGGCTCAAGTACAGTTATGAAAATTTTAGAAAACTCTAGTTAGTTTTTTTCCCCCTAAGATTATGAGTTACGATTACTGATGTGTTGCACAATAGGATCTCCCCTAATGGCTTTTAGCTTTTGCCACTGCCAACTTTTAGATTTAAAATCCATACAATTATGGACAATTTATAGGCATTATGAGGCTCTCTCACCCCATTTTTTGCACTGATTCTTACTGATTCAAAGCAGCTTTGAACCCAGCAAATCAAATGCATTTTGCTTAAAACATAACATTCATTCTTACAGAGCCCACTTTATTCTTATTAGTACTTATTACTTATTATGCATATTTAATTTAAGAATGCATGTTCTCCATTAAAAAATCAGAATAGTTTGAAGTACTGGGAAGTGATTATTTTGGTTAGTTCCCCTTGATTAACCACTCAAATGTGGATGCATTCTTTCTAAAGCACGTACATAACAAGAATAGAAAAATGGCAAGAAGAGGCTACCAAAAGGAAAAACATGAACAGAATAAATGAATGCACAAAGTAAGAGGCATAATTTTTACACAGCTTATGTCAAAATGCATCCTAAAAGATAGTTACAACGTATAAAAAATTTGCTCTTTGGGGAGAAGATAAACTTAGTACAACAAATCTGATTCAGAAATGTTATTTGGAGTTACAATAGGTAGAAGGAAATGTGCAAGTAAATTGCATAATTCTGACTCTACTATATTAATTTTGGGCTACATTTATTAATTAATTTTTTAAGTGCATTTTAGGAGTCTCTTCCTAACTCCTGATCATTCAAACCCAAACACAAAGTTAATTTTAAAAGCTAACCTGTCAGGCACTGTGCACAGTGGCTTCACTATCCAAAAAACATACATTCCTGAGTAATTAGGGAATTAACAATAAATGTGTTGTGGAATAGCATTTTAGCAAGATGTTTAATAAATAAAGTCATCTGTGTTGCAAAACAATTAGCTAACAAAGGGGAAATTAATAAATATTTATAAGACCAATGGATATGGTTTGTTTAGAGCCTTGCAAGATTCAGACAAGGCAAACAATTAGTTGAGCAAACTGCAAGATCGGGCTCATTCGAAATATCTGGCATATGAGAGTGTTCAGCATTCACAGCTTGGAGGGGCTGCCATACACCATATCTGCTCTCCGGCCTGAGCTGGGCGTGTGAGCAGCTCTCAGAGACGGGATGATGGGCACATCTCCTGCCACGGGCTTGGACAAGCAGGTCCCTGCTCAGCACTCTGGTTTTTGGGAGCCATCTTCACCAGGGGCCAAACTTCCTTCACACGTTGTGTGGGGATCCCAGCTGCTTACCTTCATATCATGAATTCCATAAGCTTAATAGCTTCCTGAGCTGTCCTCCCTGTGAGGACAGCCCTTTCTGGCCGCTGCACGCTTCTTTTCCCCTCTCAGATCTTGATTTTGTAACACTGAGTGCAGGGACTGCAGTGGTTTAGATGTAGCTGCTTTGTTTAAGAAGGGGGGGCATACAGACTTTTTTGGATTTAATCTTTTGCTATTTCAAAAAGAGATAAAAAGTAAAACCTGAGGCACCCTTGACTTGATCTTCCCTGCTTGGTTTTTTGTGTGTACTTATGGCGTTATTGTATCTGTTCTTTAAAGAAATGAAAAAGAAGAATGGATCAGATGTGGGATTCATTTTATTCATATTCAATTTGTGCAGGATTCAAAGAAATGGTTCCTTTATTTGCCACTTCTGGGAAAACATCTTGAGTTCATTTTGTTCTACTCATAGACTTGTAGAAATAGGTCTGGAGAGGTACTTCATGGGCTCATTTTGTCCATCTTCCTTCCTCAAGGCTGACTCATGCCCAGTGCTCTCCAGCAGCATGATAAATTCAAGTATAACAATAATCTTTTTCTCCCCACAAAAATACTGCCATAGAAAGTAAAAGGTTAAGAAATAAGATAGCAACGTGATGATTCTGCCATAGTATTTAACATTGCTGTTCTTCCATGTAGCTGCTCCTGTATCCTTAGCACACCCAGGTGCAAGTTGTGGGGATACCTACTCTGAGTCCTGCAGATTTACTCGACTTCAAATAGGGCAGCTCAGGTACCACAACAACACCACTGCATCTTCTCACTGGCTGCTCTAAGGGCGCTCAGGCCTCCTCCAAAACCTGCCCTACAACAGTGGGATCAAGGTATGACGGTACCATGTGCTCCTGATGACACATGCTGAAAATTGTCCAGCACAAGGCATTTTCAAAGGGCTGTCCTCCAGAGCAGAAATTCAGGCCTACATATGCTATTCCAAGTTGTGTCACAGAAAAAAAATACAAATCATTGATGGCCAACTAACTCCATAGGTGTAGGGGGCACAGAAGCACGACACAGCATTTTACAAGGAGAGCAGTTGTACCAGAGAAGGTAAAGTTGTTTCTGGTTCCAAATAAAATGAGTATATCATAAACAGGACACCTGGGATGCTGAAGGTTCTGTACCTGGTCATGAAAACCCACTTTATAGCTGTATATCAATATTATTTTCCAGCTCAGAGAACACAAGGAGAATTAACTCTTAACTTTGGTTGAACAGCTCAACCAAACCTATCATTTCCAACCATATTGTAGATGTAATTTTCAATCCTGCTTCTTCCATCCCATCTCCTTTCCCTCCTCCTGCCCCTTCTTCTGCACCCCCTCACCATTCAACAGCTGCCCCCACACGCTCTGCCTGACCTACAGCTTGGTCTCCACATGATGGGCTTTCAGAGCTCGTTGTCATGGGATTGGGAAGCATGGTGTGAGAAGAGACACCTGAACTATGACCTAGATACTAAACTGATGTCTCCCAGTCCCAACCCACCAAGATCCACAGGACAATTCTGCAGTGCTTCTGCAGTTTTGCTGCTTCTCGCCTTGACCCAGTGGGAAGTGTCAGGAACCACGTGTTGGAGCAGAGGCGCTGTCCGGACATGGAAAAGAGCGGTCTGTTACCAGGAGTACTGGGAGGAAAACGTGCAGACAGCTTAATCCTTCTCACATCCCTGTTCCTCCCACCCCCAGCTCGTAGGTTTGCAGCGTTGCTGCTTACAGGGAAGGCACTGCAAGGGGCTGCTGCCCAGCCATGCCTCCCCTTCCCCCAGTTAGCCCTTTTCAGTACTGGTCACTCACAAACCTTGCCCTGCTCCTCAGGGACATTTACGCTATGTCAGTGTCCCAAATAAAACAGCACTCCATTTCAGGCTCAGGCACTGGCAAGCAATCCTGGGCAGCATTTGGCTGTTAGTGCTTTGCCTGGCATGGCAGCGCTCCGGGCCAGCTAGCGTAACTCCCAAAATAACCTGCTGGGCAGCAGCCAGGCAAGGAATGAGGAAGAAATGCTGACTCTGTAGCAAAGAATGTGGTACTTGTATTCAGCCTGATCCAGCACTGGCACCACCACACACAGCCCAGAGCAAGGCAGCCTGGAAATGGCAATGGAAGCAGGGAGAAGGAGCAGTGCGAGGGGTACCTAGAGCCCCAGGGAGCAAGGGCATGGGGCTGGAGCCATGGTGGGAGTGATAACAGCCTTGACTGCATGAAGGATGTTGGTTCCTCATGGCAATTAGGAGCCTAAGAGGAGAGACCAAGAAAAGCGTAGAAGATAGCAAAAGGAAGATTGTGGTCTGGCAGCACAGAATAACAGGACCCAGGCTCCCTGTGGTGATGCATCAGATCTACTCACTCACTTAGCTGTGGCTTTGTTCTTCTGCACTAAGGGTTAGATGAGTTTAGAGAATGCAATCATTTCTACAATGAACCCCCACGCTGGGTGACTGCTGTTTTGCCCTCTTCACGCTTCGAAGTCTCAGGCTAAGCTGTAATAGTTGCTCACCATCGTTTTGGATGTTCCCTCTCTCCTCCCTGTATGAGGCAGTTGGCAAGAGACCCAAAAGCTGTCCCTGGCTCTGCTGGCCTGGCCGGGGAGTGGTGGTGTCTCACAGCTAGGACATGCTGCTAGCTCGCTTTCAGGCACTGCTTAGGCAGAGAGCAGTGAAAGAGCTTCATTCCAGGATTTGCTCCCAGTAGGCAGGTCAACACAACCACCCTGTGTGTAAAAAATTTAATCATGGACACAAGTCATGTTACCCCAGTGTGAGAGGATGGGCCCCCGTCTGGATTATTTCCAAATTAGAGACAGTCATTTTTGCTAGCTTCGGAGCTATAGTTGTGGACATGAACACTGCAGACTGAATTTCAAAGGGACTTCTATCCCTCTTCTGAGACAACCAAAGACAGACAGAAGTGAGGTTTTTTGGGGATGGTGAGGATGGAGGAGGCTGCAAATGACAGCCAATGTCTGGTATTTATCCAATAAGTAAAGGGCTCATGGGCATTTTTGGATTAGAATCTAGGTGTCTATCAACTCAAGCAAATGTACTAGCTCACTTGGAAATGTTGAGTGTGTATTTTGTCATAGACTTCTTATGGCCAGGATTTAACTCACAGGGAAATGCTTCAGTCTGTGGGCAGCAGTGTCAGAGACATCCTCTGCAGCCAGAAACAGACAGGTGGTGCTTGATGGGATACCAAGGTGGTACCAAAGAAACTCCTGCCTGTCATTCTCACAGAGTACATGAAGAGTGGGGACTTGCTCCTATTATCTTGACCCAAGTGACAGGATCCTTGTGTACCACTGGGCCAGGCTTAGGTCTGGGAACTCAGGCAGGGGGCATCCTTAATGGGAGCCTTCCTCCCCTTACTCCAAAATAGCTAAATCAGCGCTTAGTTCAAACACATGCACGTCTGTGTAAAGCCCTTCTCTCGCACACCTCACTTCTCATGTTGGGTGCACTATCCACTGGAGGTAAAGATGACATATTTTTTATGATTCATTTTTCTTTGTAGTATTTCAAAATCTTGTCATACTGCCCAGTGCCTAAAAGACTACAATTTCTGATGCTCCATTGGATAAAATGTGTTTTATAGTTACCATTTTTGAACAAAACCTATTTACCCTCTGTTTCTGGAAGGCAGCAAGATAACAAAAATATTCCTCAAGAACCTCTGGCTTCTTTTAGAAAACTGATTATGTTTGTGATGAACTGAAGCATCAGAATAGGTATGAAACAAAGTAAAAGCAGATAGTCCATACTCAGAGTGCAAACTGTTGTTTTTCAATAACATGACTAAGAATACAAGAATTTCTGAACTACATTTCTCTGCTTCGTAGAAGATCTGAGTGGGCTATTTGCTATTAAAATGGCTCTTCAAAAAAATAATGTTTTCTAGTATTTATAAAATACATTTAGCTTCTGCAGTTGACATGAAACAAAACTATCTTACCAACTGCTGGCTGTTTAGCATGTAAATTAGCTGGTTTACTAGAATTGAATTTATATGCGAAACTTTATACAAAAATCCTCTTGTTTCTCTAACCCACTAATAAGATCAGGAGAACAACACAAAACATAGATTAAGTCTGTCTTTCAGATATAGACTCGAACTTGTTGGCATAAGGTACAATAATATTCCTTATAACAGAGTCAAAAGTCACGCATAAAATGGAGAGCACTTTTTATGGAGTGCCAGGGCTCTTCATGATTTCTCAGGGTATAATTTACCTTCAGACTTTTAAATAATTCTATGTAAATCTGTGTTTTTATTGCGTCAATAATTTACATGAAAAGGTGAGCCCTTGCCTAACATAAATTCCTGTGGAAGCTATATATAATTTCTATTACAAGCATGCTTGTGCACTGTACTTTGCTCATACTTAGCAATAAAGGTATTTGTGAACCAAGGATTTCTTTAATGTTTTTATATTCAGTAAAAGAATGCACAGGGGTCAAAGCAGGATTGATTTGAAGGAGTTAGATTTTAAAATCCCTTTAAAAATCAGGACAAAGGATACCACACTATTAAAATAAAATGCTTAAAAATGAAAAGTATTATGCATGCTACACAGTAGAAGATCAGATTTTTATTAATGCAAGTTTTAAATGCTGATTAATCCTCTTGAGAATCAGTTTCCCAAAGCTTTGGCCTGCATTCAAGTCTTTTTCAAAGGGGCACATCACTTCCATTATTCTGAATATTAATTGAACAACATTATAACTAAGGATACAAAGCAAGATTTAAAACATGATTACAGCTGTCATTGCTTACATCTAAATAAGTCGTTGGAAATTGAAGCTCGGGGAAAAAAAATAGTAATAAATTAA